>JAJEJO010003393.1:65540-103603 GCA_020662805.1 Glaucomys volans | reverse complement strand
ATGCTAATTCACAATAAGGGGGGATAGGGAAGAATAGAGGTGCTTTATATTAGGTAGAGGGGAGTGAAGGGAGGGAAGGGCCTGGGGTAGGAAGGACAGTAGAGGAAACAGACATCATGACCTCAT
The DNA here is from genome assembly GCA_020662805.1 of Glaucomys volans. NCBI lineage: Eukaryota > Metazoa > Chordata > Mammalia > Rodentia > Sciuridae > Glaucomys > Glaucomys volans. Next base: position 103,477 of record JAJEJO010003393.1, on the reverse strand, counting down.
GTGCATGTGTGGCTGCATGACCATGTGATCCTGCAACATGTCAATCAGAAAAATGAGAGATGGCACTCCAGTTACGTCTGATCTGTCACAATGCATCAATGCATCCCACTGTCAGGTGCAGCTCATTAGAACAAATTAAAAATTAACAAAAGAAAGAAATGGTCAGGTTTTCATTCTATAGTGCTGAGGGTTGTTTTGCAACTCATCCAAGGTAATCAAAATCCCCGTCAGTTAAATCATCATGGGTTAATGAAAGACCGAGTATCTCCCTGTGAAATGCACTTATCAGATAAATACCAGATATAATTGCTAAGGGCTTGGTAGAGTGTCATCATTAGTATCTTTGTTCTGAAATGTCAATGTCATCTGAGTTCCTCTTTGTAAAATTAGCTCTTTTTCAAACTCTATAAATACATAACATACATATTATATTTATTTCTACATGTGTACTATATATCTAATACATTAGATATTTATATTTATAAATATAGATACATATTTATAAATATATATTTATAAATATATATACATTATATAGTGATAAATAGATATTTATAAATATATGAAATACATACTTATGTGTATTTACTATCTACTAATAGATATTTAATATCTACCTGATATCTGATAAAAAGGTATTTATAAATATAGATTTATAGATTTATTTACATCTGTATAAATACATGGAATAAAATAAATTTATATATAAATTATATGTTTTTATATGTAGAAATATAGAAATATATATTCTATATATAATAAATATATTTTATATATATTTATGATATATTTTTATATTTTTTATAATTTTTATTTTATATTTATTATATATATTTTAATATATATTTATATATTATTTATAATATATTTATATATTATTTATAATATATTTATATATTATAAATATATTTATATTTATATTATATATTTATTTATATTTATATGAATATATATTATATATATTATATATATATATTTCACACTATGCACTGTAATGAGATGAAAATTGGCCGAACATTGTCTTGCCCACAACATTTTGATAACTGGGGAGAAGACTCTATTTTCATATATAAATATACATCCCAAGTTCTGCAATTTATTCTTTCCTTCTTCTTTTTACTTTCTTTTTGGTAGCAGGGATTGACCCCAGGGGAACTTAACCACGGAGCCTTTCTTATTTTCTTATTGCCCAGGCTGGCCTCCAACTTGTGATCCTCCTGACTCAGCCTCCCGAGCTACTGGGATCAGAGGCTGTGCCTAGTTTATTTCTTGCAAAAGTAATGAAAGGTTCAGAAAGGAAAGACGGTGATATACTGCGATTCCTTTGAGCCTGCTGTGGGTGGAAGTCGACTTTTTCTTAATCTCCACCCTCCATTTTCAGCCATGGATAATGCCAAGCTCAAGTTGGGCTGTGGACTCCTCTGTGCATACTCTCAAGCTGTGGCTTGGGAGACGGGTACCTGGTAGCTACAGGGGGCTTGGCCCAGACCCAGGACCCTCACGGGAGTTGCAAATCGGCTCTTGTCCTCTTATTTTGTTTTCTCCCCCAAAGAGAAATCACTGGTCAGTAATGGGAGCTCTGCCTCCGTGTCTTCTCTTAGGGATTCTTCTCCTTGCATTCCTCTTCTAAAATGTTGGATTTAGAGAGTCAGGAAAGCTTTCTTTTAGGTTTCTTCTATCTCCAAAAAAAATTAGTTTCTGTTCCAAAATGAAAGCGTTGACTATTTAAATGGAGAGTGACTCAGGATGGTTTGGTCTGGGTACAACTCATTCTTGATCGCTTTCCCAGCAATATGGTGGCCACATTTCCCCAACCAAAGGCAGCCTGCGCACCACAGTTCTGGGAGGGAGGAGACCGTGCAGCGAAAGACAGATGTTGCAACCGGGAAAACTCACATTGGAATATTGGAGAGCTTGGCTTGGAATTCCCTTGGGAATTCCAGTAGCAATGGCATCCCCTTCTCGGTAGAGACAAGAGGGAGATGTCTGCTTTCTGCTCCTCCGTTGTAAGCTGTGTGACTTGGTGTGTCTCCATCCCTCCTCTCTCCTCCGACTCATCCCCCTTTATCTTCTATGAGTCATTTCCGTCTTTTCCATTTTTATCTGTGTGGGTAGGATGATGGAATGTGTTTTGAACAGATGATCCACAACGTCCTGGCCAGCAATACTCAATCTTAGTCCATTTTCTATTTATATAGCAAAAACCACACATGAGATGACTTCTAAAGCATCGAGATTTATTTGCTTCTTGGTTCTGGAGGCTGGAAGTCCATGGAGATGACTTTGGCCTTCATGCTGCTCCCAAATATGGCGGAGGAGATTCCTGCACAGATGTGCTTGGGTCTCTGCTCCTCTTTTTATAAGGCCACCAAAGCTGTCATGGTGGTCCTATCCTCATGACCTCATCTAATGCTAATTACCTTCCAAAGGTCCCACCTTCAAATACCACCCAACATTTGGATTTGGGGATCGTGTTTCCTGCATGTGAACGTTGGGGGGACACATTCAAACTAGAGCAGGCTCCCAAATCATCAACTGCCTCATCTCCCTCTTGGAGGGAAAACCATTGGGCTCGTTCACCAGCCCCTTGTTTTCCCTGCCCTTGGGCTGGGACTCATCCAAGGACTGAGTTTTAGTGATCGTGGGAAGGTTGGACATCACCCTAGAGGAAGCTGTCATGGGAACGTGGTCCAGAGCACTCGGAAATAAGCAAGGACGCTTCAGTCTGGAGACAATTCCATGATCCCCATCTGGGTCCCTAATGGCAGTAGGACTTTGTCTTTCCGTCTGATGGGAAGGTGGGGAAGGAAAGCTTTGTAAAAATGGAACAATGACATCATCATGGAAAAGCCAGAGAGATCTGGTCGTTAAATACAACAAATTCCTGCCCTGATTTTCATTTTCCTTGAAACTTATTCGTGTTTATCTCTCTGGTCTGATGATACCCACACATCCCTCTGTGAGACAGGGGTCTTTTTCCAGATTATTCTGAGAGACGCATGTCATCCATTGACTTGCATTCATGCACACAAAGAATGAAGGTCGTTAACACTGGGTCCAGTCTTCTAAGTGACTCTGCCCTTTTATTTCTCTCTCTCTAGCCCATGATAATATTTTCCCTTCTGAAACCATCACTACTTAGCGCACGTCGTCATTTTTATGAGGTCGTTAAAAACAACACTGCCAGTTCATACAAAATAAATCCAGAAAGCCAGTGGGTGGGGTGTCTGCTGTTCTCCCAGCTCGTTTTTACTGTTTCCAGTGCTAAAGGAAAGACCGAAGTGGGTGTTGCTAGACTTCTCCCAAGTCGGGCCTCATGTGGGTCACTTCCCCTACCTGGTGCCCAGCAGCCAACCCGCAAGGTTCTGGCCACCTGGGTTCCATCCAAACTGCACTCTTCCTTCCCGCCCTTACTATCATCTCAATTCTTAGTGCTGCTGTGCTTCAGTGTGAATCATATCGTGTCCCCCAAAAGCTACACAATCCAAGAACTTTCAGATGTGAAATGATGGGGTTATGAGAGCTTTAACCTAGTCAGTGGATTAATCCACTTGAGTGGACTAACTGGGTGGTGACTGTGGGCACGTGGGGTATGGCTGGAGGAGCTGGGTCACTGGGCATCTGCCTTTGGGGTTTCTATCATGTCCCTGGTGAGCAGAGCTCTCTCTGCTCCCTGGTGCCATGTCCTGAGCTGCTCTCCTCCTCCATGCCCTTCCGCCATTTTGTTTTGCTCACCTTGAGCCAGAGCCATGGAGTCGGCCAACCATGGACTGAACCTCTGAAACCATGAGCCCCAAGTAACCTTTTCCTCCTCTACTTATTCTTGTTAGGTCTTTTGGCCACAAAGACAAAACACTGACCAGGACAGCTGTCCATCTGGAGCCTATGTCTTCTTGTCATTTCCAACCTTCTCCCTGGGTCCTCCCAGTTTCCCCAGTGACCTCAGATACCTGTAGTGATGAAGAGGGAAGGATGCTTTGCCAAGACCTCACTGTGATGCCTTTTTCCCACCCCTGGTTCCTCTCCGCCCTCATGACTGTCCACTTCTCCAGCCCAGGTTCCTTCTCCATCAAATCCCAACGTCTGACCTCATGCGAGTGACAACGTTTCTCAAAATGAAGTCCCACCATGGTTGATGTGATGGATGAGGCCCCTTGCCTTCTAAAGGAGTTCACATACAGAAGAGGTGTATCAGGTGTCCATAAGACAGTGTCCATACTGTCTTCTTTGATGCTTTTTAGTTGGAGTTGATGATGAACGGGTGAGCCTCCTGACTGTGGTTGAGACTGGGGTAGATATTGAATTTTCATCTATATTTCTCCTTCTTCTAACATACTCTATGGCAAAAGAAGAGCACGCCTAAAATGTTCACAACCAGCAAGGGTTCACAGAGGTGACGTATCTGTCTCTACTGATCTATCCATCCTCTTACCTCTGTGCGCATGTCTACCTCTTCAGGACATATCATCCCTCCATCCATCAACACCAACATTGATTTACATGACCTAACATTTATCCATGGTCTCTCATTCCAGCCATATATTGATATCACCAATCTATGCATCTTTAATCTCTCTACATATCCATCTATCATCCATTCACTCGTCCATTCATCCATCCACCCATCAATGTTTTCTATCTTTTTTGAATCTATCCTATCTATCAAATCTATCCTATCTTTCTATTTATTGTATTCTACCTATCCTATCTGTCTACCTATCAATTCTATCTATCAAATCTATTTATCTGTTTACCTATCTATCCATTCTTTCCTTCTATCTAATCCATCAAGTCTATTTACCTATCTATCATACATTCTATCTACCTATCTTTTTCTTTCTTTCTTTCTTTCTTTCTTTCTTTCTTTCTTTCTTTCTTTGTATCTATCCATCCATCCATCCATCTTATCTATCTATATCTATCCAACCATCCCATCGATTCATGCAATCATCTATCTCTCTATCTATTCATCCATCCATCCATCCATCCATCTGATCTATCTATCTAATCTATCCATCCATCCTATCAATCTATCTCTATCTATCTATCTATCTATCTATCTATCTATCTATCTATCCATCCATCCATCCATCCATCCTATCTATATCTATCTACCCATCCATCCGATCTATCTATCTATCTACCCATCCATCCATCCATCTTATCTATCTATATCTATCCATCCATCCCATCAATTCATGTAATCATCTATCTACCCATCCATCTATCTGATCTATCTTTCTATCTATCCATCCATCCATCCTATGATCTATCTCTATCTATCTATCTATCTATCTATCTATCTATCTATCTATCTACCCATCCACCCGATGTATCTGTCTGTCTGTCTGTCTATCTATCTATCTGTCCATCCATCCATCTACCTAACATCTAATTCTATCATCGTTCGTGACGGACAGTGGATCTGGTCAGGGCTAGGAGCCAGTTGGTTGGCCACTCTGAGGGTCAGAAGAAGGTAGGAGAGGAGGCAGCTGGGAGAGGCTACCACCATGGGCAGACTCCAGACCAGCTTGCATCCATCCCTGATAGTTCCCAGCCACAGTGACGTCACTGGGCCTTTGAAGTCCATCCCTGGCGGGGCCTCCTCCTTGGTGGGTCCGTCTTGCTGACTGTGGTCACTGTCTGGGTGGCCTGTGGGGCGTGCCATGCTCCTGCATGAGGGAGCACTTAAGTCCCCAGTGCTGGCTTCTGGCTTGGGGCTCACTCAGACCTAACAGATCAGCCTCTCCCAGGAGCTAAGGCGAGCCCTGCTCTGTGGCCTTGGAACAGGACTCTGATGCCTGCAGCCCTGACCCGCCATGCTGGCCTCCCCACAGCCCCACTCCCACTGCACAGGGAGCCACCAGAGGCTGGGAGGGGGAGCACCCTGTGGGAAGAGATGATGCTGGAACTCTACCAGGGTGGGTGGCTCCTCGCCCCCATCCATCCCCTGCGCAATCCCGCACTTGTGTGAATCCACTGGGGACGTGGACAGGAGGGTGAGGCTGAAGACCGTCACCTGGGTCTGCTAAAGGCACACACTGTGTTTCCTGTTGCTGCTGCAACAGAGGAGCCCACGCGGGGGTCAGGGTGCGGACAGGACCAGCCTCTTACCATGGTGTCCAGCTGCCTCCACAGGCTCCAGGAGGCTCCTCCTGCCTCCCCAGCTCCTGGGCTCCAGGGGGCTCCTCCTGCCTCCCCAGCTCCCGGGCTCCAGGAGGCTCCTCCTGCCTCCCCAGCTCCTGGGCTCCAGGTGGCCCCTCCTGCCTCCCCAGCTCCTGGGCTCCAGGAGGCCCCTCCTGCCTCCCCAGCTCCCGGGCTCCAGGAGGCTCCTCCTGCCTCCCCAGCTCCTGGGCTCCAGGAGGCTCCTCCTGCCTCCCCAGCTCCTGGGCTCCAGGCAGCCCTGGGCTGGTGGTCCCAGCACTCCAGTCTCTGCCTCCGTCTCCACGGGGCTCCTCCTCTGTGTCTGTGTCCCCTCTTCTGTCTCTTGTGAGGACACGGCCATTGCATCAGGGCCACCCTGACCAGGGGGAGCTCCTCTCAGGACCCTGTACTGACTGCCCTGCAGGGACCTGTGTCCACACCAGGTCCCATTCTGAGGATCTCAGGATTTGATGTGGACACATCTTTCCCAACTCACTTTAAGAAGCAAATATGAAACACACTGTTAACGGGGATTTGCTTCTTCCTGAGGTAGAACTTCTGGAAACGGAGCTCTTGCCCATGAAGGCCCTGCACCAGGAGGAGCCCCGGTGTGAAGGCCGTTCCTGTGTCTACACACGGCACAGTACTGGGTTTTCACGAAGGCCGCCCGGCAGGGACAGGCCCTTCTTCGAGTTCCCAGACTCAGTTGTATATGTAAGAAGCTCCAAAGTTAAAACACTTACAGGTGTGGAATTGTGCAGATGTTCACTTAAGTTTCTTTGTTTTCTAATGTGAACTTACATGGATGCTTTCCCCGATGCGGCTCTGCCCTGATCATCTTCCTGTGAGTCAAAAATGCAGACCACACATCTCAGTTCAGCCTCACCTACTTTGCTATTTATTTATTTTGGGGGGTACTGGGGATTGAAGGCAGAGGTGCTTAACCACTTATCCTCATTCCCAGCCTTTTTTGGGGGGGACCAGGGATTGAACCCAGGGACACTCGGCCACTGAGCCACATCCCCAGCCCTATTTTGCATTTTATTTAGAGACAGGGTCTCACTGAGTTGCTTAGAGCCTCGCTAAGTTGCTGAGGCTGCTTTGAACTCACCATCCTCCTGCCTCAGCCTCCAGAGTCACTGGGATGACAGGCGTGTGCCACCGTGCCCAGCATTCCCAGCCTTTTTTATTTTTTGATTTTGAGACTGGGTCTTGCTCTGTTGTTTCGGTCTTCACTAAACTGCTGAGGCTCATCTTCAACTTGTGATCCTCCTGCCTCAGCCTCCCAACTGCTGGGATTCCAGGTGTTCACCATTTCAATAATGTGTTGAATTTCGCATGTACACACCTAGATGTACATTTTGTTAGCCATGATTAATATAAAATCACTATTTCCAGTAAAGACAGGCAAGATGGTACACCCTAGAGGGTCACCTGATTCCCTTCAACATCGCGTTGTGGACTGGGAGCTGAGGGCCACACCCCATGCTGCTAGTCCAGAAAAATATCAAAAAGTTAACTGTAAATTACAGTCTTCATTGAATTCCTCATACTTTCCCACTCTTGGAAAGTTGGAAGACTGTAAGTCAAAGCACAGTGGAAGGGAAAGGACAGGGAGAGACAGCCACAAGGGGGTGGCCGTGGGTCACAGCAACCTGCCCTTAATCTAATCCAGTCTTGCAGACAAAGACCTGCAGCCCTCTAAATGACCCCATCACCTCTTGAAGCCCCCACTTCCCCACATGATCACAAATGCAAATTTCAACCTGGAATTTGCAGGGGACACACCGTATTCAGTCCTTAGCGGGGACCATCTGTTGTCCATCTGTGCGTCTCACGGTTGGAAGATCTTATTTCACCCAGTGAGTGGGAAGCCCGGGAATGCGTTTCTCCCCCCAAATTGCTGACTCTGCAGGATCCTCCAACAACAGAATTTATATCCTCTCCGGGGAGTTACTGCTTCCCCCAACACGGCGTTATCAGCAAATAAAATCACCCGGCCATTGTGAATACAAGATTATTTTCTGCAACGACAAGCTGTATGAGTTTATCTTGGCAGAGAATCTTGCATATGATCCTCCTCGGAGAGCCGGGGATATTGGTGGAGTCACAGCTGAATCCGTGTGAAACTGGCTCGAAATTGCACCAAGGTTTGCTGGATGCAAATAGGAAGCCGCACCAGGCTCAGCTTTCATTGCCACCGGGAGAGATGGACAGAGAGCTTGGCCGGCTTTGGCGAATCCACTTGGGCAGAGACAACTCACTCATTTTCCTCGCTGACCTAGGTCTAACCTGTGCATCTCGAATGTGTCTGGGGGGCGTCTGGGGGTTGCAAAACGAAGGCGTGTCCACTGCTGAAGACATCGGAGCATTTATTTGATGAGGATTTTCTGCCCTTCTTCCGATTCATTTGCTAAGTGTGTGTAAATGTGAGGAGAATCCTCTCCACCTATTTGGCTGTAGGACTGATGGAAAGCAAATGGCTCGTAGATGCCCTAATGGGAGACTTGACCATTTAAGTGACTTCACCGCTTTCTTGGGACGGAACCTTTGGATGGAGCGCATCACTCTCACTTCATCGTTTGTGAACACATCATCTCTCGATTATGCGAAACCGCCCGTTAGTCACTGACTCAGGCTGCATGTCTGAAGCATTTTCATTCCTTATAGTTATTTTAATGCCTCAAAGTTCTGAATTTTATCTTCAACATGCTGTGCCTACTGTGGGCATAGAAGCACCGCAGAGTCGACAGGAGGACAGAGCCTTCTGAAGGACTCATGTCATATGAACCACTTAAGGAAAGTTAGGTGTTTGCAAAGAAGAGCTGGGAGCCGAGGTGATGCAAATACCCTCTAATCTTCCCTCCTCCTTGTCTGGGAGCTCAGAAATCCATTTTCTGCCACACGAGCATTTGGGGAAGATAAAAACAAGTGGAGTGTGTTTTGAACATCTGTCGTCGGACACTGCGACGGATAAGTGCAGGGAACATCATGGAGAGTCAAGGATTCCTCAGGGTCCTGAGAGGCCGGCTCTGGAATCAGTGGCCATGGATTTCCCAAGATCAGTCAGCCAGCCATGAAGCAAGGTCTCTGTGGAAGAGACACATGGCTCTACGTGAAAAAGTGCGGGGACTGAATCACACAAGAGTGGAGCAGGGTGAGTTTTAACAAGGCAGGAAGTTTGGTTGGTAAGTTCCAGGAAGTGCCGCCATATGCCAGGCATAGCTTCAGCAGTCTGACTGAGGCAGGAGCCCAGGACCTTTTCTGATTCTCTCCGACTTCCTTTCTAAACAGTGCAAGGAGGGTGTGTCGGGATCCCTGATGGGCCCTCTGAGCCATCTCAAGCTGGTTGCCGTGAAGTGGTCAGAATGTGTTTCTGAGAAGGGTCCAAGTTCATTTCCCAGTGTTTTCATCAGCTTTTTCTGTTGCAGTGAGCAGAAGAACTGATAAGAACAAATTTAGAGGAGGAAAAGTTGAATTTGGCTCATGGTTTCAGAGGTTCAGTCCATGGTTGGCCGACTCCATGGCTCTGGCCCAAGGTGAGGCAGAACAAAATGGCGGAAGGGCCTGGAGGAGGAGAGCAGCTCAGGACATGGCACCAGGGAGCAGAGAGAGCTCTGCTCACCAGGGACAAGATAGGAACCCCAAAGGCAGGTGCCCAGTGACCACCTCCTTCAGTGACACCCCACCTGCTCACAGTCACCATCCAGTTAGTCCATTCAAGTGGAATAATCCACTAATTATGTTATACCTCTCAAAACTCAATCATTTCAACTCTGAACTTACGGAAGGAAAAGTGTATTTGGGCTCATGGTTTCAGAAGTTCAGTCCTTACTGGGCCGACTCTATGCTCTGGCCCAAGGTGAAGCAGAACAAAATGGCAGAAGGGCATGGAGGAGGAGAGCAGCTCAGGACATGGCACCAGGGAGCAGAGAGAGCTCTGCTCACCAGGAACAAGATATCAACCCCAAAGGCAGGTGCCCAGGGACCCACCTCCTCCAGCTACACCCACCTGCCCATAGTCACCACCCAGTTAGTCCATTCAAGTGGATTAATCCACTGATGAGGTTAAGGCTCTCATAATCCAATCATTTCACCTTTGAATGTGTTTGCATTGTCTCACACGTGAGCTATTTGGGGACACCTACTATCCAAACCATAACACCCATCAACTAAGGCATGCAGATGTCTTCCGTACCCATCCATCTACAAAGTATGCATGGAAACATGCCTGAATTTCCCCACTGGTGCATCCAAAGGAAGCACTGATTTTGAAAGGTGTACATTATTTTTGAAGATTTATGCCAGTACTTTTCCTTGGCTGTACAGAACTCTCAGAGGGAAATCAGGCACAGGGCTCAAACTTTTCTGTCACCTCCAGTCTTTTGGTTTCTCTTCCCTCCGTATGTGTTCACACCAGCATCCTGGAGTTGCTGTAAGGACTCGATCTGTCATCTCCATGAACTACAATGGGAAGATTGCCGTTGAACAAAGAAGGAGTTTCCTCGTGCACACCTGTAATTGAGTACCTCCACGTTCGGCAGAAATACTGAGGATCAAGCTAGGCACGGTGGCACATGCCTGTAATCCCAACTACTTGGGAGGCTGAGGTATGAGGATTGCAATTTGGAGGCCAGCCTCAGCAACTTAGCGAGACCCTAAGCAACTTAGCCAGACCTGGTCTTGAAATAAAAAATAAACAGAGCTGGGGATGTGGCTCAGTGGTTAAGCACCCCTGGGTTCAATCCCCGGTACTGTATATGGCTACTATTGTGGTCTACGACCATGAGGTATGGTCATTAATCTCTTTAGTACATTACACTTTATCACAGGAATGTGTTTATAGGAAAAAGCAGTCCAGGGCAATTTGGGGATTTAGGCCTGTCTGCTCTGCTTACTTAAGACGGAGAAATCTAGGGATAGTTAAAGAAATGAGCAGACAGTGTGTAATTATAGGAATTTCCCTACTTAAACCAAAATGAGATAAGGCACGGAATTACTAATAAATCCCTTTCCTCTGGAGCTGGGTCCCACGTGTATCGCACTCTCTAAAGAGTTAAAGTCTTCTGAATTCCCATCAAATATGTAGAGTTTTCCTAACGGTAGGTAATTACGCACAGAGTTATGCATCCCTTAACAACGGAGCTACAGATTTGCTTTCTGTTTCAGGGACTCAGTCAACTACCGTCTGAAACTATGAAATGGAAAATTCCAGAAATAAGCAATTCACCAGTTGGTAAATGGTATAACACTTTGAGAGATGCGCTGTTGGGTGATTTTTTAACACCCCTAGAGTGTGCTCTCAAAAACCAAGATGGCGGCCACATGGCTGAACCACAGAATCTTTTGGGACCACCATGGTGTATTTGGTTAAAAGGTGACTGAAATGCCATTGTGCACCGCTTCACCGGTGCATCAGGAGGCTGGGTCTAACCCTCAACCTCAAGGTAATCATAGTGGACCTGTGTTGAGGTTCTTTGGAAAAACAGAACTAAGAGGATAGAGAGACATGATAATATTATGGAATTGGCTTACAAGGTTATGGATGTGTTCAATATTTTTTTGTGAGTGTGATGCTGGGGATCAAATCCAGGTTACAGAGGCTGAGAAATTCCAACATCTGAGGTTTCCAAGTGAGAGTCGGAAATGCTACCGTGTAGCTCAGCCAGAGTCCAAAGGTTTGAGAAAAGGGGAGCTTATGGGGCAATTCCCAGTATGAGGTCAAAAGCCATCCACACCGGGACTCCAGCCCTCCAGGGAGAGGAGGATCCGACGCCTCCACTGATTAGACAATGCCCACCCCATCTGTTGGGGCAGATCTTCACTCAGCCGTGGATTCACATGCCGATCCTTTGCAGAGACACCCTCACAGACACACCCCAAGTTATCGCCGCCAGCAGACCAAGGATCCCTTAATCCTGTCAAATGGACACACAAACTCCATCTCCCACCCCACCCTAAATAAAAAGATGGTGGATGCTAATGGACAGCTTTTGCTCTTTTTTTTTTAATCATACAAGGAACTGTTTGAAGTTGCATCTTGGAAGAGTAAGGACCTCTTCATATCCTCAAATCCATGTGGAACAGAAACGTGATCTAAACTCAGGATCATGTAGGAAAAAATTAAGTCACGCTCACCCACTTACATTTAAATGAACTTCTAAGAGGATTTGAAATCTTTATTACCTGACTCAGCAGGAGAGTGCTGATTCCTTAGTACCTACAGTGGATAGCTGATAGGAATTTTCTTTGTCTGAAGTGCTGTTTGCATTTGAAGGAACTCCAGGAAAACAGGAAATATAACAGGGTTTCAGGAGCAAGCTACACAAGACCTCTTTTTGGTAATTCCTTCTTTCTACTTTTTTTCCATAAGAAGTTTTGTCAGTTCTTTTTGGTACTAGGGTCTGAACCCAGGGGTGCTTTAACCACTGAGCCACCTCCCCAGTCCTTTTTATTGTTTAATTCAGAGACAGGGTCTCACGAAATTATTCAGGATCTCGTAAAGTGGCTGAGGCTGGCCTCCAACCTGCAATCCTCCTGCCTCAGCCTCCCGAATAACTGGGATTATAGCTGTGCTCCGCTGCGCCTGGGTAGATTCTAAATTTTACTCACACTGGTTTTCAACAAGGCAAATCAAGACGAGGTCCGGGCACGGTCCTTTGAATTGAACCTTTGGGATCTCAGCATCCAAATCGCTTTCTCACTTGGGGTGAGTCTCCTGGAGTCTGGCCAAGGAGGAAGGCTCACTAGCCAAGGTAACGGGGAGTAGATTCTTAGTGCACACGGGAGCGAGGTCGTGGGATCCTGCGTTCAGAAGGTGGCAGGAGTTCCAGTAGGTCAGGGGGGACAGAAGTCCAGGGTCACAGTGCCGGCAGATGGACCTCCCAGAGGGCCGGCCTCCAACATGCCTCCTTAGAAACTCAGCCTGTGAGTTTGCTTGGAGAGGCTGCAGGAGAATATTCAGGACACAGCACCCTGCCCTTAAGGTACTGGCTCTTTGGTTCTCGGTACTTTTAAAGAAATTTGTGTCAATTCGAATTTTGATCTGTCATCCGACAGGATAGGGCGGTGGGACCTGAGGTCCACGGGATGACCCTGTGAGTGGCCCACGGTGCTGACCCCACGGGCTGTCCTTTCCCAGGAGCCCTGGGCCTGCAGCCCTGCCTGGCCCCCGGGGACAGGCCGCGTCCCCTTCCTCAGCAAACCACCTGTGACCTGCAGGGGAAATGCACGCCTGAAATGATGTCACAGAGGAACCAAGTGACCCTGAAGGGACCCTCTGTGACCCCGACACAGCCCAGACCCCAGAACCCAGGAGAGGAGGATCCTCCCTCCACCATAAAACCTGCAAGAACAGGTTCAGTGAGACCCGTCAGCCTGGGCCAGGTGACCCAGAGTGGCCATGGCAGTGGGGACTGGGGAGTCTGAGGTCCCCTGCTGTCCGTCAAAAGTCAGGAGGTGGACCTGGGCGGGGCTCTCTGGAAACTTCCCTGGGACCCCAATGACACTGGGTGTAGGAGAGGCCTGCTGTCCCCTCCTGAGAGGACCCCTCTCTCCTTGAGTGTCCCCATCCCTGCACTAAGCTCCTGCCTGTCACTCTGAGTGACAGATCTGGAGTAGTGCGAGCAGGTTGCGGGAACCAGGTTGAGGAGGGTCTCCCGCAGCCTCCTCCTGCAGAGACGCTCTGCCTCCCTGCGCTGCGGCCTTGGGACCCGCTGTCCTCTCTCAGGACAGAGGACACCAGGGCAGGGGGGCCCCGCACCAGGTGCGGACGCACCCCTCACTCCCGATCGTCGCAGGAGCTCCATCTGCACGCGCAGGGCCGGGAGGGTGACTCTGCGTCCGGCTGCGCGTCTCCCGGGCGCGACGAACCCCCCAGAGCCCGGTCTGAGGTCTGGCGCTGCAGAGGGACGTCGGGGACCCGGCGCAGACCGGGCCTCCGGGGCCAGGAGCGCTGTTTCTGGAACTGAGGTCGAAAGCGGAGGCTGTCAGCAATAAAGCCCGCCCTGAGGCCAGCCTCCCAGCCGAGCCTGCGTCCCTGGGTGTGCGGGGGGCGAGGGCGGCTTTGCTCCAAGCGCCCTGATGACCTGGAGGGGCTGCTCCGCTTCCTGCGCCCAGAGAAGGGTCAGAGCGAGCCCTGGACCCGCGTCCGAGGGCGCGTGCGGTCGGCCTGATTCCGAGGCCACCTCCGCCCCGTGGGGCTCTCATTTGCCACGTGGAAGAGCAACGTGCTTTTGGTCGCCTCTGCCCTGTGGCCTTGGGGTGATTTGCACCCCGCTCCCGACTGCTCCCAACATTCCCACGGACGCATGGCTCGTTCTCCCTTCTTCCTCTCTTTTCTCTATTTTCTTTCTCCCTTCTTTCCTTCCCTTCTTTACCTAAAACCATTTATTTTTTGGCACCAGGGATGGAACCCAGGGGCGCTCTACCCCTGAGCCGCATCCCCAGCCCTTTTTATTGATTTATTTTTTTTTACTTTGAGACAGGGTCTTGCTATATAGCTGAGGCTGGCCTCCAATGTGTGAACCTCCTGCCTCAGCCTCCAGGGTCCCTGGGATGACTGACAGGTGTGCCCCACTGCATCCGACCAAATAAGACGTTTTTCATGGAAAATGCCGGACAGCTTTTAAAAGAAAGTGAGCCGCTCTGGCTCCGATTTGGTACATTTCTGTAACAGATGGGGATTAGAAATCTCATCCTTTTGGAAAAGATTAGATAACGGCTACAGGAACACAGCTGGAGATGAGGAGCCCGCTCCAGGACCCCGCAGCCCAGGAGGGGGACCACAGGCCATGGTCACTACGATAAGTTCCAACCAGCTGGAGGAGGTGGCAGATCCTCAACGCGGAGACACGTCAATGAGGAGCTCATGAACCCAAACGAGCATCACGCGTGATGGACACGCCCTAAACCACCACCCAGTGGACCTTGTAAGTGTGTCATCCCAGGGACCCTGGAGGCTGAGGCAGGAGGATCACACATTGAAGGCCAGCCTCAGCAATGTAGCAAGACCCTGTTTCAAAATGAATGACATGTGCCAATCATTGTAAGAGAAATAAATGAAGCGGGTCAGCATTTCACAAATAGCTCTGAGTTCTGAAGAAGAATGTCCAGCAGGAAGGGAACGGCTGAGGTTTGCTCGGCCTCACCCAGGGACCCTGTGGTCGGGGATCGGTGCTCAAGAGCCTGGCGCTACTGCGAGATGCTGAAGCCTCGAGAGCTGGAGCCTGGTGGGAGGAAGTGAGGTCATCAGGGGTGTGGTCTTGAGGGAAGAAGTGAGGTCACCAGGGGTGTGGTCTTGAGGGAAGAAGTGAGGTCATCAGGGGTGTGGCCTTGAAGGAGGAAGTGAGGTCACCACGGGTGTGGTCTTGAGGGAGAAAGTGAGGTCCTCAGGGGTGTGGTCTAAAGGGAAGAAGTGAGGTCACCAGGGGTGTGGTCTTAAAGGAGGAAGTGAGGTCACCAGGGGTGTGGCCTTGAAAGAGGAAGTGAGGTCATCAGGGGTGTGGTCTTGAGGGAAGAAGTGAGGTCATCAGGGGTGTGGCCTTGAAGGAGGAAGTGAGGTCATCAGGGGTGTGGCCTTGAAGGAGAAAGTGAGGTCCTCAGGGGTGTGGCCTTGAAAGAGGAAGTGAGGTCATCAGGGGTGTGGTCTTGAAGGAGGAAGTGAGGACATCAGGGGTGTGATCTTGAAGGAAGAAGTGAAATCTCAGGGTGTGGCCTTGAAAGAGGAAGTGAGGTCATCAGGGGTGTGGTCTTGAAGGAGGCTGTGAGGTTATCAGGGGGTGTGGCCTTGAAGGAGGAAGTGAGGTATCAGGGTGTGGCCTTGAAGGAGGAACTGAGGTCAGCAGGGGTGTGGCCTTGAGGGGGATATTGGGACCCTAGGCTCTTCCTCTCTCCCTTCTTTGAGTTTCTACCCAGGAAGTGAGTGCCTTGTTCTTCCACAGCCTCTGCCATGATGTGCTGCTTCACCACTGACCCCAGGGCAATAGGGTTTATCAGCACAGAAAGGAACCTCCAACACAGGGAGCCAGAATAAACCTTTTCTCCTGATAAGTTAATGATCTCAGGTATTTGTCGAAATCATGGAAAGCTGACAAACATCCTAACCAAGTTATGATCTCAGTTGCATTGTTATGGTTTAGACCTGAGGTGGTCAAAAGCTCATGTGAGAGACAACAGAAGAAAGTTCAGAGGTGGAATGATTGGATTATGAGGTGTAACCTAATCAGTGGATTAATCCACTTAAATGGATTAACTGGGTGGTGACTGTGGGCAGGTGGGTGTGGCTGGAGGAGCTGGGTCGCTGGGCACCTGCCTTTGGGGTTGATATCTTGTCCCTGGTGAGCAGAGCTCTCTCTGCTCCCTGGTGCCATGTCCTGAGCTGCTCTCCTCCTCCATGCCCTTCCGCCATTTTTTTCTGCCTCACCTTGGGCCAGAGCCATGGAGTCGGCCCACCATGGACTGAACCTCTGAAACTGTGAGCCCCAAATCAACTTTTCCTCCTCTACTTGTTCTTACTGGGTCTTTTGATCACAGTGACAAAAAAAAGAGAAAAAAAACAAAACAAAAAACAACTGAATCCACCATGCATGAACTCTGCAATTTCATTCACTCTGCTTTTTGAGTTGGAAAATTAATCAAGCATGTAAATACAGCACGATTTGAAATGGGAAATTTTAATTTATTGGCTATGAGCCCTATAAACATGAAGGCTAAACTCACTATTTGCCACTGAACCTTATGGAGTGATTGCATGACCTTCCATCATTCATTGGGAAGAGGTGCAGATTGTGTCTGGGCGCGGTGGCACATGCCTGTCATCCCTGCGGCTCCGGAGGCTGAAGCAGGAGGATCGCGAGTTCAAAGCCAGCCTCAGCAAAAGTGAGGCCCTAAGCAACTCAGTGAGACCCTGTCTCTACATAAAACACAAAATAGGGCTGGGTAGGTGGCTCAGTGGTGGTGGAGCACCCCGAGTTCAATCCCTGGTAACAAGAACAACAGAGGTACAGATTGCAATTCAGTTCATGCCATTACGTGTCTTGGTGGGAGACATGGGCTTTCCTGAGCCTCGGTTTCCATGTTGATGTCAAATACAGGAATGGTCTCCACCTAAGACGCTTGTGTATATTATGCTTGTACAACTTAAATACTTAAGACAAATAGTGCCATTTCAAATCATGTCTTTGTGCTAGCAACCATCATAATTAGCACTTAAAAAATTCACTTTAATCTTCACTTTTAAAAAAAATATTTTCCTGTGACCTACTGTCTCCAATCAGAAAACACCTGCAATAAAAATGGGAAGAGCAAGTTTCTGATATTGGATTCATTTCCAGTCACAGTGTGGCAATTTCTATTAAGAAAATACTGTCTTGCGTCATGTCAAATCAATTCTTTTTCCTTGGAAAACAGGGCCAGCGGATGGGAAGGGTTCGATTTCACTGTTCAGAGTAACCCACACACATTGGGGCATTTCCCTTATGCCAAACGCAAAACAGATTTTTGCAAACAGCTCTTTCATTTATGTGAGAACGCGACTCTGAGCATTGCATGCATATGTTTTTAGGGTTATCATGAACTCATCTTCGATATATATAGACGTCTTTGATGTCCGAGGAACATTTGAGTTCAATTTTTACGGAAGAGAAAAAAAAAATCTCATTTTCCAGAATGAGAACACTTGGTCACCCTTGACTTTTTTTTTTCTTTTTTAAATAAATCTCAACTGGATTATTTCTGGATTATTCTTATGGGTGCTTATTAGTCAGTTTGCATTTACACAGGGAAACACGGCACGCAGCCTCCTTCCAGTGAAAGGTGAGCTTTTTGGGTCACAGTGTTGGAGGATCCAAGTCTGAGAACAGGAAGTCCCATTGACTTGGTGGGAGATGGTGAGAGATGTGGCCACGCCCCCAAAGACCTCACTTCCTCTCACCAGGCCCCGCCTCTTAAAGGCACCACCCCTTCCCAGTAGCATCAAGCTGGGGGCCAAACCTTCAATGCACGTCCTTTGCAGGACATTCCAGATCAGATCCGTAGTGACTTTCTACGCCGTTAAAAACAGGGTGTGCGCTTCTTCCAATGTCTAGGCTTGGAATTTTCCAGATCACTCATGCTCAATTCTAAAGAAGCTGCTAAGGGTCTGGTCTGAATGTGTTTTCCAAATTTCTTGGATTGGAGATTTAGTCCTGAGTGCATCCGTGTTGGGAGGTGGGGACCTCTGGAAGGTGGGTCAATTGTAAGAGTCACGAAGGGGGGTTTCCCTTTCTCCTCCCCTTCTGTCTTTGACCCTGGGATCTTGCAGCAAAAGGGTCTTGCCTGGCACCTTGATTTTGGACTTTTCCAGCCTCCAGCTCTGGAAGAAATCCATTTCCCTTCTCAACAAATGACCGGGTCTCAGGTAATCTGTGATAGCAACGCAAACTGGAACACGACACCCATCTTCTGATCTGCTCTCCACACCATTATCCAATGCCTTCTTTGCGCATTCAATTTGCCAAATCATCCATTCATTCTTATCACTTCTCATCTTCAAAACCATCTTAGCAGCTCCTCGTTGCCCAAAGGAAGGAGGTGGGTGGAGTTTGAGAAGGGCAGGCATCCCCCCATCCGCCCACCCACCAATGCAGAAAGCACTCGGCTAATGCAATGCAGGCTTCTCCTCTTTGGCTTAAATCATGATTCTGTCTCGCGGTTCCTTAGGCTCAATGGTGTCGTGGGCTTGGTGTGGATTTCCCACTGGAATCTCTGGGCTCTTTCCTTTAGCAATTGTTGCTGAAGCTACGATAGAAATAATAATCAAATAAGGGATTTTTTTTTACTAAAAATTAACATTAGAGTGATAACATTGACTTATTCCCTTTTAATAACATTGATTTCTCCTTCTAAATCCGTAAAGTTAACGTAGTATGGTCAGCCTTGCCATCCATCAGATGGGAATCGTACAGGTGACCCTCAAACAAAATTCTCCCACCGCCCCTTGCAATCCCAATGGAAAGTTATCCGAAATATTCCATGCTCCGAAAAATCTGGTAGGCTGTATTGACATCCACCTCTGGATTTCTAATGGGAAGCAGGTGAGTCATGCAAGTTTCCTCCAAACCTGTCCTAATAGTAATCCAAAATCTGAAATACTGAGAGAAGAAATGAGTCTTTCCAACCAAGGAAAAGACTCACAAGATAAGATCGACCATTCCATCCAAGGGGGATTGGTTCCACAACCCTGGTAGATACCAGAATCCCTGGGTGCTCAGGATCCTCCTATAAAATCGCATAGCATTGGGATCGAATCCAAGTGCATCCTCCTGTTCACTTCAAATCACCGTTATGTGAGCTACAATCACTGGCACTGCGTAAAGGTGCTGTGAATCAATGCTGCACTATGTTGTTCAGGGCAGAATGTCAAGAAAAAAGTCTGGAAATGCTCCATCTAATTGCAATTTTCTTTTTCAGATATTTTTATCCTGCAGTTTGCTGAATCCTCAGATGCAGGACCCAGGGGGAGTGAGGTGGACGGCCCTCCTAAGCACCCCGGGAAGCTGCCTAAACCTTCCTGTGATACCAGGTGTATTAGGTGGGTTTGGGTGACTGGTGGGATGTCAATGCAGATCTGCAGACAGAGATCTCAGTGTTTCCAGCCACCTATCATTTCCTCTCAAAAGGGAGCGACTCTAAGTATAGCATGCACGATCCCAGCACCCCGACCCTGCGGCTGAGCGTGGCCACGGCAGGCGTTGAACATGCCTTGGATATAAACACGTAGGTCAGGCAAAAGTGGGTGCCGACCTTTCGTCATGCAGAGAAGAGGGCGCTAGCTCGCTGCGGATGTCGAAGAATCCCACCATCCTCAGGTGTGTGGATGGAAGGGACTTAGGAGGCTTTCATGAGAATTCTTTTAGG
Organism: Glaucomys volans; assembly: GCA_020662805.1. Classification (NCBI taxonomy): domain Eukaryota; kingdom Metazoa; phylum Chordata; class Mammalia; order Rodentia; family Sciuridae; genus Glaucomys; species Glaucomys volans. Next base: position 83,437 of record JAJEJO010003393.1, on the reverse strand, counting down.
CTCTTGGAACAAAAGAAATTAAAACAAGGTCTTTCTCACACCTGCTTGGCGGTGCTTCTTGGGTCTGTAACTCTTAGGCACACCTGCAACCTAATTACAAGCTGCACCCGATCCTCTGATCCCATGTGGAAGTAGGGGTGCATATTATTTTTGAACAGCATGCTTTTATACACAATCCTCTGTGGATCAAAGGAGCCTCCAGGAGAGTGCTTGGAGCCTGGGATGTGCAGAGACAGGGGGAATTCCAGAGCCAATATACATCAATAACAATGGAGCAATATGTATTTGCACTCCTGAGAACCGCAGGTAGTGAGCTATATATAACCACTGAGTCAAACTCCACCCAGGTGCAGGGTGCAAATCCATCCATTGTCATGGAATGACGGAGTTGGGCAGCCATCAGCACAGTTGATTCCATGAATTTCAACATTTATTTATTTACTTTGCATTGGTCGAACTGGAACTTAGGACCTCATGCCCACTGGGTGGGCTGCCTTCCACTGAGTTACACCCCCAGCCCCATGGTCCACGGGGGAACCTTCCCACTGACTCAACCAGGAAGATGCACATCCAAACTGTGTCTGTGAGCATCCACAGAAATCAGAACCTGTTATTTTTCTTCTCTGTTTTCCCCTTCATCTGAGAGCAAGCTCATTCCGTGGTGGGGAAGGGTTGGGTTAGCTTTTAAGATGCAGCCAGGACAGGTCCTCAATGGAAGGAGTCGGGAGGTGGGCAGTTCACCTTCAGCTTCCCAAAGAGCGGATTCAATCAACTCCAAGGCACACGGCTTCCTGGGCAGAAAAGTGGACCCACGATCTGATTGTGTTTACACGTTACATCAAAATGTCCCCCATCTCCTTTCTCCATCAGCCTTTCTTGTATTTTCATTTTCAAACCCTTTTCTTTCCTTTTTTTCTTTCTGGCTTTTGCAAACGAGAAAAAACATGATCTTTGACTTTCAGAGTCTGACTTATCTCGTTCAGCACGATGGTCTCCAGTTCTATCCATTTTCGTGCAAATGACATTGTTTTGTTCTTCTTTGTGGTTCAATAAAACTCCATTGTTAGTATCTACGCCTAGTTAGTATCTACATTAGTTATCTATGCCTTATTTTCTTTCTCCATGCATCTCTTGACAGACACCTAGATTGGTTCCATATCTTCAACCCATATTTTTTTAGAAAAGAAAATCCCCTAGACCTCAGCCTCATCAGAATGCAGGGGAATCCATGCAAGGTGTGAATATAAAGTCAATAGAGAGACTCTCCCATTGTGGTCAGCTGAATAATAATAACCCCCCCAAAACATGTCTATGTCATGATCCCTGGAGCCTGAGAACACATTAGTTTAGCATGACAATAGGAGCTTGTATAGGAAAACAAGTTAAAGATGTTGATGTGGAGATATTTACAACTGGATAGGGTGGGTTGCTTCAATGTCTGACCAGGATCCCCATAAGGGGAAGGCTGGGGGTGAGAATCAGGAAACAGGAGAGGAAGGAAGCTGAGATGACATGGTTGCTTGGAGATGATGATGTGTACCTGTGCCAAGGGGAGAGGAAAGAAGAGAAAGAAAGAGAGGAGGAGAAGGGGAAAGGAGCAAGAAAAGGAAGGACTTAGAGACAGAGAGAAGAGAATATGAGACAGAAAGATGAGGGAGAGATAGGGAAAGAAAGAGTATGAGAGAGGGATGTGTGTATGTGTGGATGGATGGATGGATGGATGGATGGATGGATGGATGGATGGAGAGTGAGGAGAAGTAGGAAGAGGAGGAGGAGGAGAAGAAGAGGAAGAAGAAGAAGAAAAAGAAGAGGAGGAGGAGGAGGAGGAGAATCAGAAGAGGGAGAAGAGGACAAGGAGTGGGAAAAAAGAGGAAGAGAAAGGAGAAGAAAGAGGAGAAGGAAAAGAAGGAGGAGAAGGAGGAGGAGGAAGTGGAGGAGGAGAAGGAGGAAAGGAGAGAGCAGAGAAAAATCTTGCAACTGGCTGTCATTCATTCCAGAGTCCTACAACGAGTTCCCCAACCTCATCCCCCACTGAACATATTGAAAAGAGATGGTAGGAGATTAAGGAAAATTGCTCTGTGATTACACCCAATGAGTCATGCTTGTTCAACACACCAGCTCCATATGATTTTCCCCAAAGTGTCTTTAAGAAATACCAGGCTCATAATGTCATGGAGTTGGATCTCAAAGATGGGTTAGGAGTAAGGACTCAGGGCTGGGATGGCTGGAGAGTTCCTCCCCGCTGGTCTCTGATCAAGCAGCCGCACCAGAGGGTGATGGGTCAGCCTCACTGGTATTGCATTCCTCATCTGGAAAAGCATGGGGGTGGATCTCAGCCATCTCAGAGTCCCTTTTGCTTTCAAAGTTCTCTTCCCTGGGCCATGATTGCAACTCTGTTTCCCATGCACCACCACCTCAGGCGCTAAGGGTGGAGCGTTACTCCTGGGTTCAGATGCCTGCCAAGGGAGGGGTCTCCCATTTGCAGAAAAGATGGTGGAACAATAAAAGTCATGATCAAGGTTGCTCTAGGGAGCTACGTGCTACTCTGATGACCGTGGATGTCTTCGCTGGGAACCTGTGGCTTGTTCTCAATGTTCTGAATGGGGGGAATTGGATGAGCAGATGAAGGTGAGTGGATAGTGTCAGATTCTCTGCTCATTTGGAGCAGAGAATGTGGTGCCCCCATGATCTGGCTATGAGGGGTTTCAAGGGGGCTAAATCTGGACTGGAAGAGCTCATTCGTGCGCCATTTTGTATCTCTGAGATTAACATAAAGCATTCCCTCTTACCCAAATTGTGCTTCTCTGTCTGAGTTTGTGGGTCAGAGGGCTATGTCATGGCGGAATGGATTGTTGGTTCATTGGTTGGGCTGTGCCCATGTCTCCCTGTGCCCTCGTGCAGTGAGTTTTAGGATGCGGATTCTGCAGCCATGAACGATGACTCTCATGTTCTAAAACATGGGGGAGCTGACCCCTCTGCTGGCCTTGGCTTTGCCTTTGGGACTCTCAGCAGCTGCAAACCCCACATCTATGCAAATGAGCCTTCCAGTCCCACCCTGTGGTTGTCCCTGAGCCTTCACTTTGCATGCTCACCCACTTGCCTCATGCCAGCTGTGTGACCTCTGGTTCCAGGCGACCGGGTGATTTCATCCTGAGAGCCAGCCTGCCTTCAGTGGAGATGACTTTATAGGAAATTGTTTAGACATTTCAATAAATGAATGCCTTTGAAGAACAGCCAATGCTAACAGCCCTGGTAGGACATTCTCTGTGCTGTAGGGAGACAATCATTACAAGGCCACTTCTTTCATTGGAATTGTAGGGGAGGAAGAGGAAAATGTCCCCCAAAGATCCAGTGAAGCCCATTTGGCCCATTTTTATCTTGAGCGAGAGATTGGATTTGCATAGCCTGCCTCTCTCCCAGATCCAAGGCTAGCCAAGAGGCGGTCACTGGCCACCAGAAGATGGATCACCATTAAGTTGAGGACGGTCTGTGCTTTGTGCTAATTCACCTGTGTGTGTGTGTGTGTGTGTGTGTGTGTGTGTGTGTGTGTTCTCTTGCATGAGAAGAATAATGGAAGATATTGGCTGCAAGATTTTTGGTAGAATACCATTTTATTTTACTGAAGTGGGACCTGGTAAAGAGACAGCCTTGCCCAAGCATGACATGAGACCTTTCTGAGAGTGTAAGCATCTTAATGGCTCAGGAGTAAGGGGTTTCTTCACCTCCCCATTGGGGGCGTCCTCAGTAGTTCTTTCTTCATGTACATTTTGATTACACAGAAATGAAAGGGAGAGCCATGTTCCTCCCCAGCCCCAGTTCCCTGACTCTTCAGTGCAGCCATACTGGGAGACATCCTGATGAGAAGCACTCCCACAAGTAGAAAACTTTTGACCCATGAAAATATCCATCAAATAGAGGAAAAACATAAGGGAGTTTGTTAGGTACAAACTCAGGTGGGCAGGTTACCGAGTGAGGGCGTTGGGCTGCACTGCTTGCTTGGGGGTTGATGGACAATTCCCTACTGCCCACTCCCCTCTGTGTCTGGGAAATATGTTCAACCACTAGTGTAGCGATGACCTCAGGAGCTTGGGTCAAGGACCGAGGTACCTGTGTTGGGGATTCTATCCTCCTGTGCAAATTAAACCAATTTCAGCTTTGTGCTCACAGAAGCCTGATCTTTGTCGTGCAAACTGAGAGGTTATATAAAATTAGCTTGAAAACTCTCAGGGTCTTTGATCAGCCATAGGGCTGAGTGCTTGCGCAATGTGCTGAGCGAGCATCTTCTCTTCCCTTGGCAACCCGCGCGCACACGCAAGCTTGACTCATGTGCTCGCTGCACGAAATTAAAATCAGAGCTGCAGAGTTTGTGTTTTCTTGTAAACAAATGGGTTGGATATCACCTTATATTGCTTTTAACATGGCGGACGTACCAAAGGCTCTTGAGGACATTCACAAACATCCATTTGATCAAAGGCAGAGGGTAAAGACAATGCAGATCCCAGTTTTTGAGAAAATAAATAAAAATGGACATGTGTTTTCTAAGACTGGTAAAAGAACTCAGTGGCATTAGGAAAATAGTGCCCAACCACGCCAGATATTAACCCCGAGGGAGACTGAAGACATTATTAGCTGTTACCACTGGGTGGGGCTGCTCCTGGATCCTGGTGTGTGCAGCCCAGAGAGGCTGCTCCACAGCCTGCAGTGCACAGCACAGCCCAGCACAGAGACCCTCCAGCCCCAGATGCCCACAGTGCAGAGAAAACCTACAGGACAGGGTCTCTGTCTGTCATCCATCCATCCAGCTGTCATCTGTCTATCATCTATCTATCTATCATCTATCTATCTATCTATCATCTATGTTACCTACCTATGTGTCTATCTCTCCATCACCCTCTTTCATCTATCTGATCTATTCATCTGTCCATGTCGACCAAAACCTAGGAATTCACTCTGGCTTCCTCATCTACAGGGAGCAGAGTTAGACCCACCCTGCGGCTAAGGAAACCAGACTGGATGGTATTCACACAACAGGAATCCATAATCTCCCAGTCATGGAGGGCAGAGACTGAGGTCAGGCTCACAGGGCTGCTCCCTCCATGGGCTCCAGGAGGCTCCTCCTGCCTCCCCAGCTCCTGGGCTCCAGGAGGCTCCTCCTGCCTCCCCAGCTCCTGGGCTCCAGGGGGCTCCTCCTGCCTCTCCAGCTCCTGGGCTCCAGGCGGCCCTGGGCTGGTGGCCCCAGCACTCCAGTCTCTGCCTCCATCTCCACGAGGCTCCTCCTCTGTGTCTGTGTCTCCTCTTCTGTCTCTTGTGAGGACACGGCCATTGCATCAGGGCCACCCTGACCAGGAGGAGCTCATCTCAGGACCCTGCACTGACTGCCTTGCAGAGACCCTGTGTCCACACCAGGTCCCACTCACAGGTTCTGGGTCAGGATGTGAACAGGACCAGCCTCTTACCATGGTGTCCAGCTGCCTCCACAGGCTCCAGGAGGCTCCTCCTGTGTCCCCCGCTCCTGGGCTCCAGGTGGCTCCTCCTGCCTCCCCAGCTCCTGGGCTCCAGGTGGCCCTGGGCTGGTGGCCCCAGCACTCCAGTCTCTGCCTCCGTCTCCATGGGGTTCCTTCTCTGTGTCTGCATCTCCTCTTCTCCTAGGACATGTCTACATGGATTATTCCCATTTCCCTTCATTACTTCACACTGGGAAACCAATTAATCCTTTGCTAATTCACCAAGAGGTATTTCCAATGTTACCAAATATGATTACATCACAATGAGCCCCAGATTTGTGTTCTTCAAATGCCCTTGAATGAAACAGAGCACATTATAATTGACACCAAAATGGCGCCCCTCAATATCTTGAATGTGCCTATTTATGCACCAATGTCTTTCATTCATTGACCACGGGAAAGTTAGGGGGGCAAACAGGTGCCTGGAAGTTTTGGCTAATGACTGACACGTTGGTTTGATCAGCGATGGGCCCTGGGTACCATCTAGTTCAAACACAGATCCATGAATGGATAGTGTTAGATTGCATTTTTGCCCCAATAAACAGGGAAAGGTCACATCGTGTGAGTGGGTGGTGTGTAGCCATCGATGATCCCTTCTCTGTAACTATTATGGTTTGGATATGGATCAAGCATCCCTCAAGGGTCCGTGGGGTGAAATTTCACATGTATCATGAGATATGAAGAAAATGGTAAGTTCGGCCAAATGTGGTGGTGAGAGATGGGGGCTGGGGAGGTGATTAGGATTGAAAATGGTCAAGAAGAGAGAGAGACAAAGAGAGAGAGAGAGAGATCAGGACACACAAGGGTGCTCCCAGTGTTTTACCCTGGGATGCCCTGCACCAGTCCTGGACCACAGTAGGAAAAAGGTCATCATCAGATGTGGTCCCCCAACCTTGTGCCTCAAGAACCCTGAGCTGAAACAAACCTTTTTTCTTTATGAAGCCACCCAACCTCAGGTTCTGTGTTGTAGTAATGGAAAACAGACTAATACAGGAACAATTGCATCCTCATCCTTTCCCAGGAGGACCTACAATGAGCAAATCCACCTCCCTCTGGTGTAGCATGATGTCAAGTCTTGCTCACGCTGGCTGTGGACCTTCTATATCCTATTTAACATAATGTTGAAGGATAAATGATAATTCTTATTCCATAAGAGCTATTGTATACTGTGTTCATTCATGGTTGAGTATAGGAATTTCATTTCTTTAATTTCTCTGTCATTAATAAATGCAACACCATTTTCATTGTTGCATTGAGTAATAAAACCCACCTCCTCTTCTGCAGCAGTGCCTGTCAATCACCCACTTGACATATTAACATGATGTTAATCAAGTTCCTTTGATGAACCCTCTGTTGGAATAATCATGAGGAAGGCACAAGTGAGCAGCACCCAGAGTTCCTGGGTTAGTGGAGAAATCTGTTCCATACAGCTAATAATTGAAATTATATTTGATCCCAATGATTTATGATGCTCATGTTCTGTGGGGTCATTGTAAACATCAAATTAGCAAATATTGTAGCCTTGCTCTTGGGGAAAGACAGCATTGGGTTACTGTGCCCTCTGGTAACAGCATTTCCATTGACCAATCCATATGTTTCTGTAGAGAGGCGCCATATTGAAACTATATGGTTGATTTACTCACATTGGACACAGAGCCAATAGCGCTATCCCTCATGTCTACACCCAGCTCTGTGACATGTACAGGCATCCTTTGCTATTTGCTGAGTGTTGGTTTCAGGGCCCCCTGGGGATAACCAGACTCCAGGGATGCTGAAGTCCTAATTGAAGATGGTGTGGTATTTGCATGGAATCCATGCCTCTCATCACACAGATGTTAAATTTTCTCTAGATGGTTTGTGATTCCGAATGTGATGTTAATGCTGTGTAACTTCTTTTTTGCATTGTATTGTTTAGGGAACAAACACAAGAAAAAAAGTAATTTATGCTTTGTACAAATGCAAGCTGTTTCTTGCATTTCAATCCATCTGCGTTGCTTCTGCATAGATGGGACCCATGGGTATAGATGGGCGTGTGTGTCTCTTCCATCACTCACATCCCACTCTTGCATTTAGAAACGCCAGATCCTATTTCAGCACTATTTGTTGGGCTATTTTAATCAGTGTAATCCTCAACAAGAACTACAAATATGCAAACACATGCCACTCCGCAGACTAGAGAAATGGCATTTATAGCACAACATCTAAAATAAGTAGGCAGAACATGACATTTTTCCACCCCAGCTGGGAGCACGCAGTTCAGCTGAATCAACTCTTTTTCCTCTGCCTGCAAATGAACATAAAAGCCATGTGCACTTTGGTTATGAGGTCACCCGCCAGCGTTAGTGACCAGGTCAATTTGTAAATACAGAATACACCAACAGCCATGATGGAAGGTACTTAGAAAGAAGCCACAGACTGGCCACAAAGCCCTGGCTTGCTGACTTTTACAATTACAGATTGTTAACTCTTCAGGACTTCAGCCAGCTCTTTGCTCTCTTATTTCTGGCGTGTGGAGCCCTTGTGATGTGACAGACAGTCCCTGGTGTTGGCATTTTACCTGTCTTGAAAAAAATTACACAGAAGCTAGGCACGGTGGCACAAGCTTGTAATTACGGCAGCTCAGGAGGCTGAGGTAGGAGGATTGCAAGTTGGGGGCCAGCCTCAGCAACTTACTGAGGCTCTAAGAAACTCAGCAAGACCCTCTGTCAAATTAAAAAACAAAAAGGGCTGGGGATGTGGCTTGGTGGTTGAGTACCCAGGGTTCAAACTCTAGTACCTCCCACAAAAAAAATTCACAAAACACTCTGAGAAATTACTGCCGCTCTTGATAAAACAATATTGGGAAGAAAATTATGGAAAACACTGGGAAAATGTAAAGATAGATCTCAGATGGGTAAATGGAAATTGATCCAGGTTAAAAGTGTGTGCTGGGACTTGCCTTCTCCATGTGAGGAATCTCTTGAGGCAGCTCTGCTATTAATAAGCGCCAAACACATTTGGGTCTGTTTTAGTCAGCTTTATCGTTACTCCGACCATGACAAGAATAACATAGAGCAGGAAAAGGTTATTTGCATCTCATGGTTTTAGAGGTTCAGTCCATGGTGGGTGGACTTCATGACTCTGGCCCAAGGTGAGGCAGAACAAAATGGCGGGAGGGCACGGAGGAGGAGAGCAGCTCAGGACATGGCACCAGGAAGCAGAGAGAGAGAGACAAAGCCAGGGACAGGATATAGTCCCCAAGGACATGCTTCCAACAATATATTAACAAGGGATTTACCCTATGATCCAGTTCTACCAGGGCTGGATATGTTTCTGTTTCAATCAGCTTTGTTACTGTGACCAGAGACCCAATAAGGACATCCTAGAGGAGGAATGGATTATCTGGGACTCATGGTTTCAGAGGTTCAGTCCATGGTGGGGCAACTCCATGACTCTGGCCCAAGGTGAGGCAGAACAAAATGGCGGAAGGGCATGGAGGAGGAGAGCAGCTCAGGACATGGCACCAGGGAGCAGAGAGAGCTCTGCTCACCAGGGACAAGATAGAAACCCCAAAGGCAGGTGCCCAGTGACCCAGCTCCTCCAGTCACACCCCACCTGCCCACAGTAACGACCCAGTTAGTCCATTCAAGTGGATTAATCCACTGACGATGTTACACCTCTCATAACCCAATCATTCCACCTCTGCACATTACTTCTTGGTCTCACACATGGGCTTTTGGGAGATACCTCGCATCTAAATCATAACTGGGTCTTTCCACCAGGTCAGAATTTATTGGATAACAACAGTCTACAAGCTCTGACACTCTCATCAGCTGCAATTCACCAACAATCCTCATGATCCAGTTGGTGTCCTGACCAAGTTCCCCACCACGACAAGTTCTTTCATTGGATCCCAATTTTCATTTTTAGCATCGTTAACATTCACATCATGCTCCTCACTTCCCACCAGGATGCACATAGTTTAGAGAAAGACTAAGAAAGGGTCAAAATGGCCACAGGGATATAGGAGGCTCAGCCCAGAGCAAAGGTCAAGAGCAGCTTTGAGTGTGGGGTCCCGTGGGTGGTCAGATGTAAGGGATTGAAGAAGTTTCTGCAGAACTGTCATGGTGAAGAATGACAATTTCAGAGGTTAGCTTGGAGTGGACCCTGTCATGTCACCTTGGGCAGGAGAAATGGCACTGGACTGAATTCTCAGCACAGGGCATTACAGGTCCATTGCTGTGGCCAATTTCCTGGGCAAAGCTCATGACAATGGACCAGGTGACCAGGTCAATGTGTCCCCATGTTCAGTCCGAGGACGTCCTTTTATAGGTCTTAGGTGAGGGAGTTGGGTCTCAGGTGGTTTATAAGTTCCTTGTCTGGTGTTCCTGATGGGATTTGGGATGCCCATCCATCTGGGGACTCCAGATTGAGTGTGATAAGTTGACATGGAGAAGTTGTTCATCAGTTTGTGACTTAGTGTTGTGCTGGGAAGATGGTGACTCTCCATTTGTCATTCAACCTTGGCTCTTGTGCTCAAGTGGAATAACTCACAGAAAACCCCTTTATGAAAAGGAACAACTCTGACTTAGGCAGAGCCCGACTGTCTGATTCATCAAGGACGCGGTGGGAAGGCGCCATCTAGGAACCAGGAAGCAGCTCTCAGTGCATCTCAATGCTTACTGAGTCCGCCATGTTTTGACCTTACTGTGGACTTCCAGCCTCCAGACTGGCAGCAATCAATGCCTGTTATTTATAACGCACCGGCTCTCTGGCATTGTCTTATAGCAACCCAAACCAACCAAGGAGATTCCCCAATATCCTTTGCATGGCGTCCTTTATCTGCTGGTGGATCCATCTCTTCCAAGACAAGCAATTGTCATTCTCTGTCCTGGACACCTTCAGCGTGATCATGAAGGGTCTGCATGTCCATATCTGCTTTCCAAGATGATGCATGGTAAGGGGGAAAAGATAGGCAATTTTTTTGGCTTAAAATACTTACCTTCAGAGTGCATGCTCGGGATATATGTCTCATATGAAAGGAGCAAGCATGTGACATCAAGAAGGGGCCATCTTGAAGGCCTTTGTAGCTGTCCAACGCCCAAGGGGCCAGTCAGTAGTTCTCCACACCATGTCATGCCATTGGGCTTCAAATCCTAACAGCGTGTTCTGCAACTGGGCGATCCCGTGCTGGTTACTGCAATGCCCTCAGCTGCCACTCAGAGGTAGGGAGGCCTCCGCTTGAATGCTGATGTTGGAGATTAAAGGTTCATATGTCCCCAGCGTATGAATGAGCCCAGGTTGGTGTTCGTAGTGTGCCATCCGCGGTGACTACTGATGCAATGGTCAACGTTTCCATGATGAGCTCCTGGGGGTTCCCCTGTTTTAGGGGAGCTCAGAGAGGTTGTTCCTTTAATTAGAACTGCTACGTTGTAGGAATCAATGCTGTGTGTGGTGTTAAAATGGATTTCCATCAAAATCTACTTACTAGAATATCTACGTAGCTGCCTAACTGAGGGTCAGCTGCCTCTCTCTGTGTGTCTGACCTTTGATTCCAACTGCAGCCTCAGAATCTCTCCGGCTCCAGATCAGGCATGTTGGCATCCCAGCTTCTCACTGACCCAGGAGGAGGGCTGGGAAAGCATTTGGCAATCTCTCTTGCAGTCGACCTTCGAGAAAAATATGCACGGCCACATGTGTCTATGATTATCGCAACGGGAAGGGAAGGCTTTGGTTTATTTATATATAGTCTGTCATTTCTTGGTTCTGCATTTTTAAAAACTTGCAGGAAGGTACGGCTAACATGAAACTGACCCTCTGAGTCATTTTGAGATGTAGGCAACTGTGGAATTAAATAAGTTCATGGTGTCAGGCTACCATTACTACAATCCACCTCCAGAACCCTTTGTAAACTCTAATTCCATCCCTACGTATATGCCCCTCATTATTAGATTAGTTCTTGGTACACAGTAAGTCCAGAAACCTTTTCAATCAATGCTCAAAAAGAAACGTTTTATCCTTTAACACCCAATACACAGCAGTGGTCAGATTAATGTAGGTATGTCCTCTCCACTGGTGGAGTACATGCTCAAGACCCCGCAATCTTCCACCTCAGTCTCTATGAAAACAGACAACCATTATTAGATTTCACATATAAATAAGATCATATGTTATTTGACTTTCTTATTTCACTTAAGTATCCCCCAGATCCATCTATGTTGCTGCAAATGACAGGATTTACTTCTTTTTCAAGGCTAAATAGTATTCTGTTGGATACACATACCAACTGTTTGCACCCATTTATCTATTGATGGACACTTGGGTTGATTCCACTTTGGGTTAATGTCAATTTTAGCAGCGATGAACATGGAGTGTAGGTGTCTTTTTGGCACATTTATTTCATTTTTTCTTCTATAGATACCCAAGAATGGCACAGCTGAATGGTATAGTAATTGTATTTTTAAGAATTAGAGACTAGTGCGTGGCTACCAGAGATTGAGGTTCGGAGACTGGAAGGGAGATAGGAAGAGGCTAGCAAATGGGTAGAAACTGCAGATAGGTAAGAAGAATAACACGTGTTGCTTCATTGCATAGTAGGGTAATTGCAGTTAACAAAAATGGACTGTGTGTGTCAGAAGGTAGAAGGCATCTGAATGTTCTTCCCATAAGAAAGTGATAAATGCATGAGGTGGCGGACATGCCCATCATCCTGGCTCCATCATTAGATCATGCGTTCCTGTGTCGAACCTCACATTTTAAGCCACAAATGTGTAAAGTTTTGATGTGCCAGTTACACAAAAAACCCTGGTCTTGGTCATAATGGATATTTCATTAGGATTCATGAACGCAAGAAAGCATAGGAGTTGTGTTCAAGGGGTATTTTAGTCAGCTTTCTCATCACTGGGATCAAAAGATCTAACAAGAACCACTTGGAGGAGGAAAAGGTTATTTGGGTTCATGGTTTCAGAGGCTCAGTCCATGGTGGGCCGACTCCATGGCTCTGGCCCAAGGTGAGGCAGAACAACATGGCGGAAGGAAAGTTGCTCAGCTCATGGCAGCTGGGAAACAGAGACAGAGAGATAAAGAAGGGGCCAGGGACAAGATATAGTCTTCAAGGGAATGTCCCCAGTGACCTACTTCCTCCAACCCTGCTCCAATTGTGTACAGCCTCCACCATTTCCTGTAGTTCCTTCAGCTATCAATGGAATAATCCACCAATGAAATCAGAGTCTTCACGATCCAGTCACGTTCTAAAAGCCCTACCTTTGACATTGCTGCACTGCGAGTCAAGCCTTCAACACATGAGGATTAGGGGACCCAGCTCCTCACAATGACCCATCAACTTTCTGTCTCTGTGAATTATTTGCTTATGTTAGAAATTTTATGAACCTGAAACCATGTACCACCCACCTTTCTATATCTGGCTTCTTTCACTTAGCAGGATGTTCTCACAATTTGTCTTTGTGATGATATGTATCATTACTGTACTTCTCTTTCTGGCTGGCTAATATTCCATTGCATGGATCTCCCACGGGTTGTTTATTTATTCTCACCAGGTGGTGGACTTTTGGGTTGGTTCCATACTTCAGCCTTTTAAAACACTGTTGTGACAAACATATTTATTTGAATACTTCCATGTTCCATTTTGGATCCTGACTCACCTGCTTAATTTCAGAACTTCCACCCCAGTGTGTTCCATGGTCTCCCTTGGCCTCCCCTTACACTGGAGTTCTCTCTGAGCTCCTTGCATCTCCAGGGAGGCTCAGCATTTTCTAGATTCTGTCCACAGAGGAAACCACACCTTGTGCATGTTACCTGATTGGTCAATGGGTTGGCCACTTTTCATGATGAGAATTTGTGCTCTTGTGGATCTGGAGGGTCCCTCAAAGGATCCTGTGTTGAAGGCTTGGTCCTCAATGCAGCAATGTCCAGAGGTGGGGCTCTTGGGAAGTGATTGGATCTGACATCATCGGTGGATTAATCCCTTGGTGGATTCATACCTGAATGGACCCCTGGGAGATGGTGGAGGAAGTTGATCACTAAGGGGTGTGATCTTGGGGACTATATCCTGTCCCTGGACCTCAAGGACTATATCCTGTCCCTGGAGCTTGGGGACTATATCCTGTCTGTGGACCTTTCCTCTTTCTATCTCTGCTTCCTGACAGTCACACATGAGCTCAGCTTCTTTCTTCCACCATGTCCTTCCGCCATGATTTTGCCTTACCTCAGGCCTAGGACAATGGATCCAGCAGACCATGAACTGAAACCTCTGATCCCAAATAAACTTTTCCTCCTCTAACTTGCTCTTGTTGGGTATTTTGTCACAGTTACAAACAACTGACTTACACAGGAAGGACTCTACCCATATGGTACCTGCCTCAGACTTTCTGATTCCCCCGTTCTTTATTTTGTAATCCCCACATATCTCTGACTTTCTATGCAGGTTTTTAAAATTTCTCTCTGCCTTTTGCAAAAAATGATTAGCTTCCAGAAGTGAGGGATGGACTCCTCATTCTTGAAACTTTGTGCCTTGCCTAAACTTAATAGATGCTCAATAAATATTATAGAAATTAATAATTATCTTAGAATTAATTTAACTCCAACAGCTCTGTCCATGCTCCAGAATTTCCCCCTCAAACTCATGTTGGCAGATATGACAGAAATCAATTAAACTGATTTCTGAAGGAACAAAGCACTCATCAATTATGCTCTGATTGCCCTTGAGGTGTTGGAGAGACCCGGGCAGCAAATCCCAGCTTGGACCCTGACTCACGCAGAGTTTCCAAGAACATTTTGGGAGATCCAAAGCACAGACGAAGAGGAGAAAAGCAAAGCAAAGCGAGATCAAGAGAAGAAAGGTGGAGTGGCTCCTTTAATGACTTCACGATCCTGTCCAAAGCGGACTTAGGCAGGGCTTTGTACTATAACAGGCATATAAATTGGACTTGGCAGAGCGGAGCGGATTTTGAGTTTGGCAGGTCTGATGGTTGGATCAGTGTTGTGGTTTCTGAGCCCGTTTTCAGTCCGAGCTCTGCAAGTGCAGGCAGACACCCCAGCCCCGCGCCTCTGAGGTCATTGCACAGATAGAGAGCGAGGGAGTCATCACGGAGGTGCCTCCGTCCTCACCCAAGGATCATACGGTGAGTGAGAGAGCTTGGCTCGACTGTCACGGATGTGTCCACAATCGTGTCCTCATCGTAAGGAAAGTCCATGCTCGGCGCTCCCTCTTTCCAAATGGCTCTCCGCCTGAGCCATGCCAGCTGGCTCTCGCTGGGTCTCTGCTTCACGCCCGCAGTGACTGACTTGTGGTGGCAGTCGGGCACGATGGCGTTTGGCCTCGTGCCGTGTGCCAGAAGGGGGGCCGCGCCTGTCACTTAGAGCTTGCTGGGGTAACACAGTAAACCTGGATGAGTGACGGCTCCGACAGCGGGCGTCCCCCAGTGCTTCAGTCTGCGGGGACTGTGGGTGGCAGATGGCATCAGCGCGGTGCCCGGAGAGAAATCTGCTTCTCTTTGCAATTTTTCGCAACACTCTGGGCAATGTCTTTAATTTATTGCCACATTGGCTTTGCAAAGGGAGGGCCAATCCTGCCAGCTAGCACCGTGCCAGGCCAAGGCTTGCAAGGCGTCCAAGTGACTTCCCAGCAAGATCTTGGAGGAAAACAGGGGCTTAGGAGGGAGGGACAAAAGACAGCCTTGCACTGACTTAATATCCTTCTCAATTCTGGGGTCACTCAGCAACTTCTTGCGGGGACTGCTGCCCCAAGGTGGCCGTGTCCCCTCCAGCCATGCCCGGAGCTGCCGTGAATCACTGCACCATTACCCGTCTCCTTAATGAGGGGCACCCTCTGCGCCAGCTCCGCGGTGCCTGGCATGCCCGAGCCTGCCTCTCTCCCGCCTCCCGAAGGAGGCTGGTGTTTATATGTCAACTGGAAAGAGGAGTTAATTACCGAAAGCTGCCAACAAATAAACTGGGGTAGCAGCACATGTGGGAACATGCGGTGAATTATGGCCGCCCATCCTGCTACCCAGGGGGCAAAGGAAACCCGGGGAAGACAGCAGGAGACAGAGCGTTTATGGGAAATGCCTGTGTGGTGTTCTGGGATGGCCAGTGGTGGAAGAAACCAAAGTGCGATGGCCTGCGGCTTCATCCATGTGGTCTTCTCCCAGTTGAACACCATCATGGTGACTTGGTTTCTCCACCAGCTGTTACTCTCTTGAGCAGTGCACAGAGGTGACTTTGCATCTTGACCTCATGAGCTGCACCCGCCCTGAGCCAAAGATCATTTAAGAACAGGGTAAGGCTGAGGGCCTCCTCGTGATTGGAAAGTGTGCAACGCCATCCAAGATGGCGGAACGCCCTTACTCCAAGCTGCCCGAGATAGATGTCCTCGTGGTGAACGCGACGGGGTTTGATTTCCTGGGTACATGATGGAATTCTGGACTCCATTCCAAATATTTGAAAGGTAGTAAAGATTTTCAGCACTCTGTTGTTGATGCTGAGGGTCAAATCCCTTGGTGACATGAGCGGTGAATGAACTCTTGTGTCAAGTGTTTTAGGAACATCGGAGGATTCAGGGCCACTGGGAGCCTGATTGGAAGAGAACAGACGTTCTCATATGGAATTCCAAGTAGCTCAATGGGCTGGGTCCCTTGGTCCCTTGAGATTGCTCGACTTGCTCCATCTAAACAAATGTTGGACACCAAATGTTTCTCATCTGGTCTGCAGAGAGCTCCCCTCCTCCTCCTCCTCCTCCTCCTCCTCCTCCTCCCTCTCTCTCTCTCTCTCCCTGTTGATATTAATTAAAGACCCATTAAGCCTCACATGGGCCTCACAGGGAGATTCTCAAAGAGCTCTCAAAATGTTCTTCAAGACTTCTACCCAAACTTCTGCAGCCAATTAGAGCCCATGTCAAATCCATCATGCCAAGAAAGGGGAAATGACAGTTGATAGGCAACTATCAGGATTCAACTGACAGGCATCCTTTTCTTTCCCAGTTTCCCATATTGAAACTCCAAAGCTCAATGTGATGGGACTTTGGAATGAATGTTCACGGTGGCCGCAGATAAACATGTGGAAGCATAAATCCCAATGTAAGGATATTAGGAGTGGGGTCACTGGACATGATGAGCTCATGAGGTGCAGCCCAGGAATGGGACAAGGTCCTTATGGAGACCAGAGAGCCCCCTGCCCTCCCGCCCTGTGAGGACCAGGAGCAGGCGCCCTCTCTGAGCAGGAAGCAGCCTCAGCAGCCCCGAGTCTGCCCCGCCTGGACCTCTATAGCTGTAAGAAAGTGCTTGCTATTTGGACCCCTCTAATCCAGCGGTTCCCAAAGCAGGGTTCCTGGGCCAATGACATGAGCATTTCTGGGACGTCTCCCCAGAAATAATGAATCCAAAATTTTGGTGGAGAAGGGAGGCCAGGGGTTACCAATTGGTGCTTTTTTTAAAAGAAAATTTCAAAATTTAAGGATAGTTTTAGATTTTCAGAAAAACTGAAAATAGAGTGCGGCGTTCCCTTAGACCCTGATCCTCCCCTTCCCTGTTCTGAGCTGGCGTTTGCAAAACCAAGGAACGGCCTGAGGCTGCTCACCTCGGAATCTACCCCGTTATTAAGCCACACGGGATTGAGCAACATAACTGGATCGTGCCCCAGTTATAACCTGAACCCATTCTTTCCATGTTCTTTTATTTATTTTTTTATTTTATTTAGAGAGGGTCTCACTGAGTTGCTTCGGGCCTCGCTAAGTTGCAGAGGCTGGCTTTGAACTCGCGATCCTCCTGCCTCAGCCTCCCAAGTCGCTTGGATTACAGGCACGCGCCACCGCGCCTGGCTTATTTATTTATTTTTTTTAAAGCCTGGAGATGTGACATCTTTGCACCTTGAATTGCCCAATTTTGATTTTGTGACCTTTCCACGTGGATGTAGTTTATGGTCCCAAAAGTAACGCTTGAAATCCTCTTAGTGGGGTTGGTCACTTCTTGGTCATATCCATTCCAACAGGTGAAGCAGAGGAAGTCCTGGTGCGTGGAGAGGGATAGTCGGTGGGTCCAGGCATGAGTGACAGCCCAGCCGGCTACTGGGGTCACGGTGCGAATGCGGTTTGGTGGGACGCATTACAGTCCGGACCAGTGTCCCTCAACACTGCCTGGATTCCGGATTCCTTTGAAGGATTTGTCCAACTCAGGTGCTTGGGTTCCACTCCTTTCTCATCCAGAGGGTCTGGGGAGGGCGTCCACTTTTCTAGCAAGTTCTAAGGGACTCTGAAGATGCTGGTCCAGGGTCCCTACTTTCTGAGCCACTAGGAGGACTGAAGAAGATCAGTGGAGACCCTTCCAAGACCAGGTTTCTTTCTTGCTCCCAAAGCAATTCTGCAACTCTCCCTGGACTCTCAGTGTTTCAGAGAAGCAAGAT
>JAJEJO010003393.1:41051-52851 GCA_020662805.1 Glaucomys volans | reverse complement strand
TGGGGCCACCAGCCCAGGGCCACCTGGAGCCCAGGAGCTGGGGAGGCGGGAGGAGCCTCCTGGAGCCCAGGAGCTGGGGAGGCAGGAGGAGCCGCCTGGAGCCCAGGAGCTGGGGAGGCAGGAGGAGCCTCCTGGAGCCCGGGAGCTGGGGAGGCAGGAGGAGCCTCCTGGAGCCCAGGAGCTGGGGAGAGAGGAGGAGCCCCCTGGAGCCCGGGAGCTGGGGAGGCAGGAGGAGCCCCCTGGAGCCCAGGAGCTGGGGAGGCAGGAGGAGCCTCCTGGAGCCCAGGAGCTGGGGAGGCAGGAGGAGCCTCCTGGAGCCCGGGAGCTGGGGAGAGAGGAGGAGCCTCCTGGAGCCCGGGAGCTGGGGAGGCAGGAGGAGCCTCCTGGAGCCCGTCAAGGGAGCTCAGCCCTGTGACAGCTGGATCTCCAACTCTGGGCCATCAGAGCTGAGAGTAATAAGTTGCATTTATTTTAAGGCATGGAGCCTGCAGTCCAGCAGCCCCAGAGGGCTCCCACCTCCCGTGAGGATTCTTCAGCCTCTGCAGGTGAGCCGCACACGGCGGAGGCCCCGGAAGCCCTGATTGAACACATCCTACCAACACTCAGGCCGAGAAGCCCGTTTAGGAGAGGCGGCTGGAGAGCCAGACTCTCGGGTGCACTTACACTGACCTGTGGGTTTTGCTCCAGGTGGTGTGAGGTCCTGGTCACCATCCGGGAAGTCAGGACCCCACGCCTGCCAGTGTCTCCTGAGCCGTTATGGAGTGACCTCACCAAGGAGCCTTGAGCAGGAAAGTCTCGTGGCTTCAGAGTCGTGCACCTTGCGTCTGGGGACAGGGTGGCCACCTCCCTCACCGAGTCCAGCATCCGGCCAGCGTCACTGCACCGAGCTGGCTCTGCAGGCTTAAGCCGCATCTCCAGGAGCCCAGCCTGGCCATGGTTTCGCTCTGCAGCGAGGACCTGGGAGCCATCAGATGGCGGGACGGAGGGTTGGCGGGGGACTCCGCTTGTGCACACAGACTTCAAAGCTCGAACCCCAGATGGGAGACGTCAGCCCTTTGTGGGGAGGAGAGAGCAGGCTGCTTTCCGTGAGGACGTTCTTCTTAAAAAAATGGTGCAGCCCTAAGTGGACGCACTGGGTGGCCAGCTGGAATCGCCCACGTCCCTTGCTGGGAAGAGAGGCTCAGAGGCTTCGTGCGGAGCTGAGTCAAGACTCTCAGGGCCACTCACATGGCCGTCTCTGCCCGAAACTCTCAAATACCCATGTTTGTTTTCAGGACGGCTTGGAGCTACGGGCCCACCAGCTGAAAGCCAGGGGACCCATCAGGGGACCAACGATCTGCCCTCTATCGTCCACCTAGCATCTATCTATCTGTCTGTCTGTCAATCAGCTACCAATTCTGTCCATCTAGGTGGCTGTCACAACCTGGGTGGGGCAGCTCCTGGCACCTGGTGAGTGCAGCCCAGAGAGGCTGCTCCACAGCCTGCAGTGCACAGCACAGCCCACCACGGCCCCGGAGGTGCACCGTGCCCAGGCTGAGCAGCCTGCTCCAGCGGAAGGTCCTCTCTGTGAGCATCGGTGCTTCCACCAGCCCCATTTCCTCCCGTCTCCGATTCCCAGGGCCTCCCCTGGTCCTCGCCCCTCATCACGTCTTTGAGGAAACCCACCTACCAGGGCATGAGTGAGCGACGTCAGTGCTCCCCACAGACTCGCTAAAGGAAGGAAAGCAAGCCTACCGTGCACGTCCGGACCGCCGCTCTCAGCAATCGGCCACGTGCTTGCCAAACCCGGACAGCCTGGATCCTCTCCAAGTTTTTATCTTAAGCTGCTGCTTTTCTTTGTTCCTAGGGAAGTGAAAGAACGAGGGTCTCTCGGGAGACGCAAAGAAGGAGAGATTTTCCTCTGGGAGGAGGGCAGTCCCTGCAGGTGTATCTTTGACCAAAGAAAAAAGAAAAGAAAAATTCCGCTTCCCTTCCCTGCTGGAAAAGCCATGGTGAACAGAGTCTCGGGGATGCAGCCGGGAAAAGCGGTTTCCCCCCCAGCTCGGATCTCGCCCCAGATTCATTTGGTCTTGGAAACAGCACCTTGACACACCGCAGGTCTTTGGAAAATATCACTTTATTGTCAAATGTACAGAATATTGACCTCAAAAACACAGTTAGGGCAGTCAGGGAAACAGCAGCTCGCCTGCTGGCCACCAGCCCAGCCTGACCTCTGCAAGGGGGCGAGGCAGCAGCCGGGAGGACGTGATGGACAGGTGGACAGGTCCCAGCAGGGAGGACTTGATGGACAGGTCGCAGAGACGTCTCCCGGCTTTTTATTAAGAAGACGACTCTGGATTCGGTTCCATGGCGTCCTGGATTGGACTTTTCCTTCCGCTCCTTTTGGAACCCCGACCGCAGCTCTGCAGATGGCTTTTCGAGGCCACGACATTCCAGCCTCCCCTGACGGCAGGTCCCGGAAGGCAGCCGGGAGCCCGCTCTGTGCGTTGCATTTCCCTGTCTGTGGGAGTGGACCCGAGTCTTGTGAAGACCAATAATTTATTATTTTTAATGAGCTAGAAAGTCTCTCTCTTTCCATTCTCATCGTCTGATTAGAAAGAAAAAAAATTTATATATAATATATATATATTTATAACAGTACATAAAAAGGGCCTTCCAGCCGAAGAGTCTTTCCATCGACCAGGGCAAGAGAACGCACAGGAAACCGCAGATTTGTAAAAAGTGCCTCGATCGTTCTCACGGGACTCGCCGGAGTTGGGAAGCAACAGAGGAAGCACCCGGAAACTTCTGGAACCTTCCTTCCGCATGGGAAAAGTGCAGAGAAATCACTAGGCGATAACCTTTCTCGGGGTTGGAAGACACGGTGCATCAGAGAACCTTCCTTGAGGATCTCAGCGATGGTCTTGAGTGACATTTGCAATTCAGAAACTGCACAAGTCCAGGTCACCCCCCGGAAATCAAAGATGAGAGTGTCTGTCATCTGTCAACATGCAAGAAAGCTCTCGGGGAGGGACGCAGGGACCTCCTTTGTGGGCACTTCTTTCTGCCAAGGAGGCTAGGTCGAGGCCAGCCTCCACTTGAACCCCACAGGGACCTAGAGGCCCTTTGGGACCTGCAGCTCCCAGGCTCCGGGGGTCTTTGCAGAATTCCCTGCAGAATCTCAGCTCCCCAGGAGCGTGGCCACGTGCGCATCCTGAGGGGCTTTCAGTAGACGTGGACGTAGGTGGTCTTGGAGTCGCTGCCCAGGAGGTTCCTGGCGGTGCACTTGTAGATGCCGGCGTCCTTCTGCGTGGCGTGCTGGATGGTCAGCGAGCCCTGGGGGTGGACGTACCTGTTCCCGTAGAGCCGGGCCTGGGCGCCGGCCGTCAGCTGCGACCCGTCCGGCAGCTCCCAGGTGACCTCCGCCTTGGGGATCCCCATGGCCTTGCAGTCCATCTTCACCGTGCTGCCCGGCCGGGTGTAGACGGCGGGCATTGGCTCGCTGGTGATGCGCGGCGGGTAGGCGATGACGATGACCGGGGTGCTGGCCACCGCGGCGCCGGACTCGGTCTCCGCCCTGCACACGTAGGTGCCCCTGTCGAACACCGAGGCCTCGCGCACCGTCAGGGTCCCGTTTTCCAACAGGGAGAAGCGCCCCAGGGCCTGGGGCCCCTCCAGGCGCGCCCCGCTGGGGAGGGTCCAGGAGAAGCGGCCGTGCCGTGCGCCCGGGGCGGCGCAGTGCAGCTGCAGGTTCTCGCCGTTGACGATGCTCACCAGGTTGTGGTGGCGGCCGCTCGCCTCGGGCTTCGGCCCCACCTTGAGCGAGACCAGCCTCTCGGCGCGGCCGGCGGCGTTGCGCGCCACGCAGCGGTAGGCGCCCGCGTCCCCGGGGCCCAGCCCGCGGATGAGCAGCATGCCGTCCCTCTTGTGGAAGAAGCGCTGCAGCTGCTGGCCGCCCGGGAGCTCCGTGCCGTCGGGCAGCACCCAGAGCAGCGTGGGCGGCGGGGCCCCCGCGGCCGAGCAGTTGAGGCTGATGGTGTGGCCGGCCGCCGCCGTGATCTTCTCGCTGGCCGGGTCGCGGAAGACCGGCTTCTGCAGCGGCTCCAGGACGGTCAGCTGCACCACCAGCCGCGCCTCGCCGCCCTCGTTGCGCGCGATGCAGGCCAGCGGCGCCGAGTCGTTGCTGCGCAGGCCGCGGATGTCCAGCGAGCCATTGCGGTGCACGGTGACCCGGTTGCCGTGGTAGGGCGCGGGCAGCACCACGCCCCCGGGGAAGGCCCACAGCACCCGCGGCGCCGGGATGCCCCGGGCCCGGCAGTCGATCAGCGTCCGGCTGCCCGCGGCCGCGATCTGGCGCACGAAGCTCACGGCGCCCGGGTGCCCGTTGATCCTGGGCGGCTCCAGGTTCACCTGCAGCCACACCGTCTTCCTGTCCTCGCCCGCGCTGTTGCGCACCAGGCAGGTGTAGTTGCCGCTGTCCGCGCGCTGCGCCTTCTGGATGAGCAGCGTCCCGTCCTCGTACACCCGGTACTTGTCCGAGGACGCGGGGATCAGCCTGTTGGTGGGGGACAGCCAGGTCACCCTGGGCACCGGCTCCCCCTTGGCTTCGCAAGCCACGGTGACCACGTCGCCGTAGGAGACCTGCAGCACCGCGTGGCTCTTGTTGCGGATGGCGGCGGGCTCGGCCACCACCTTGACGCGCACGCGCTTCTCGTCCTTGCCCACCTGGTTCTCGGCCACGCAGGTGTAGTCGCCCTCCTCGCGCGGGCCCACCTCGTTCAGGTAGAGCGTGCCGTTGGTGAAGAGCACGAAGCGCTTGGTGCGCGCCCCACTGTCGTCCGCTTGCATCAGCGAGTTGACGAGGCTGCCGTCCGGGAGGCTCCAGGAGATCTCCGGGTTGGGCAGCCCCGTGGCCACGCAGTCCACCTTGAGGTCGCCCCCGGAGAGGACGCGGTGGTCGTTCTCCTCCTTGTGCTCGATCTTGGCCGGCTTCATCTCCACATTGACCTTCAGCACCACGTAGTCGTCGCCCACCTTGTTCCGCGCCACGCACAGGTAATCCCCCGCGTCCTTGTCGGTCACCGACTTCACCACCAGGGTCCCGTTGGTGAACACCTTCACCCGGGCATCGAAGCTGAGGGGGAAGAAGAGAAAGGAATCAGGGGTGAGGCTCGCAAGCGCTCCACCTGGCTGTAGCTATCAAAGAAAAATGGGTGGGTTCCATTCCAGATGGGTGAATTTCATTCACAATGGTTTATTACATATTTCAGAGGAGCTAAAAGGGAAGATGTGAGTTGAGCTGTGAAAATCTGGTGTGTGTATATACATATATATGATGGAATATTACTCAGCCCTAAAGAAGAATGACATGATGGCATTTGCAGGTAAATGGATGGAGCTGGAGAATATCATGCTAAGTGAAAGAAGTTAATCCCTCAAAACCAAAGTCTGAATGTTCTCTCTGATATGTGCAAGCAAATTCACAATAAGTGGAGGATAAGGGAACCGTAGAATCACTTTATATTAGGTAGAGGGGAGTGAAGGGAGGGAAGGGCCTGGGGTAGGAAGGACAGTAGAGGAAGCAGATATCATGACCTCATGTGCATGTGTGGCTGCATGACCATGTGATCCTGCAACATGTCAATCAGAAAAAATGAGAGATGGCACTCCATTTATGTCTGATCTGTCAAAATGCATCAATGCATTCCACTGTCAGGTGCAACTCATTAGAATAGATTTAAAAAAGAAAAAACTAAAAGGGAAGATGTTGCATTTTTCCAAGACAGAGATATCATCTCAGGTGTTGAAGGTGCTGATTTACCCTAAATTGATCATTATGCATCTTGAACATGTATCTAACCATCCACAGGGTAGCTCATACATGTACAATTATTATGTCAATTAAAAGCAAAACTTGAAGCCAGTGTGGTGGTGGCTTATGTCTGTAATTCCAGTGGCTTGGGAGGCTGAAGCAGGAGGAGAGCAAGTTGGAGGCCAGCCTCAGCAACTTACAAGACCCCAAGCAACATAGTGAGATCTGTCTCTAAAAAAAAACAAAACAAAAAGGGCTGGGGATGTGGCTCAGTGGTTAAGCACCCCTGAGTTTAATCCCTGGTACCAGAAAAAAAAATAAAAAAAGGTAAAAGTTTAAATGCGGGTTCTTTGAATTTATTTCTATTCGCTGCACAAAAACGGCTTCTTTTAAACTTTTATTTAGCATATAAAATTTAAATCTTTATGAGGTACCACGTGATCTTCACTACATGCACACAATGTGCAAGCATCAACTTAGGGTGGGCATTTCTATCTTTTAAAATAAGAATTGCTTTATTTTCCGTGTTGACAACATTCCAAATCTTTTTCTTCTAATTTGTTTCTTCAGTATTTAGCACACTGTCAATATATAGAGCCAGCCTAAGAGGCAAGAGGAGCAGAATGTTTCTTATCCAGCTGCAACACATCAATCATGCCCTCCTTCTCCTCTCCCCCACCACTCCGTCTTTGCTTAAAAAAATATGCAAAAGACCAGCAAAAGGAAGATTCTTTTTTTTTTTTTGTCAAAAGAGTGAACAAAATCAACCTAGACTTTGCTAGAAAGGTAAAAAAGCAAGAAAGTTCAAATAAATAAAATCAAAGATCAAAAAGAAGACATTGGAACTGATGGTAGGGGAACCCGCAGGATCCTCCCAAGCTCTTCTGAACAGCTTCACTGACGACCCTGATAACCTGCAGGCCAGGCCCCGCGTGTCTGGAAAAGTCGGTGCAGCCGCCTCTTCTAAAGCCCCAGGGGTCTCTGCAGCCGCCAGGGCCTGGCGTCCAAAGGTGGAAACGATTTACCACGCTAGGAATTCCCTGAATGTCTGACCTTGGGCTGACCCGGCCGTGGATTAAGGATGGGGAACGCCGGGCATGATTTCAGCTCTGGATGTGCGTGTGTGCGCGTGCGTGTGAGATCAAGTATCTGCACCACCGCGTGAGGTTTTGGGTGCAAAATCAGGAAATGCCCTAATGGAATGTCCTGGATTGTGTCCTGAGCTGTAAAACACACACACACACACACACACACACACAGTGATATATATAAATCAGTATCATGTATATATAAGCAGAATGCAAAATATATATGTATATACAGAAAATATATATATAGAGAGAGATGCATGTATCATCTGTATACATTTTGCTTGCAGAATATATATATATATAAGGAGAATGCAAGATACACATGTATACACAGAACATATGTATACTATATATATATACATTCTGTATATCTGAAGGTAGTTGACTGACAGATACAGTTGTTGATCCTGGTTAATCAATGCAAGCACTGACATCGGCCAGCCAAACCGGGTCGTGGTCTCTTAGAGTCAATCAGCCACAGCTCCG
This sequence comes from Glaucomys volans, assembly GCA_020662805.1. Classification (NCBI taxonomy): domain Eukaryota; kingdom Metazoa; phylum Chordata; class Mammalia; order Rodentia; family Sciuridae; genus Glaucomys; species Glaucomys volans. The sequence goes on along the minus strand of JAJEJO010003393.1, from coordinate 45,483 downwards.
GTCGCCCTCTGAGAGCAGTAGGCAGGGAGCACGTGTCCACATGCATGGGAAGCAGCTTGAATCCCAGGCTCTTCCTAAGCGCAGCCAGCTTCCCTCGCAAGGATCCCCAGCCGAGCGCTAATGGGGTCACATCTGAAGCGCGCAGGGGTCTGCCCCTGGGGGCCTCGGCTTCCGCGGGGGAGTTGCTGGGGCTCGGTCTTTTCAGGCAGTGACCCTGCGGCTCCGCCTCTGTAAGGCGTCCTGCCAGGCAGGACGGCGGGGAGAGGCCCCTCTGCCGCAGATCAGTGCGTTTTAAAAGGCCCCCCAGGAGGCTGTGCCATTCGCAGGCCTTGGGACGCAGTCACTGGGGCTTTTGAGACGGAAGCCGCAGGGATTGGTCGTGATTGATGACCTGGGGTCAGCGGGCACCCGCGAGCAGGGCGCGCATTCCTGATTGATGACCTGGGATCAGCCGGCACCCGCGAGCAGGGCGCGCATTCTCCCGGGGTCCTGTTTCAGCTCGGCCAGGGCCAGGGCGGCTGCAAGAGGAGCCTGTCAGCTCGCGCCAAGACGCAGGAGGTGTTTTGCAGGGAATGCGCAAGCCCGGGCAGGCCCGCTCCCTTCCTCCCTCCCTGCCGGAGCCGCGCGCGCGCGCGCACACACACACACACACACACACACACACACACACCACCTTCTCCTCTGCAGCACACCATTTCCCTAGGCTGTGCGCTCTTTCTTGAAAGTCCTGTGAAAGAGACACAAGCTCGGCTTTTCCAGACCAGCTCAGAGTCTCCGGCACTGCTGGCTTCTGCAGATTCTGGGTGGATCTCTGCAGTGGGGGACACTGGGGGGACCCGCGGTGGACAGCAGCAGCCCTGGTCCCCACGCATGGGAAGCCAGGAGCAAACGCTCCCCCAGTGAGACACCAGAAATGTCTCCACACTCCTGAGTGTCACCACCCCCCGGAAGGGGGGACAAGGTCCCAGTGAGAACTGTGGCCATAAATAGATGATAGGATAGATACTGAACTGATAGGTGATCAATAGCCAGTATGTAGAACATAGAAGACAGATTAATTGACAGATGATGGATTGAGACATAGATGACAGACAGGTGGGAGATGTTAACTGAGAGATGACGAATGAATGAATAGATAGATGATCCGGGAATGGATGGATTGTAGACCCCAGGTGAAAGGTGGGTGGACAGATAATAGGCAGGCAGGGAAGGAGTTCAGGTTAGTGAAAGATGACTGATAGGTCATGGATAGGTCGATGATAGACAGATACATAGATAAGTAGATAGATGATAGATGATAGACAGACAGATGACAGCTAGATGGATGGATGACAGACAGAGACTCTGTCCTGCAGGTTTTCTCTGCGCTGTGGGCATCTGGGGCTGGAGGGTCTCTGTGCTGGGCTGTGCTGTGCACTGCAGGCTGTGGAGCAGCCTCTCTGGGCTCCACACGCCAGGTGCCAGGAGCAGCCCCACCCAGGTTGTGACAGCCACCTAGATTGGACAGAATTGGTGGATGATAGATAGATAGATAGATAGATAGATAGATAGATAGATAGATGGATGATAGATGACAGCTGGATGGATGGCTGAGAGACTCTGCCCCGCAGGTTTCCTCTGCTCGCGGGCAGGTCCGGAGCGGTTGTCTATGCTGCGCACTGCAGGCCGTGGAGATCACGCAGATCTCCCTGTGTGGAAAAGGGCACACAGGACGTAGCACCTACACGTCCTCAGCCCGGACAAAGACTCACACCCCTTGGGCCACCAGGTCTGTCCCCCACACGCCGGACGAGTGCAGGACCCCGGGATGACCGGGAGCCCGGAGCAGCCCCTACCTGAAGAGCGAGTCGATCATGCGCTTGGACGGCAGCCTCCAGAGGATGCGCGGCCAGGGGTCCCCCGAGGCGCTGCAGTCCAGCCTCAGGGTCCCTCCGTACCTGATGTCCGTCCGCCGTGGGGAGGTGCCGGTGATGCGCGCGTTGGCGGCCGAGCGCTGCACCGTCAGCTGCACCGTCCGGCGCGCCGTGCCCACCAGGTTGGCGGCCACGCACTCGTAGCGCCCGCTGTCCTTGGGCGCCAGGTTGCGGATGTACAGCGTCCCGTTGGGAAAGACGAAGAGGTTCCCGCGGAGGAACTGCGAGGGGCGCACCTGCGAGCCGTCCCCGAGCACCCAGCGCACGCTGGGCGGGGGCGCGGCCTGGGCCGAGCAATGCACGTGGACGCTGAGCCCCGGCGGCAGCGAGATGTTCTCCAGCTTCTCCTGCTGGATGACGGGCGGCAGGGCCGCCACGTGCAGGCGGATGGCCAGGCTGTCGGCGCCCGCGGCGTTGCTGGCCACACACTTGTACACGCCCCTGTCCGAGAAGGACGCGTCTTTGATGGACAGGGTCCGGTTCTCGTGCAGCGTGACGCGGCCCTCCACGGGGGACACGGTGTGCCACACCCTCCTGTCCGGGAAGATCCAGGAGATCTGGGGCACCGGCGTGCCCTTGGCTAGGCACTCCATGGCGATGGTGTCTCCCAGGTACACGGTGACGTCCTGGTAGCGAGAAGCCAGGATCTGGGGCTGTTGTACCGTGACCACCACCACCACGACCATCTTGTCCACTCCGTGCGGGTTGCTCGCCGTGCACAAGTACTGACCGCGGTCCTGCGTCTGCACCCTCCGGATGACCAGAGTGCCATTGGCGAGGACCTCGAACCTTTGCGTCCTGGTGTTGGGCGTCATGAGCGCACCTGCGGATGGGAACGCATGCGGTGAGGTTTCACCCAAAGCGCACCCCTCCGGAGAGACGCAGCGAGCCCCGGGAGTTAGCTCATCCTTTCTCCTCTTTAAACCCCAAACTGCAAAAGCAAACTCGGGGGAGAGGCTTGGTCACCAACCAGGAAGGGAATGCGCCGGGAAACCACGTGGCTGTAACCAAAAAGAGCAAGCGGAGAAAAGGGAGCCCTCGCCCACGGCTGGGGATTTAAATTCCCACAACCAGCAAGGAAGACAATAGAGAGCTTCCTCAACCAGGTAACAAAGAGAAACAGCGTGACCTTGGGCACCAGCTACATCCGCAGAGGATGAAATCCGAACAGGAAGAGTCAGCAGCACCCCATTCAGGGCACCAAGCCCTGGGAACAACCCGAGTGCCCGTCAAAGGAGCAGCTTTGGAGCTGAGTCTCCTTGATTGGCAGGTGAGAGTGGACAGGTGCATGCACCAGCTGACCCTCATGCACCGGGTCCTTCCTCCTTGGTGAAGCATTTTAGGATGTGGAGTTACTAATTCCACTGGGTTCAAGGTGGACGGGAAGGAGCACCCGAAGGTCGTGGGTGTCATGGCAGGGCGGGTATCGGATGTCTGGACTAGAAATCTCCTCGAACTCGTCTGACTGCAAAGCTACAACAGAGCCACAGCAACGAGCGTGTCCACAACAGGAGATCACAACGTCCTGGGCAGGCGAGAAAATCTCTTTTCGCCACCCAGCGAAAGGGATCTTTCCAAAAATTAGACCTAAGCTCACCATTTTGTTTTCTTAAAGTGCTGGGGAGCTCAGCCGCATCCCCAGCCCTTTTAATTTTTTTTTTTTATTTTGAGACACAGAGTTTTGCTAAGTTGATGAGGCTGGCCTCCAACTTGTGATACTCCTGCCTCAGCCTCCTGAGTCACTGGGATGACGGGTTTGCATCACCACACACAGCTTAGAATCACCTAGCCAATCATCAGCCAGCATCAGGAATGGATTGGTGGAGGTGCAGAAGAGGAGATCGGAATGTCAGGTGAGGGATCCAGGGGCACTCTGAAGTGGCCTGAGGAATGGAAGGTCCTCAGAATCCGTATAAATGGAATATCCCAATGGAGGAACGGAGTCTTGCAAAGAAAAACCCAGGTGTCTACCATTCACCACATCCAGCAAAAATTAAATGATTAGGAAAACATGTGACTTCAAACACTGAGCTGGTCAAGAAGTGAGCGATCCCCCCTTGGCTCAGAGCCTCTGTGAACCTCGGGGACACCCCCAGCTTTCGGGAGATTGGCCTGAGCACTGGAAATACATCTCTACGTGCAAGCAGCAAGGCTCATCCTGCTTTCTCCGTGTGGAGAGGGACTAGGAACCCTCTGATCTGCACCCCGGCTGAAGACACAGCTGGGCGAGGGAGAAGGAAGGAGGAAGTGGAAGAAGGGATGCTCGGGGGGTGGTTCTCAGCTCCTATTTTCTGCCAAGACCTGGAAATAGTTCTGCAATTAGACAAAGCAATGGTCCATTTGTGAAGCAGGATGCTCTTGGGATAACCCAGGACCCCAAGTACAGGCCAGTGTCATGGAGTGAATGGGGTTGCCCCAAATTCACATGTTGCAGTTCTAACCCCCAAGAGCTAAGAATTGATCAGGATAAAATGAGGTCCCCAGGGTGGCCCTGACCCCAGGACCTCAGGACATTCCTG
>JAJEJO010003393.1:9812-28219 GCA_020662805.1 Glaucomys volans | reverse complement strand
ATCTATCTATCTATCTATCTATCTATCTATCTATCTAATCTATCTATCATCTATTTGCATATCTACCTATCTCTCCACCATCTATCTGTCTATGAAAGTGATTCTCAAATAGGAATTGCATGGCCCCCTGGGGGACACTTGGAAATATCTGGGAACATTATGGTTGGTCCCAGTCACAGACGGGTCCAGTACTAGCATCTACATCAAGCATCACATCAGGGAAGCTCCTGAACTCCTACAATGGACAGGACAACCCTGGGCAGCAAAGAGTCTCCCTATCTCAAACAGTAGGCTTGTCCCTCAGGTCATTGTGCTGAGCTGGACAAGCACCGGTCAACGCCCAGGTAGGGCCCGTATGCTGCGTCCTGCTTATCATCACCCAGGCCTTCAGAATCAGTCTGTCTGGGGTGGGGAACTCACTGCAGAGAATCCACGTCAGCATCCAGAGCCTTTTCCATTGCTGGACCGCTGATGTGTCTGGGAACGGTGGGCCACGGGAGGACGGCGTCAGAGGGTGCAGGCGGGGTTGACGGGTTATCCAGCATTCTCTGAGACCTCAGAGGTGACGGGGATCAGTTTGTTTTCTTCATTCCAAGTGCAAAGGGAAGCGAATGGAAGATGTGGCAGGGACCCAAATGTGTATTGAAACAATCCCTTTGGCCACCAGGAAGAATGCATGAGTGGGAGGCAGGAGAAGAAGCAGGAAACCCGGTGGACGCTGGAGATGGACGGAGGGCTGCTGGCATCTGAGGGGGAGGGCAGTCGGAACAGTGGCTGGGGGCAGGTTTCTGTATGTGGTTAAAGGAAGAGGATCAGCACCTTGGAGACCCAAGATGCAGCTCCAGGAGGCTGTGGCTATCAGAGCAAAGCCCTGGGAGTAGACAAGATCATGCAGAGGAGAGGAGAGGAGAGGAGAGGAGAGGAGAGGAGGAAAAGAAAAGCTGTGATTAGCCTGGCTGCAGCCCAGTTCTGCAACCTGGGAGCCACTAGATCTGTGTGCTAGAGTATATTGATCAGCCATTGATTGGCACTGACTGCATACCTAGAGAGCTCAGGGAAAAGGTGGTTTATATTAGACGCCAGATGCAAGATTCTGACCCAGAATCAAAAGCAAAATGATTATTTATATGGTGGTAGCGATTGAACCCAGGGGTGCTTAACCACTGAGCTACATCCCCAGCCCTTTTTATCTTTTATTTAGAGATAGAATCTCACTAAGTTGCTGAGGCTGGCCTCCAACTTGCAATCCTCCTGCCTCAGCCTCCAGAGCCTCTGGGATGACAGGCATGCACCACCGTGCCCAGCAGGAGAATCATTTTTAAAGACCAATATGGGTCATTGAAAAGTTCCACAAAGATGTTATGCAAACTGGTCTTGCGATCCAGCGGGGGGAGGTGTCTTTAAGAGCAATCGGACTCGGCAGTGGATGAATGATCGTGTGTGTGTTTCTTAGAAAAATATTTGGAGAGTCCTTTTCTGCAAAGCTCGGAGGCTGTCCAAGCAGGGAGCAGCAATACCAACTGCAAACCCCAAACACAGCTGCGTGGGAAGGAGACGCTGGCAGGGAGCCTCCTTTGCTTGAGAGTCGGGCTCTCTCTCCAAACCGCCAGGAGATAAATCAGATGCCGAGGTTTATCAGCGTTAGGCATCACGCTGCGTCTGTCTGTCTCTGATTTTTGCACAATCGGGCAGGAGGCTGACTTCACTGTCTGCTGCGAAATCCATTTCCAGGAGCACGCAGCGATATCATGAGTGGTTTTGAAAAGCGGCATATTAATCCACTTCAACAATGAAGCCAGTTGGAATCAACATGCACGCTGGGTGCCATGAACTGAGGCCTGTGGGAATTTTGATTTTCTTTCTTTTTCTCTTTTATTCTTTTTTTTTTTTTTCTGGTATTGAGGATTCAACTCAAAGGTGCACAATTACCAAGCCACATCCCCAGACTTTTATTTATTTATTTATTTTTTTGGAACCGGGGATTGAACTCAGGGACACTCGGCCACTGAGCCACATCCCCAGCCCTATTTTGTACTTTATTTAGAGACAGGGTCTCACTGAGTTGCTTAGGGCCTCGCTAAGTTGCTGAGGCTGGCTTTGAACTTGCAATCCTCCTGCCTCAGCCTCCCACGTGCTGGGATGACAGGCGTGCGCCACCATGCCCAGCTTAATATTTTTTTATTTAGAGACAGGGTCTCACTATGTTGCTCAGGGCTGTGCTAAGTTGCTGAGGCTGGTTTTCAAATTTCGATCCTCCTGTCTCAGCCTCCCCTGGGAGGATTATGGATTCCTCTCCCCTGCTTTTTTTTTTTCTTTTTTAACGTGTGACACAAATCCATCTCAAGATAGCACTGGCATCCATAGGAAAAGGAAGCATCTCCCTGTCTTACTGCAGTGTGATTCCTGATCTTTACCATGCGATGTTAAAAACGAAGCCTCCAGAAACTAGGCTCTAATCGGGAGGCTGGTTATGTTTTCTGCTTATGAAATATTGCAGTTTAAAATGGGTAGGAAGAAAAACATCCCAGTCGCTATGGGACGCCAACAGGGGGACAGGTATCGTCATGGCGATGAAGCACCTCAAAAGCAAATGTGCAATCATCAGCCGGGTCTGTGGGAGCACGCAGGTGGTCGCTCTGCCCACCCCTAGCCCTCTCTGATCAGCCCCATGCCCAGCACATCACACGGCACATGAGTCTCCTGAACCTGCGTCCAGCAGAAAGCAGATTTGTGACATCTCCCCAATCCGGGGCATCTCAGGGGGTCCTGGCAAGACCCACCTCCAGGTGCTTCCAGACCTGCGACCTGCCAGGGGGCCACGCTTGATGGACCAGGTGGTGAATCCCGGCAAAGGAGCCCAGGTGTTAAAACCATTCATGAAAAGAACAGTCTGTTCCCCACGGGAGTCATCCTGCACCCCGAGAGGAACCTCAAGAAGGGACACTGGGCCCTGAGCTCCGTCTGATGAGCTGGGATCACCACCTGGCTCAGCTTCCACTTCCAAATCCGTCTCAGCAACTTGGTGTTTATTTATTTATTTGGTAAATTGAACCCAGGGACGCTGGACCACGGAGACACATCCCCAGCCCCTTTCTGTATTTTATTAGAGTCAGGGTCTGGCTGAGTTGCTCAGAGCCTCACTAAGTTGCTGAGGCTGGCCTCCTACTTGAGATCCTCCTGCCTCAGCCTCCCCAGCTACTGGGATGATAGGCATGTGTCACTGTGCCCGGCGGTTTCAGCGACTTTTACTCCCATGAGAGAAATACTAGATCCCAGTTTTTTTGTAAGACGGTAAGACGGGAAACTGGTTTCAGCCTTGCTCTTCTCTCCTTTGACCCAGCCGAACTGATTTCCCCATGACCTATCAGGACCGTGGATGGATCTTCAGGCAGCCAAATGGCACAATTTCCTAAGACTGGGTGGAGAAAGTTACTTAATGCTATGGATTAGGGAAGTTTTTATAATCTCCATTTCCCAGGCCCTTTTCTACCACACACTTTATATTCAATAGAATATGTATATTCGCAGAATATATATATTCACAGAATATATATATTAATAGAATATGAATATATTAATAGAATATCTATATATTAATAGAATAAGTATACATAGCATATACATAAAATACAGAGAAGATATATCCAGAATATTATACAGAATATTTAATATAATATATATTGAATAGAATGAATCTAAGTACTGAATATATTATGTATATGCACACACATATATTTATATACATATACACAGATGGGCAGGTAATAGATCTATCTCCCTCTATGAAGATTGTAATCCGTTTATCATAGTTGAATGACTCACTTTTGACACTTCATTTTACTAAACTGTCCCTCTTGATGGACATCAATCAAACACAAATTCAATATCTCATTCACAGGATAGTAGAAAGGAGCTAATATTTTTTGTGGGAGAAATCCAAAAGATTTCTTAAAATGGCACATGAGTGAATGTGATTCTCGACGAGCAACATCTAGATCTGTAAACTATGTCCATGCAATTAAATAAAAAGCTGGAAATCTTAAGCCGGGCGTGGTGGCGCACGACTGTAATGCAAGTGACTCAGGAGGCTGAGTCAGGAGGATTGCGAGTTCAAAGCCAGCCTCAGCAACTTGGCGAGGCCCTAAGCAACTCAGTGAGACCCTGTCTCTAAATAAAATACAAAATAGGGCTGGGGATGTGGCTCAGTGGTGGAGTGGCCCTGAGTTCAATCCCCAGTACCACCCCCCTCCAAAAAAAATAAATAAATAGAAAGAAGCTTGCATTGGGTTGAATGGTGCCCAGAAGACGGGTCCAATCCTGGCCAATATCTTAATAAATCCCTGGTGGAAGGAGGGAAGGTCTGGAAGCGATTTGGTCTATCTCGGTAGAACGGCAGAACCCAACTAGGAGAGGGGAGCACAGAAGGCCGGAGTCGCCCTGCCTTTCTGCATGCAATGCTCTTGACACCCCTCACGGACCTTGTAGGCGACTGATGGACAGAGTCAGGGAGCCGCTGGAAAGGACGCGTTGAGAGGACTCAGAAATCATCTCCACCCCACGCACACAGAGGTCAGCCACGCCAGACAGACAGACAGACAGACAGACACTAAGTAGAGACGCGCAGGACCGCGCAGACCCTGATGAAGACGCGCTGCAAAGACCTCCAAAGTGTTTGCAAAGAAGGTGGTACGAACCCCAGATTGATTCTCTCCACGTGCTTGGAAATCCCAGCCGGAACCGAAGCCAAGGAGCGGAAGGTGCAGTGGACCTCGCTGGGCACGTAGCAGGCGCAGGGGTGGGGACAGGCCCGCGCGGCGGGCGGATGGCCCCAGACCACGATCAGCACCACGGAGAGTGCCCCCCAGTGCGCGTGCGTCAGCATCTTGACCGGGTGCGTGGTTCTGGGACACCTGGAGCAGGAAGCGAAGGAGAGGCGCTTACTTTCAGGAAGCGTGAACCTAGGTTCATTCTCTTTAATCACGATGGGAGCAAAGGACCTCCATTCTTGACATCTATAGTCCTTTGGGGACCTCACCGTGTTCTCTGCAAGCGGGGTGTGGAAGACCGAAAAGGGAAGAGACAGGGGGGGGGAGTCCGGGGGGGCGATGCATTTATATTTTGTAAAACAATTAAATAACGAGTTTCATTCCTGCCTCCAAAAAATATGAACCCCCGAAGCATGTTATATATTTGAATTTTTTTTAAAAAAGTTGTGTTTGAATAGGATGAGTTTTCCAACAGTCCTCAAAGTTTCAGTGACATCTCCGAGTGCTTAAAGACGCACGTCAGGGAAGGAGATTGGTCACATCAATCGCGAGAAACAATCACGGTACTGTCTCCTGAGAAAACCCGGGGGGTTGTGATGGTGGAGTATCGGGGTTGATCGGGGAGGCAGCTTGGGGTGAACCTCTGTAAAAATCGACCCTGAAATAAAGAAAAAAAGGACTTCCTGGTGAAGTCGCGCCACCAAACAGGCATGCTCAAGGAGATCAGTAAAAAATAACTGAATAGGTAAAATATGAAACGCTCACGAAAATGTGAGATCGCTCAGCCACCTCGTTTGGACACCGGTGATCCGGCTTTTCCCGGTGCCTGGGCCATCTAAGAATCTTTGTCAATTCCGGGACGAAGTTTAGTTAGGAAAGGAGATGCGCGCGGACAGCGCACCGCGGTCCAGGACAGAAAGGCGCGCCTGGCCTGGACGAGCGCCAAGTGCCACCAGCTCTCCCTCTGCCCTCGCTCCTGCTAGCGAGCGGCCTCCACATCCCCGAGCTGTCCTAGGCTGTGAACCCCTGGAGGTCCTTCCTCTCTGAACCCCGCGTGCGCGCGGCTCGCCTCTCAACTGCGCGCAAAGAACCGGAGCTGTTGGCGAGCCAAACTCGGGCACCGTGGCGCAGCACTGGGAGCCACGGGCGCCGGCAGCTTTGCGGAGGGGGATTTCCTCGCCGGGGCGCCCGGGCTTCCCCGCCCGCCGGCCTGCGCGCCAGACCTGGCGGCTGGCTTCCTCCAAGCGCAACCCGGCCAGCGCCCTGCGCCCCGCGCTTGCAGGCTGACCCGGCCCCCGCGCTTCAAGGGACTGCCTCGCCTTTGCTCTCCGTGTCACCTCCCTCCGCCCATTCCTCCTAGTCCCGGGGACTCGCCCCCGGGAACCCTGGTCCTAGGGTCGCCCGACGACCCTCCTAGGCAAAGCCTGGGACAGCCCGGGAACCAGGCTAGCTGGGGGCGGCGTCCTCCTGGTCCTGCGCCCGCAACCTGGAGCGGCCGGGCGGGAGGCTCTGCGCCCCTGGCCGGCGTCCAGGGCCCGCTCGGTCTCGCCCAGCCGGCGGCGCGGTGAATTACGAGCTTTCCTGGAACGCGGCTCGGGTTGCCCCCGCGGGTCCCGGCCGCCTGGGGCCCGGGCCTCCAACCCCATCGCTCCGCGGCGCTGATTTGCTGGGTTTCGGCGCGGCGCGGCGCACATCTGGACGCTCGGCTGGCCCCCTTCCCCGAAAAGGTCTGGGAAAAAGGAAGGAGAGCAGGAGGAGGGAGAAAAGGAAGAAGAGAAGGGCAAGAAAAAGGAGGAGGAGGGAAGTGGGTGGGAGAGGAAGAGGAGAAGCGAGGGGAGGGAGGAGGGGGGGAGGATCGCGAGGACGGGACGGGGAGACCGCAGGGCAGGGGGAGGGGAGGACGGTGCGCGTGGAGCGAGGAGGGGAGAGGGAGGGAGGGGGAGGGAAGGGAAGCTGGGCCAGAGGAACTTGGAAAGGGGACCCTGCCTGCTGTTTCCCCCGTGATCGCAGGGAGAGAGTCGGCCTCACCAAGAAGTCCCTTTGGCAGCCCGGTGGGGACGGGCATGGGGAGCTGCTTGGGAGAGGGAGAGACGGGAGTCGCGTGGCCAGAGAGAGGGGGGCAGCAGAGCCGGCTTCCATTAGATCTGGGCCCCACACCCCTTCTGAGAGAGCGCCGGGGCCGCTGGATGTCCTGCTGACCCTCGCGCCCGGGTCTCTGGGTCGGGCTTCCTCCACCTCCGCTCCCCGCTGCAGGCAGAGCCAGCGTCCCCCGCGCGCCTGGGCCGCCCCGGTCCTCACCTGCCCTTGGGAAGCCGAGGTGCGCGGGAGCCGGGCGCCGGGAGCTTCCACCGGTCCGGGGCGCGCGGGTCAGCGCGGCGAGTCCGCCAGGGCCATGCCCTTGCCGGGCCCGGGGCGAGGCTGCTGGCTTTCCAGCGCGGCGCGGCCCGCCAGCGCCTTTTTATCCCCGACGCCGGCGGCTCCCCGAGTCCACGCCTCGGCCCACCCCCACCCTGCCCCACCCCGGGGAGCCGGCGGCCCGAGCCAAGGGACCCTGGCCGCGCCGCTGCGCGCTCAGCCCTCGCCTCGCCGCTTCATCGCGCCAGGTCCCGGGCGGGCAGGCCTCGCGCCCTCGCGCCGGACGAACCACGGGGGCCGCAGGGGACGCTCCGGGAGCAGCGATCCTGCCCGAGTCCGGCCGGGAGGGTCGGATCCGGGGAACCGGGAGAGGCCGCACGGTCTGCGCGCCGGAGCCCCGGGCTGGAGGCGGCCTCTCCTTCCCGGGGAGAGAAGGAGGACCCGAGCGCGCTCCTCCGGCGGGGCCGAGTGCGCCCTGGCCGCGCCTCCCGGCCCGAGTGCTGGCAGCAGCCGCGGCCCCGCCGGCATCCCGGAGCCGCAGGCCGGGCTGCAACGTGAGCCCCGCCGCCACGCCCTCCGCCGCCCGGCCTCCCGCCCCCGGGCCGAGCCTCCTGCCAGACGCCGGGGCGGCCGGGACAGGCAGCCGCGGGGAGCCGATGGTAGGTGCCGGGGAGCGCGGGGGGGAAACGGCCCCGGGCCGGGCTGCAGAGCACCCGAGGGGCGTCCGCTCCGCAGCGCGCCGAGGAGACGCGGGGCCTGGGGGCGCCGGCGAGCCCGGTGGGACCTGGGAAAGAGGAGGGGGCGGCCTGGCGGCGGCTCCCAGGCGCAAAGACCGCCTGGGGAGGAGGACGGAGCCCCGATGGCGAAAAGGCAGTTAGCGGGGTGCAAAGACCCGTGATGTCCACGGGCTGTCCCCGCAGGTTCCCGCCCTGGACGCAGCGGTCTTCCCGGGGGCTTGGGGAGGAAGCGAGGGGAAGGGGCGTTTCCGGGCGCCGAGCGAGCGTGGGGGCTTCGCTGCTCACAGGAAGCACAGCGCGCAGCGGGGTGATTTCCAGTGTAAGTGGACAGGTTCCGGGGTGCCCACTTCTTCCACGGCTTTTCCACCAGTGTCCGGGCGTCCAGTAACGCCCCTGGGAATCCTCTCTTGCAACATGTCCCCCAAACCTTAGATGCCATGCGAATGGCCCCTGAGCGTCACCTAAGCCTGGACAGCCAGCCCGTGTCAGTGGCAGCCCAGCTCCTGCCCATCTAGCAGGTCCTGCACCCCAGGAATCCCGGAGGGGCCTCTTCCTTCCTGCTCCTCACTGCCTGGCCTCTTGCCGGCTGCTGCCTCCACCAACCCTTCTTCTCTCAAGTGTCCTGACCTTCACGGAGGCTCCGAGAGTTGGGGTCATCTTGGAAACCAGAGCCCGAGGCCCTGGGCAGGTGGAGGGCCTTCACCAGGCCATGGGCGTCTAAGCCAGGCCCCCAGGGGTCTTAGGGCGCCGGACACTCACAGATGGCTGCCACTGCAGAGAGATTTCCCGCTGTCTTCAGGCCCGTGTGCAAACGTGCTCCCGAGTTACTGACCCTCACTGACCTGGTTCCATACCCTTAATTATTAATTGATTTTTGCCAAACCAGGGAAGGAACCCAAAGGCCGCCTACCAGTCAGCTGCGTTTCCAACCCTTTTTAGTCTTTATTCTGAAACAGGGTCTTGCTAAGTTGCTTAGGGCCTTGCTAAGCTGCTGAGGCTGGCCTCCAACTTGCCATCCTCCTGCCTCAGCCTCCTGATTCCTTGAGATTACAGTTGTGAACCACCGCGTCCAGACATGTTTTTTGAATGGCGTAGTAGCTTTCCGAGGACAAAAAGAGCATGAAACCGCGCATGCACTAGATATTCAAGGGACCAGTTCAGTAAAGGAATGAACGCTTTTATTATTTTTTATTTTAATCCATATTTTGGGGTATTTTTTTCTTTCCCTTTTGACCTTTCTCCCTCGCCTGGTGGCTCCCTCTGGGGTGGGGGCCATGCTTTCTTAATTGTGGGACCCCTTCATGTACCAACAAAGTCCTGCCAATCAAGCTCTGAAGTACATGGCAGTTACATTGAATCCGTCTGCCTGCTAACAGGAAGACGCTGTCACTGGGCAGAGGGCGAGGACGTGATGGGATAAGGGACAGGCAGCCTCTGGCGCTGCAGAGGGAGAGCACAGAGTTCAGGACTAACAGGAGGGTGGAGCCCGCCTAGCAGCTACGCCTCAGGGATCTCTGCAAGCTGCAGGGGCCCCAGCCATCACACAACTCTCCCTTCTCGGGTCCCTCCCTTGAATGACCATCTATCTTCCTGAGCCAGAATTTTAACACTATGAACTCATGGTCAACTTACGCCTCTTGCTTTTTTTTTCCATCTACAAGAACATCTGTTAAGTACAGAAAAAATTTTTTCACGAGCCCAGTGGAATCTTCAACATTCCGAATCCCGTCAGCTGAACGGTCCACGGAGCAGGTGACGGCCTGCGGCTTTTACAACCCGTGCGTGGAAAGAGCGTCATGGAAACGCATCCAGCTATTATGTGCACTTAAAATGCATGCCTTTTGAAATCACAAAAATTGTTTTCTGCAAAACCATAATCTTCTTTTTGTCTTTAAAAGGTTTGTGTAAGTTTTGTACAAAAAAGGAGCCCAAGAATGTGTTTAGTGCAGTTATTTTTTGTTTAAAAAATGTGCACATGTGATCACAGAATTTGCAGAAATTCATATGCATGCAATGTCTCTGGGGCACTGGGAAGAAGCTGGGGACATCGGGGGTTCAGGAGGGGCTCGTGGGGATCTAGGAGACGGGCGGGAGGGCTCCTCAAGGGCATTTGCTTTGGTTCTTTGGGATTTGGTACAAGGAGGAGAAGACGGCAATCTGGAAATATTTTATTTTATGCAAAAGGGAGAAAAAGAAAAGCAACTCTTTGTTGATGCGCCCCTAGGTGTGCGAGCTCAGAGGGAAAACCAGCTCCGACCCTGGATCTCCACCCAGCTGTGGTCCAGGGAACCGGCCGAGCTCACGAGTCCCCACGGAGCCCTGGGACTCTCCACGGCACCACCAGAAGCTCCCGAGAGGCCCCCCTGCCCTGAGGAGTCTGGACGCCCTTCACCAGCAGCACAGCAAGAGGTCCCCCTCTTTGTTCGAGGTCCCGTTTAGTGATTTTAGTCGACCGGAATCATCTCTGGGACTATGTGCCTACCTGCTCTGTATACACCGCTGGCCCCGGTGTCCAGAAGGGCGGGTCCCGTCCAGGAAGGTATTTTGAGAAAAGGAGAGAGAAAAGCAAACACCACATTCACCTAAGTTTTTTGCAGGATTTTGTTGCAATGGCTGAATTCCTTTTTTTGCTAAGGCTATTAATCTCTGTCATGATTGAGATAGGAGGTGAGGTGTCCCCCAAAAGCTTATGCAGTGGACCATGCTAGGTGCCCTTCAACAGATGAATGGATAGAGAAACTGTGGTGTGTATAATACACAATGGAATATTACTCAGCCATAAAGAAGAATTATATCATGGCATTTGCAGATCAATGGATGGAATCGGAGAATATCACACTGAGTGAAATAAGCCAATCCCAAAAAACCAAAGGCCGAATGTTTTCCCTGATAAGTGGATGATGATACATAATGAGGGAGGGAGGTAAGAGAAGAATGGAAGAACTTTAGATTACGTAGAGGGAAATGAGAGGGAGTATGAAAGATGGTGGAATGAGACAGACATCGTCACCCTACGCACATGTACGATCACACGAATGGTGTGAATCTACATCGTGCACGGCCTCAGAAATGAGAAGTTGTGCCCCATTTGCGTGCAATGAATCAAAATGCAGTCTGTAAAAATAAAAATCAATGAATGAAGAAGAAAGTTCAGGGTGAATTGGTTGGGTTAGGAGAATGTTAATGTAATAGTGGATTAATCCACTTGAATGGACTCACTGGGTGGTGACTGTAGACAGGAAGAGGTGGGTCACCAGGGACACCGCTTAGGGACTATATCCTGTCCCTGGCTCCATGGGGTTGACATCTTGTCCCTGGTGAGCAGAGCTCTCTCTGCTCCCTGGTGCCATGTCCTGAGCTACTCTCCTCCTCCATGCCCTTCCGCCATTTTGTTCTGCCTCACCTTGGGCCAGAGCCATGGAGTCGGCCCACCATGGACTGAACCTCTGAATCTCCTGTAAGTTCTTGCCAGGTTTTCTCATCACAGCAACTAAGTGCTGACTAATACGACCTCTTATTGTACCCGAGTCACAAATGCGACTCTTGCAGGTAGAAATGAACCATAGCGTGGGTGGAGTTTGGGGCCAGGGGAGGGTGAGTCACCCACTGTGGGTCTTGAGACGTGGCCACGGGGTCAAGACCAACCCAGGCAGACAGAGAGCAGGGCTCGAAGCACACACCGTGTATATTCTCCCCTGAACCGGCTTTCTCCAGGGGAAGGAAGACCCTCCGGGTTGCAGCTGGTGGAAGTCAGGGCTCGCAGACCCCGGGAGCAGGGTGCTGGGGGCCCCTCTGTGGTCCAGATCCCGTGAACCCGCACTGAGCAAAGTCCCCTAACGGCTCTGACCTCACTCCAGAGCTGCATGTTCTAGAAGACTCTGGGGATCGCCCTGCCCTTTGGTGAACAGGGATGCTCAAGGTCTCTTTGACACTCAGGGGACCACTCAGCCCGCAGGATCCTTCTCACCCTGAGTTTGCCAGGATGCGGGGGAGAGAGAGAGAGAAAGAACAGGAAGTCTGTGTTCAGAGTTCACGGACTCAGCTTGCAAGTCCCCAGAGGGTGACAGTGAGAAGAGATGCATCTTTTTTTTGAGCAAAAACAGACTTTTAGGAATTTTCCCTGGAAAACCGAGCCTAGTTGGGGTAAAACTTAAAGAGCATACAGAGCAATCTGGAAGCAAAAGGGGGTTTTGTCCCGCAGTATTGGGGTACAGCACCCCTAATACAAGCTCCCCGTTCTGTTGCCTTTAGTAAAATGCTTCCAGATTTTTTTGTTAAATAGTTTAGGAGAGAGTAAATAAATAGGAGATTCGTGTGGGAGGAACTTCCGAGGTCTCCCACGCACAGGGAAGTCGACTCCGTTTTGCAAATGGTTTAGAAAACGATTTGCAAGAAACTCCCAGGTGGAGACAGACCCGGCGCCCTTTTGGGGGGCCTGGGAGGGGAGCAGAGTGGGACCCGCTCGCCGCCGGGGCTGCGCTTCCGCAGGACCGGCAGCAGCTGGTCTGGCAAGTCCCCCCATCAGGCTTCTCCGCCCCTCTGGGTCTCCAAACTCCGGCTTGGTAGAGGAGGCCGCAGAGTGAGGTCATGGAATTTTTCCTCCCCTCCCAGCCTCCCTTCCCGCGCTGCAGAGGCCCGGGAATTGCACACGGGGCTCAGGCGGGGAGGTGCCAGCGCGCACCGATGCGTCCCTTCAAAGACCTCGGCGGCGGGTGGAGATCGGACGCCAACCCAGACCCGCCTGGTCACGCAAACCAAAAGCTCCCAGGGCTGCGCAGGTTAATGCAAAAATACTAGGTGCAGAAGGAGGTCCCGACGCGGATGCGGGTTCAAATTCTGTACTGACTCGGTCTCTGGCCCGCCCAGATTCACATGGTGTAACCAAGATGCGGCTCCAGGGCGTTTGTGCATAACCAGGACGTGGATGTCGGGGTGGGGGGGAAAGGAAAGGGGAGCGTCACCCCTCGGTGTGTGCAGGGCCTTGGTCCCAGGACCCCTGCTCGCACCAGAACCTGCAGCGGTTCCGTCCTTTATACAAAATGGTGCAGAACCAGGCCCACGCCTGTAATTCCAGTGGCTTGGGAGGCTGAGGCAGGAGCATGGCAAGTTGGAGGCCAGCCTCAGCCATGTAGCCAGGCCCTGAACAACTGAGCGAGACCCTGTCTCAAACTAAAAAATACGTAAGTAAATAAAAATAAAAAGCAATTAGATGTGACTCTGGAATGGGGGCCACCCGATTCAAAGAGGTCTGGGTTAATTCCCAGGACCCCCCACCTGGGTGCAAAACGTTTATATGCAGATCCTCCTACCTGCGTGGAGGCCCCTCCAGGTGGCTGATGATACTTCCAACAAGGTCAAGGTTGGCATGCTGTGTTTTTGAGGAAATAACTACCCAAGAACAAAAAAGAGAGAGACACTTTGTTCTGTATACATTCCATTTTTATTTTTGCATATTTTCAATTTGTGGTTGGTGGAGTCTGCAGACCCGGAGGGCTGAACCCACATGAAAAATCTCTCTCTCTCTCTCTCTCTCTCTCTCTCTCTCTCTCTCTCTCAATGCACCATTGGGCCGACTCTCCTTCCCACAGCCCAGCTGGTCCCTGGAGGAGAGTCATCCAGGAGAATCCACACAGAACGGCTGGAGGTACGAATGTGCCCAGAAGGGCTGCTGGACATCCTGCCCTTTCATGACGAGGTGAACCTTCACCCTGAGGCTCCATTCTTCTTACCCTGGGATGCCTTCAGCAGACGCCAGGGCGGTGGTGGCGTCATGCTCTTCTGTACCATGTCCCTCTTGTGAATTGGGAGCAGCAGGCTGGGTGAGCAGGCATGATGTGACCTGCAGATCGGGTTGACATCATCCTCCGAGCAAAGAAGCACAAACCAAGTCCTCAGGGACAGAGCTGTCTGAGTCCCTGCCTGTCCCGAGTGACTCACCCGAGGTCCCCTGGGTTGTAAATACAGGTGCGAGTTTGTAAGCAGACGAGGTTAGACCTTCTGCGAAACCCAAACAAAACTCCAGGGCATCTCGAAGTATTTCAGAGAACTGTCAAAACAAGCCTGCAGGTCGGCTGCCCAGACGTAAATAAAACCCGCCGGGGACAAGTTTGCAAGGCCTGGATGAGAAGACGCAGCACCTGAATGTTATTTCTTTGGATAGGTCGCAAAAAAGAGAGAGCGAAAGCAAGCAAACGAAAATATCAGGAAGGATGTTAATTGGGTACTGATTTCTAATCAGCCGTCGGGCGGGGACGGGATTGGTGTGAGTTTCCTCCGTCGGCTGTGACGAATTGCCCCAGAATCTGGGGCTTAAAAAGCACAAGCAAGCACCACCCACCAAGCCATCCCTTCGCATCCTCTGATTGGCACCGCCCCTCGTCACCAGAGATGGACTCTCCCGGGTACAGGGGACCCGTTTTGCAACCTGGTCGGAAGGAAATGCAGGAAAAAAACAAATAAAACATTTAAAAAGTCTCTGGAATCCATGCATGGCTTCCTTCCATAGAACTATGATGGAAATCATTCCCGAAAATCAACTTATTGGTCGTCATGGACAGGTGACCCCTCCTGGGTGGATCCTCATTCAGGGGACTGGACTCAGAGTTTCCCAGCGACGGGTTTTTCCGTGATTACCATTTGCATCGATGAAACCGTATTTCAGAAAAGCTTGCTTTGCAGGTTCGGCATGAAAAAATATATATATTCTCCGATGGTCTCGACGGGATTCTATGCTTCTGAGGAATCTCTCCGTGGAAGGACAGACGGACCAGAGAGGAGCCGGGTCCATCTCTAGTTTCCAGTTATGCCAGAGAGCCGGCTGCACTTGGTCGTCTAAGTCCAGTTATCAACGTGGCTGGTTGTCTTTCCATCCGTTTCCTTGCCTGTGCCTTCTACCCGTCTGTCTCCATCTATCACATCCATCCATCCATCATCTACCTAGCGCCCGTTGACCTAGTACCTAGGTGCTGTTTGCTGAGTGTCTCCGTCTATGAGCTCGGCAGGATCTACGAGCTCCATCTGGGGACCTGCCCATCTGCACCTGAGCTCAGTGAGGACCAGTGCTGTTTGTTAAGTTGGTAACACAGAATTTTCTTCAAAGTTCAGCTGGGAAGGTCCAGGCTGAGGTTCCTGGGTGGATGTGAGCTTTGCTTTGCAAGTATCTCCGAAGCAAACCAGAGCCGTGCGCAACAAGAAGCCGGTAGAGGCCACTTCCAATTTTTTTACTGATTTTGGAGGAATACTGGGGATTGAACTCGGGCCACTCGACCCCTGAGCCACCTCCCCAGCCCTATTTTGCATTTTATTTAGAGACAGGGCCTCACTGAGTTGCTTAGGGCCTCACTTTGGCTGAGGCTGGCTTCGAACTCGCCATCCTCCTGCCTCAGCCTCCTGAGTCACTGGGATTACAGGCGTGCACCGCTGTGCCCGGTAATTATATGCCATTTTTTTATCTTGAATGACAAATGATTTGACAAATTCTGTCCCCACCAATGAGGGAAACTTGAATCTAGTAAAAGAGTCTGCAGTCATGAGCCACTTTAAAAAATATATACACATATATAAATATGCATATTTATATCATATAAATATATTCATGCCTATGTATTATGTCAGGCAAATATTTTTTACATAATATATAAAACACATCACATTATATTGTATTATATATGTAAAAAATATATATATCATATGCAATATGAATATATCATATTATATATGTCAATTATATTGTAATGTTTATACTATATTATGAAAATATGTATTACATCATATTATCTTATATAAATGCATGTTTATTAGTATATAAATATTTTCATATATAACAGGATATACAAATATATTTATATGATCTATTTATATAATATAGCATAATAACATGATTATGTATTTGTATTACATAAATATATATTTATATATACATATAAATTTAACATTTAAGGCTGGTTTTGTGGCTCACATCCATCATCCCAGCGACTTGGGAGGCTGACGCAGGAGGATGGTGAGTTCAAAGCCAGCCTCGGCAAAAGGGAGGCCCTGAGCAGCTCAGTCAGACCGTTTCTGTAAATAATAGCATCAGGGCCACCTGGTGCAGGAGGAGTGCATCTCAAGATCCTGCAAATCTGCAACAACCGTGCTTCCTTTTTTTGGAAGTAGGAACTGGGGGCCTCTGAGGTCCTTCCGTCTTCTGCCGGGCGGATCCTGCCGCCCACTTGCAGGCACGTCCTTCTGAAGAGCAAGCAGCTCTCCAGATTCCCCGCCTTGCTCAACGATCTCCTCCCACCTCCAATTCCATGGCCTCTGCGGATAAACCCTGGGGATGATCTGCCACCTGGGATTTTCTCTGCTTAGGGAAACGGTCTTTGCAAGGGAGGCTGCGGAACGGGGCTCGTTTTAAACGGAAGAAGGTGTGCAAGGATCGAGGCCTCGTCTCTGAGCATGCTGGGTGGGGGCTGGGTGGGAACCGGCTTCGTGCATCTCCCACGCACCCCTCAGCAGGGAGCCCCCGAGTTTGCAGAGACCCACCCGCGGCTGCGCAGAGCGGCTGGAGGAGCTGTTTACCCGGAGGCCCTGCCTCCGCCAGCAGCCTCTGCGCCGAGGTTGCGTAACAATTTCCAGGAAGACTAAACATCTCCAGGCCTCCAAGCGCGCCATGTGCGAGAGCACGTTCCGCGACCTGCCCTCCCCGCAGCACCCGAATGGAAACAATTACCTGAGCGTGCAAATCAGATGCCGCCATCGATCGCACATGGAGGCCCAGCAGCAAGAGGAGCCCAGGTGGACAGAGGGCCAGCGCGCGGCAGGGGCCCTGGGGGACCCGCATCTTTCTCCGCTTTATCACTCGGCGATGACTAAGGCACTCCAGCGCCTCTCCCCAAGGCCCTGCCCAGCCTCCGGGGACAGCTGAGGACAGCCCGGGTGGACACGTGCCTCCTCAGCCAGCTCTTTGGGGTGGGTTTTCTTGCTCCCGAGCAAAATCTGTCCCTCAGCAAGTTTCAGGGGCCACAGAGGTCGCTGGGGTGTCCTGCCTGCAGGGAAGGTTTGCAAGGGTCAGGTGCCCGGAGTGTTGCCGGGGTTTCCATTTGACTTAGAATAGCGAGGTGGTCCTGCGGCCAGCGGCTGGGTCCCCTGCCTGAGAGACTCAGAGAGCGGAGACGCATGCACGTGCTCCCGGAGGAACTAGAGAGGACACATGAGACAGCTAGCTAGACAGACAGACAGATGGACACTGGACAGACCTGCAGCCTGAGAGTGTGTGTCCACTGCAAGATTGTGTGCTGAGTCCTCACCAGGTGCTGGGTTGGAGGTGGGGCTCTGGGAGGGCTGAGGTCACCAGGGTGCAGCCCAGGAATGGGACGAGGTCCTTATGGAGACCAGAGAGCCCCCTGCCCTCCCACCCTGTGAGGACCAGGAGCAGGCGCCCTCTCTGAGCAGGAAGCAGCCTCAGCAGCCCCGAGTCTGCCCCGCCTGGACCTGGGCTGCAGCCTGCGGGGTGGAAGCAGTCGGGTCTGGGCTCCGTCACCCCCGGCTGTGGCTTGTTGTGGTGGCGTCTGAAGGACCTCACGGATGCCCAGGTTGGAAGAAGGCTGGTGTCTAGGCTTCAGCCATGTCCTGCTCAGCGTTTCCCAAGGTTGTGGTGCATGGTTGGGTGGAGTCGGGTCCCTCTCGTGCCCGGCTCATGGGAAAGCCCTCCCTCCGCGGTGGTTTTAGACTCGCTGGGTGTCAGGTGCAGTGTAGACGGGTCTGAACGCTGATCTCCAGGGGCAGCTGGTGCCCTCGCTGACTCCCTTGAAAAGGAGGCTGGAGGCAGGAGGACGGAGGCGTGGGGAGGCTGCGGAGGTTGCCGTGCTGCCCTTGGGGAAGCTGCAGGGGCCCTGAGCCCAGGACGTGGGGGCATCTAGGAGGCAGATGGACGGGACAGACTCTCCGTGAGCTTCCAGACGGAGCCAGCGCTGCCCAGGGGTGTGGCCAAGCCACTGACGTGTGTCCTTGGTCATAGAGGAACAGTTGCCTGGGATGCCTCGGGTCAGCGTGTCAGGGCGCGGGGGCTGCGTGTGTGGTGCACACGTGTGCATGTGTGATTTGCGTAGCATGTATGCACATGTCGTGTATCTGGAGTGTATTCCTGTGGTGCATAGTGTGTGCACTTGTGTGGTGTGTGCATGTGTGTGTGCGCATGCATAACGCACGGCGTGTCTATGTGTGTTGTGCTGTGTGTGTGCGTATTGTGTGTGCATGTGTGTGGGGGTCTTTGTGAGTATTGTGTGTGCACATTGCATGTCTATGTGGTGTGTGCGTGCACATTGTGTGTGCATGTGCATGTGTGTGCATGCGTGGGGAGTGCATACAGCATTGATGTGTCTATATGTGTGTTGTGCACGTGTGTGCACTCATTTACTTGTAAGTATGTGTGTATATGTGTGTGCTTGCACATATTGCGTGTGCATGTGTGAGCGCATATACCACATGGTGTGTGTCTACATGTGTGTTGTGCATGCGTGTGCGTATTGTGTGTGCATGCGTGTGCATGTTGTGCATGTGCGTATTGTGC
>JAJEJO010003392.1:672868-701672 GCA_020662805.1 Glaucomys volans | reverse complement strand
ATTTTCATTATTCATTTTATAAACTAAAGATGCTTGGGATTGTATCCCATTAAGTACAAATGATTTAAAATATAATTTGTATCTACTGTTAATGCTTTCTGTGTAAGTAAAAATCATTAAATCATCAGTATGTGACCCAATATTATAAATAAGAACATCCTAATTTAATGTTAAAGATTTGAAAGACCCACATGTACTTAATTAGATTAGAATAGATATTGAAAGTAATGCTTGAAATTTACAATGTTTTCCAGATAAGAAGTCATTTGAATAGCTTAAATTCTCAGTTATAGCTACAGGTATTTCACATGTGGATGAGAACACCTGATTGTAAAAGAGCATGTAAACAATTATACTTCCAGGAAGCTTCCTATTTGTAAAAGTAATAATAAAGGTTTTTTTCATTTAGATTAGACATACATAGAAAGAGGAGTCATAAGGGCCAGTGAGTGTGTTTTTTAATGTAGAAAAAAATCAAGAATTTAAAGCATTCACAGTACAATAGTAATCAAAATGGAAATGTTTTTACCTTTCTTATCAAGTTTTAAAATTTTTCCCATAAACGTTACCCTAAGAATTTCTGAAAATTTGAGTTCTTAAGTTTACAAGGTGTTATATTAACATTCAAGTTAACTTACTTGGGCTTATGTAATAATAAGCTATGTAAAAATATGAACAAAACTTTGATGTTTCAAGAAGGGGAACGAAGCCTGATGAGTTATCCTGCAAATAGAAAATGTTATGTGACTTTTGTTGTATGAGTTTGCAGAGCAAAGGCAGACTAAGGCTGTGTGAAACAATGCAGTTTGTATATGTGGGTGATAACTGCTTCTTGTTGACAAACTTCTATATTTCCAGGTAATTTTATTTCTGAAATACGTATAAACTTAACACTCAGCAGTTTAAGTTTCAAGTTTCATGTTATCAAAATTTGTATCAGCATTTGTTTATTTGACTGTCACTAAATTTTTTTTCTTATTTAAATTTATTTTTAACCAATATATAAAAACTTAAGAATTGTAACATGTTAATGGAGTAATATGCTGTGTTTTGATAAATTTATATATCATGTAATGTTTAAATCAGGTTAAACATATCTGTCTCCTCATTTATCATTTCTCTATGGTGAAAGCATTCAAATTTCTTTCTTTTGAAATTTGCAGAGTATTGTTAGCTACAGTAATTTACTGTGCAATCTCACACCAATGTCTTCTCCTATCTAACTATAGCATAGTACTATTGATTAACCTTCCCTCCCCACTCCTGTTCCTAGCCTCTGGTAACCACCATTCTACTCTCAACTTCTGTGAAATCAACTTTCTTAGATTCCACATGTGATGAGATTGTGTCTTATTTGTTTTCCTTTGCCTGGATTATTTCACTTAATGATCCCATTTCTATTAATGTTGCCACAAATGACATTATTGCATCCATTTTTACAGTCAAATAGTATTCTGTTGTGTCTATATCCTGGATTTGCTTTATCCATTTGTTAGTTCATGGATGGACATTCAGGTTGTTCCATTTCTTAGCTATTGTGAATAATGCTACAGTGAAAGTTGAGGAGCAGATTTCTATTTGATGTACTGATTTCATTGGCTTTGTATATATTCCTAGAAATGGAATTGCTGAATCTTGTTGTAACTATTTTTAATTTTGGGAGGGAACCTTCATAGATTTTTTTTTTAATAATGGCTCTACTGTACTAATTTATATCCCTGCCAGCAGTTCTTAAACATTCCCTTTCACCACACCTTGCAGTACTAATTATCTTTAATCTTTTTGATAATAGCCATTCTTACTAGGGTAAGGTGATATCTCATTATAGTTTTGATTTACATTTTCCTGATGTTAGTGATGTTGAATGATTTTTAATATTCCTTTTGGCCATTTGTATGCTTTGAGATATGTCTCCTTAGGTCTATTGAATATTATTTAATCAGGTTATCATCTAAGCAACTTTGATTGATATTGAGGCTACACTGGTGATTGTGGCTCAGTTTCTACTTTCAAGGAGTTGGTAGTAGTCTGGTGATTGTTAAAGATAACTCAGAATAGCCAGGATCCCCAGTTCCAGAGGCCATCATTCACACTGCATTCTAAGTAAACGATACTTTGCCATGTTGTTTTAATGAGAAGTCTATGGGTTAACTATGTTTGTACTACAATATTTCTTTTTTCTAACATGATTAGAAAATGAGATTTTTCTCAAGGGAAAAAATGTCACCTCATAATATTTTTAGGACTAAATAAGATAACATAAAAGCAAGTGAATTTTAGTTATTAAATAAGTGTTATCCAATTCAATTGATTAATAGTGTGGGTTCTAGAGCCAGATGGCCTGAATTCAAATTCTGTCTGTCACTTTCTAGGTGTCGTGTGAGTGACTGGGAAGAAGGTACTTCTTCCTTTGTGAAATGCTGACTTCATTAACCTTCACAGGGTTACTGTGAGAAATTAATGAAATATTTAATTCATGTAATCATGTATTTCGAATAAATTTGGGGTAATAGCTGATTCACTGAAGCTGGATTATTAGGACTCAGACTCCAGGGTAGTTTTTGATGGACAATTTCATAAATATTTTTGTACATTTTCTTTGCCTTTTCAAATAGGGTAAGCATAATTTAATTTTTTTAAGTATCCTATTATAAACCTTGATATTATACTGCAATAAAATTAGTTCACATTTAATGAGAGCTTACTGAGCACTAACTACTCTTATAAACATTTCCAATGTATAAATTCATAATTCTCATAACAAAGTTTGATATTCTGAGATTTAAAGATTGTGTTTTTGTTTTCTTATTGGCTTCCTTGCATGGTCAGTGGTAATTTAGAGAGTTAGTTTCCTAATAAATGAATATAATATAAGCAACATGAATGTATTTGGTATTCAGCAATTGATACTCCTAAGCTCACAGTAACATTTGACATTAATATTTCCCAATTTTTTCCCAGACATGGTAACTCCCAATAAAAATGGCAGTTATGTTCTGACCTAAAAAGTTCCTTTATCCCACTACAACTGTAGCTATTTGATTTACCTGCTAGGAAGAATCATTACTCTTGACACTTGAAAAAATTGTGATCAACTAATGCAATACTTAAAAATGTCATATCAGCAAAAAAAACTCAATATCAATCTAAAATTCCCGTGTAATAAAGATACTGGGAGTTAAGATATTATTTTAAAACAGGATTGTATTTTTAAAAAATATTGACATAAACCCACACCATAGAGTCAGTCTGTCTCCCACCTCGGTCCAAAGTGACAGACGCAAGCTCAGGAAACAGTTCCTCAGCTTGTCAGTAATCAGACCACAAAACCTCATTTAACAAAATAATTAAGCTTTAGCACAAAAGCCTAAGAGAGACACAATCTATTATTTTTTTGCTACGGCTGTCATTAAAAAAAAGTATCATGAATTAGATAGCTTAAACAGAGAAATGTATGCTCTCCCAGGTCTGGAGGCTAGAAATCCTAGTTCAAGGTCCAGTAGGTTGGTTTCTCCTGAGGCCTCCCTCCTTGGCTTGCATATGGCCTACTTCTCCCTGTGGCCTCATATGATCTTTTCTCTGTGAATACATGCCCCCGGATATCTGTGTCCAAATTTTCTCTTTATAAGTATACTAATCACATTGGATTAGGGCACACCATAACAGCCTTATTTTTATCATGTATTTAAAAGTCTTACCTCAAAATATTCCATTCCAAAGTCTCATTCCAAAGGGCTGGGGGGGTCACACTCTGATATCGGAATGTAGGGAGGGCACAATTTACCTTATAACCCAGTCTAGGCAGGGATCACTTTTATTCTAAAGCTCCTGATTACTTGATATGAGACTTTAGCTAAAATGCACCAAACAAGTAGTAAGAGGAATTGTCATAGTAATAGGTAATGATTTTTCTGATCAAGAACCTGCTTATTATTTTAACAAATGTAGAAGGCAATTTATTTAGGTATAAGATTAATAAAGTCTTAGTTGTGATGAGAGATATTTCGAATTAGACCACTAAACTGATATATAATTTCTTGTTTGTTCATCTGTTTATCTAACTTTATTCTTTACTAATGCCTATTTACATAATGATGGCAGTAAAGTAGAAGATGGCTATTCTAGGCCAAAGGTCGATAAATCCTGCCTTTCCCATTCAATGCTAGCAAAGTAAGTAGTGATTGATTATTTTTAGAGTCTCCTAAGTAAAATAATATTGCTAAAAGGATGATAAGATATTTTTATTTTGTAAAAGAAAGTATACACAAGAAACAAGGGTTGTTTTATTCATGGTCATTTTTATCTTTTGACTTTTCTACTAGAATTGAGCAGGATTTAAAAGGGAAAATAATGTTTTCTATTTCTCTCCTACATTTTCAGATAGATTCTGGTTGAGAGTATTCATGATGTATATTGGTTTGGAAATTCGGTTATCAGTTTTCTTTGGTGCATATTGTGGTGTTCATTAGTATAGTGCCACTTGGTAAATATTCCTGTTTGTTGTGTGGTATATATGATTAGGTCACAAGTGTCTAACTGTATCCACCTAGATTTACAACGGGGCTTTCATTCATTCAGTCTTCACTCAGCTGCTATTTTCAGAATAAAGTGCCAGAAACAGTGCTAAGCACAACCCCATGCTTTTGATTTATTTTTTTACATAATTTCCTAAGCAACTTCCAATTTATCTTGTCCAAGTTGGACAAGAATTCCCATTTTTACCAGTAGTTTTTCCCCAAGATTATGTTAATTTCATGGTCCCCAGATATTGGGATTTCATAGACCAATGATATGTTTTTTAAACTGAGAAATATTTTTAATAAAACTATAATGATAAGTTTACTATCTATAATCACAACCATTTTATGAGAAGGAACATTTTAATAGCAAAAAGTTGCCTTAATGAAAACCTTGGTAAATTGCTTATTATTCTCATTACCAAAGTGGGAAGTTTGTAATCCACAGTCCAAACTTTGGGAGTCACTGATCTAGAAAACAGAAAAGGGAAAGGGAAACCATAAATAATGAGAGTAGTAATTTAAGATCCATGTATAGAATATTTCCTTCCTTGTCAACATTTCAATTTTGTAATTAAAACATCAGAATAGATTATTGTGAATATTTGAAAGAATGACATTGAGCTCATTTAATAAGCACAGATAAATGAAAAAAATCTTTTTAAAAATTGTCAGGTCATCCACACATGACTTTAATATTCTAACAAGGCTCTTCAAGTTATTTAACAAAATTTATATTATAAACATTTCCCTAAATGTAAAAGGGTAGACTTTCAAAAGAGTTTTTCCATTGTACAGAAACTTCAGATCCTAAAGGTTGATTAATGCTGATAAATGCCTATGATGTTCATGATAGTAGAGTTAAACAATTATTGTGACAATACATTAGGAAGCATCAAAAATTACTACCATAATCCTTTTCTATGTCATAATTATAAAAATAAAGTAGACAAAAGAGGGAAGGAAAAGAAGAGAAAGATAAAGAAAGTAAAAGACAAGATGTCAATATTCCATTAGAAGCAAGTTTACAATGATTCATTATGGTGTGGAAACTCACAGTCAATTATAAACCTCAAATTTGGTGCTTGCAGCATGTGTGGGTGCATGCACGCAGGGTTGCACACACGCCCATGTGTGCTATTGGTTACTGACCTAAATTCACACTGACCTAATTTCCTCACCAGCATTTCTTCGTTACTAATAGTGATAAATATTCTTGAGATATGATTATTCTATGATTAATCTGAAAGACTGAAAGCGTAATAATATTTAAAGTGTAATGACAAATCCAAAATATTATAATTATATGTTTCAACAATTTACTGGAAGCTTAATAGAACTATCTTAGGAATAGATGATTTTATGTAAAGAATTACCAGTGCTTCCAGATATTTCTTATACAAAGGGTTCTTTCAGAATGACATATATAATCATATATGGAAAAAATATTAGAAGGTTATCTATGTTGTCCAATTTGAAAAGTACTGTAAAGACCCCCAAAGATCCTTTATCTAAGTGTTATGGATCTGACCACCACAAGTAAAATGTGTGCTGTATTTTTCCTCTGATGTCTCTTGTATACATAAAATATTATAAGGGACAACATTGAATTAATTCACCAGAACATGTTATTATCTTACCTAAGTCTGCAGAGAATGTTGACAGGATAAAGGAAGTGGTGAAAATTAACGGAAGGAGGCTGGAGGGCTCATGCACTTACATTGTCTTCCTATTTTAAAAGTTTGTCTTAGAATAGTCATGCTGAAATAACCAGTTCTGTCATGTCATCTTTTAGACTGTTACTTTATTTCAGGGTCTTCACCAGAGTCACAGGCTTATTTATCTCCATGCTTGCTTATAGAATATTTCTGGCAAGTGAAATAAATTATTTTGATTTATTAATATGGAAAATGACAGAAATCTCTTGGTTAAAATCTGTTTGCTCCTTTATTGATCCTTTCCAGTGTACCTCATGGCTGCGATTTTTCAACTCATCACTTTTATACTAATGGTATGGGCACTTAATGGCTCTTACTTGAGCCTCAAGTACTAATATAAATTCTTAGCAATATTATTCTAATATAATACAAAAAAGTCAGGGCTAATAGAGGTCTCACAGTGTGGAGATTTTAGAATCAATAAAATGTGAATCCTGTCTTCCCTGCTTACTATCTATGCCATTCCAGGCACCTCACATGTTTAGCATTTCTAAGGCTAGTTTATCATATTTTGAATGTAATGGCAGTATCTTAAATAATTTATATTAGCTTCTATTGCTTTCTTCCAAAATATATTATCGTAAATTTGTTTAAAATATTTATGATTTTCATTATTGTCAGCATGAAGCTCTAAATACCCTACAAGTACTGTCCCATGAAAACAACTTAAAAAACATCTGGATAAAATATAAATTTTCTTTAAATGAGTTACTGCACTGGCTAGAAAATGAGGAAGTAACCAAAACTTAAGCATAAACCCTAGAAGGTGGATAAGAACTGAAAATAGATTTTACCCTCAGGGTATCTGCTAAATCCTGGGGACTGCAAACTCATATTTTAGTGGCTGCAAGTTGCCCCACAGGAAATGAAGATTAGATATTCTTTGGAGTAAAATACACTCCAGTAAGGGCCTCAAAGAATCCTTAAAAATAAATATCCATGAAGATCTTATATAAAAATCACAAATACACAAAGAAGCCAGAAATCCTAAGAAACTTATTGCTATGCTTCAGAGTTAGCAGAAAAAAGAATCTGAAGAATCATATCACAGTTTTCAGATAGTGGAATTTTCTAAAGTGTATGTGTTTCAAGAAATATAGATGGAAATGTGAGAAAAGGACAGGATTCTAAAAATTAATGAGGTTGATTTGTAAAAAGAGAATAGAATGAAAGAAGTCAACCAGGCATGGTGACACATCTGAGGTTACAAGGGCCGGGTTAGGAAACTTCCCCTGCATGTTCAAAGGAACCCAGAAAAGGAGAGGTCACAGGACACTGGAGAGCTGTCTCTGCAGCTGTAGCAAAGGAGCCCTCGGCACTGGAAATAGCACATTCCGCCAACTACAGGAGACAACCATTCACATTTAATTCTCCATCTAGCAAAGGCATCTTTCAAGAAGAGGTGTAAAATGTAGACATTTTCAGATGAACAACAAAATTGCCTGGATCACTTTAAAGAAAATTTTAAAGGATGATATTCAAAACTAAGGAAAATGATCAAAAATAGAAGACACAATAAAGAACATTAAGCAAATATTAAATATATGGATATATCAAGACAAAGAAATCATTATTTCATTATTTCTGAAGTACAAATCATAAAAATTAGAAAGAAAAAAGAAAAAAATCATACTTCACAGCAAGGGAAGATAGGTAAAAGAGAATACCCATGAAAATAGCACAAAATAAGATAGTAGACATAAATCCAAACTATTATTAATAAATCAAAGGAAAATACATTCTGCTTTAAACTGAAATTTTTAAGGCTAGAATTAAAATACCCAACAATACTTTCTTTCCAAGAGACATATCTCAGATATGAGAAACATAGTAACAGTGCCAAAGTATGGAACATTATATTCTAGGCAATTCTAGAGATACAGAAATTGTATTATAGACAGATTTTAAAGCAAACAGTAATAAAATTTTAATTCTTGAAGACATTATAACTTCTATATATTTAATAATAAAGGACCAAATTATTAAAACAAAAAAAATTACAGAACCATGGAAAAAATGGACAAATTCACCATCATATGGGGGAAAGTCTTCCCATTTCGTTTTCTACATAATGGAAGCAAAATCAGCAAAATTTGGACTAAAATACATTGTTTTTAAAGCACATATGGATTTTTACAGTCAATATACAATGAATTCTATATAAAAGAAGATGAAACTGCTGTTAGAGGTTGATAAGGAATGAGGCTAAAAAAAATTAGAACTTGTTAAGGAAGACCAAGATGGTTGGTGCAGAATGGGATGGGGAGAGCTGCCGCTAGCGTAGGATCCGTCGTGGCTGTCAGGAGAGGTGTGATTAAAAGAGAAACTGAACGAAGACCCCATTCATGTGTAGAAATTCCAGAAAGGTGCTACTACCAGAGAGAAAAGGCCTGCTGCAGGAGTATGCGTGTGTTCAAGTTCAGTCAACAGAACATGCACAGCATGGGAACATGGTATGAGAGATGAGAGAAGGATATGGGAAGAGTCTGCAGGTAGACAAACACTCAGAGCCCCATAGACCACCTTAAGGACTTAGGCCTTTTCTCTGAGTGAAACGGGAAATCATCTTTGTGCTAGAAGGAGTGCAGTGACACAATATGACTCAGTTTAAAAAGACCTTCTGACCGCTAAGCTGAAAATAGACAGAGGGAGAATTGTGTCACAGACTGTCCATGTGTGCAGTAGCATTCCTTTAATGGATAATATATTTACCCAACCTCCAATTAAGCCAAAAGAAAGTAATCAAATGGAAAGGAAAGCAATCTCCTGTGGTCACGTTAGGGGAAGGAACTGGAGTGAAATGCCAGGTGCAGATTTTAAAATTGCTATGCACCTGGTGAAGTGAGATTTCCTAGTGGCCCGACAAATTTTTAGGAAAAGCAGAAAGACGTTTTTAATGTTCCTGGAACTAGTACATAATTATTTAATATCCTTCTGAGTAATCCAGGCTGTTAGCATACTTATTCCATTTCAAATAGGAACTTGATTGAGTTTTTCCCAGAAACTGATCTTCCTACCTAAGTGAGTCATTTTGATTCTTTCTCTAGTAAAAGTTTCACCTTCTCATCATAGTATAAAATACTAAGAGTTAAAAGTATTTCATGCTTTAAAAAGTCATGGAAATTATGATTGTGATCATGATGTTTTCTTTTTTTCTCTTCAATGAATCATAGCCATCAGAGAGTATTCACTTGACTAATTCTAACAGTTCATTTTTTTAAAAATGCTATATTTTGCTGTGAGTGGTCAGCACCATATGTAACCATTCTGGAGAATTTACCAGAACATTGTACCAACACTCAAAAAACTCTTACTGCAGTCAGTGACTAAGCACCACTACCTTGTCGGTCATAAGACAGCTCAAAGATTCTTCATGTATGGGATATAAAAGTAGAGTAGGCTAAAGGCAGAATTGCAGGTGAAGCATTTGGTTGCATCTCAGAATTCTGAAGACTATGGAGTCATTATATTCTACCTTATGGTATATATTTAAATATTTATGTACATTTTGAAAAGATTGATGATTGTTCTTAATTGCCAACTTTGCCCATTTTCCTTTGAGAAAGGAATTCATGCTTTTCTTACAAAATCATTACATTCCTTTCATATACATTTTTTCCTGTGTCTAAACAGCTACATTATATGATAGTAGTTCCCTCTCAGAGACGTAAGCCCCAGGTGAAGGTGGAGTTATGCCAACATGAGCAGAGCAGTTCCTTCATTGAGACAGTTGTGCTTACGTGGAAAGATGAGCAAGGATCTGAAAATCTGAGCTCAAATCTGGCTTTGCTGTTGACCTTAACTTCTTAGAGATGAAGTGCATAGGGTCTTTATGAGAATAAATAATATATGTAGAGATGTTTATAACCATAGACACATTAGCATTTATAGGACATACATGTATTTCTAACACCTACCATTCATTAATTTGCTCAATCATTTGAAATAAGCAAGTAGTCTTCTTCAGCGTTCAAGGGTCTATGCTAGGTTCTATGCAATAATAGAACTTGGGCAATAATGCACAAGTCTAGGGTTATATAGGACCCTGTAATAGGATGGAGACTTACAGAGCAGTTGGAATGAAATTGTAGAAGGTTTTTCAGAGGGAGATAGGATTTATATTCTGAGGGCCATAGTCTTCTCATTTCTTAAGTATCAACCAATGAAAAAAGGAGAAAGGATGGAAAAAATAGAGTCAAACTTGCCTTATAAATCTATTAAATAATATTAATTTCTAGATGGCAGGTAATTGCATTGTGTTTCTATATTTCACCTTATTCCAATACAATTTTTTCTAAAAAATGGCTTTAACATGCCATTAAACTTTCAAAATGGTGAATAGTCTGTATGCAGTCCTTTGAAATATTATTATAACCTAAGTGGCACTAATCTTATTAACATAAGACACTTTATACTTTTATAAAAACACATATAATTTTCTGTATTTTAATATCAGTTTTATTTTGTGTAACTAAGTTGATTCAGTACTGGGACTTCTTAGAGGAGTTTGACTGTTTTTTAATTGATATTTTATTTTCTCGTTGCCAGCTCCAGTCTTGTTCTTGAGAGTAAAACAAACACCTGAGTGCTTTGAATGTATTGAGTTATATCTTATTTTGCCTTCATTAGATTTTTACCATCCTTTGGAACAGTCATTCATTTTTATAGGCAAATGTTTCTATGAATCTAGTCAGTTAATTTATATAGTTTTAAGAAATTTATTTTCTGAATAATTGAGTTTAGGAAATTAATTGGTTGTTCTTTTGTGATGTAGACAATGAACATATTCCTGAATCTTGCAAGTAAACGAGTTATTTCTTAAGTACCTTCACTAAGGGAAGCTTGCTCCCCTTTTTTCTTACCCAGTCTGCTGATATGATTCCTTCATAAAGATAGCACACTTCAATGTGCTATTACTGTGCAGTAAGTAAAAAAATTACAAAATCTTTCCTTAAAAAAAATAGGAGGGGCCAGGTGCAGTGGCACACGCCTGTAATCCCAGCACTTGGGAGGCTGAGGCAGGAGGATCGAGAGCTCAAAGCCAGCCTCAGCAACTTAGTGAAGCCCTAAGCAACTCAGTGAGGCCCTAAGCAACTCAGTGAGACCCTGTCTCTAAATAAAATACAGAATAGGGCTGGGGTTGTGGCTCAGTGGCTGAGTGCCCCTAGATTCAATTCCCAGAACAAAAAAAAAAAAAAAAAAAAAAAAGGAGGGAAGAAACAATGTAGGACCAGATCTTGTGAATAGTGTACTTTATGAGTTAGTGAGGAGCCTCATTTTTCCACATTCCTATATACTTTTTTTTTATCATTAATAGCATAGATTTTTCATGGAACCATTGTTTACTACAATATCTGAAAAGGAAACCTTTCACCTCTTCTCATTCATCATTTACAAATGGTAGAACTTGATTTTTAAGAAGTTTCATGAATATCTATATTGAATTCTATTTCTTTGAAAATAAAAAAGTGGAAAAATGTTACATTGTGCTTGCTCTTTTCCAAAATGTGTGACATTTGGGGAAAATGCAATGTAAAAAGAAGTTTCTCCTCTCTGAAACTACTGCTGACCCTTGTTCTGTTGGTAAATCATGGGTGCCTTACATATTGGACATCCTGGTTTGTTTCCAACTCTCTGACAGCACTTCATCTATCTCCCTGTTCTATTCAGCATTTCACTCTTTCTAAACTGGTTAGTGTGGTGCAGGTGTGGTTTCTTTGCTCAATAATCTTGCTGTTTAACTTCAGTTTGTCCTTATTAGGGATCAACTCAACATATTTGGCTGAGATAATTGGGTATTGATTATTTTTGCACTGTCATTTGCAGTTCAAATTGGATCCTTATGAACACTTGAGACTTCTCTCAGTGACTCTTTGTATGCTTAATATGCATGCTTTCAGCGCAGTCCTGGCCTGAGGTTTGGTCTACAGTTCTTCAGGCTCAACTTTTCCTTAAAAAACCCCAGCAACTCACTGATAAAGCAAGGCACTTTCCCCTGCTTCTTCAACTCTTTCCTCCTTTTTCTTCAGTTCAAACAAATGAGGAAATCTGGAACTCTGGGGAAGTGACTTGAATTCAGTGCTTTGTAAGAATGGATGGTCACAGCACATTGACCTTTAATTCTTCTCCTTCACTGGGCAGGACAGAACAGATCACTCTTTATTGTTTTCAACAATCACCAAGCAATCAATCTTATGCTTCCTTTTCTTATATGCATTCTTAGGCACTATGTTCATTTTTAATGCCTATTTTTTAATTCTAGTTTTTCATGAATTATTTCTGTTGAGTTTTCATACCTACAAAAGCAAAAATTATATATATATATTTTTTTCACTAGTTATGTGCTTGGCAGGAACTTCTACATATGCTGTGCTGTCTAATGCAGTAGTCACAGTGCTTGTTGAAATTGAAATACATTGAGATTTGATAAAACGGTAAAAACTCTGAAGTTCCGTTTCTTAGTCATACTAGCCCCGTAGCTGCACATGGCTAGCACAGGAATTGAACAGCACAGATATTGAACACTTTCCTCATCACAGAAAATTCTATGGCACTTCCTACGTAGTAGTTAATAACTCTAGAGTCAGATAGATCTGAATTTGTATCCTGACTTGTACATACTCCCTAAATGATCCTAAGCAAATCACTTACCATCTCTGAGACTTGGATTAATCAGAGATAAAATAATAATGACATAGAAAAGGTACACATAAAGTACCTAACATGGAACAATAGGTGTTTTAGAATACTTCATAATAGTTTTATTCTCTTAACACCACTCCCTTGTCCTCCATTGAATTAGTCATCCCTATTTTCTTCTTCTGTCTAGTATAAATCACTTTCAAACAGATTTTTACTCACTAGGCACATCCCAGTCCACCATTCTGGATCAATCCAAACTTGTTCTCTGATCTGCCGCAGTCTGTTAATCATTTCAGTATTGATATTATCAGCCTTGTAAATGAGCAGTCTCCAGGTTTCTCTGGCTGACCACCAGACAACCTGTCAAGGCTTTGATTGAATCTCTTTCACTACTCTTTCATTTTTATATGCCTGTTCTAACTGCAGACTCCTCTCCAGGCTCTTACTCTACCTCTATCAGTAGAGAACTTTATCATCTCAGTGAATCTGTTGAACTTGCCTTCCCTACATCTCCAAGTCTGTATTTTCTATTTTCAAGGGATCCTAAATGCCAGTACCTGGACAAGTATAAGACCAGTTACTTTAGGAGGACCTGATTAAAATTTTTTAAAAAAGACATCAATCAGGTCTTGGCTTCAGCCAACTGAATGAAAATCTTTAGTGCTGGGAATGACAGATCAGGATTTGCTTAAAGCTTCTCAGGTGATTGTAAGACTTAAACTAAATTGAGGAGAGACCATCTAGAGGGTTGTGGACACCTTTTACTCATAACCTCTGAAAGTTATTTCATGCTGTTTGGTATTAATCTAGCTGCCTTTATTTATTCTCAGTGGTGGACATAGGCTGCACTTTTCAGAGCTCCTCAATGAGTTGTCAGAGCATCTGTCTTGCCTGTGGTCATCACACTTAATCTCTCCTTGCTGGAACTGTTAACACACTCCCACTGGTGGCTTGCCAGCCTAAAGAGCCCCAGAACAGTTCTTTTGCAGTGCCCTGGCCATGTTCCAAGATTTCATTCATGGTCATCTTGTTTCACCATTTAATGCAAACCGTAGATCACATATGACACTGGTCGAAGAGTTCAGGCAGTCAGGAGTGTAATCTCAAGAAGATGGAAGTCTCATAGTTATATAGGAGTTTGCACATGAAAGTTGTGCAAAATGTCCCCAGAGGCCCTTTACTTCTAAGCTGTATCCCCAGACCTTTTTATTTTTTGAGAGAGGATCTTGCTATTGCTGAGGGTCTCACTAAATTGCTGAGGCTGCCCTTGAATTTGCAATCCTCCTAAATTGCTGGGATTACAGATGTCTACCACCATGCTGGCTTTGTTGAACTTTTAACTTGATTCCTCCCCTGTCCAGTGGGAATAGCATTTAGCATTCTAAAGAGCAAAAGGATTTTTAATATTTTATAATTTTTCTATCTACTAGTAAATAGTATACATAATAGGGAATTTCTTCACCCTACTTATATTTTGACAGTTCTTGAAAGCTTAAAATTTCACTGACAGAATTGAACCTATCAGTGGTAATAACAAAACAATCAAAACTCAATATGTAATCAGTGGATTAACATACAAGCAAATATGTATATATTTCTATAGTATTAAGTTTATATACTACATCTTATATGAAAAGCACTTATATATGATATATGCTAAACATGAATGTGTTTCAGAATTTTACTACAATGAAGTATACATAAGGGTAGAATCTCAAGAATTCAGTCTCCTAGTGAAATTATAATATATAACCATGGATTCATAGGAATAATGGACTAAAAAGCATTTAGAAAATAAAAATCGGAAAAGATAGGTTAAATCTTAATTGAGCTTCTCACATCCTATGTGTGGCAATGAGCAAGTCACAGCATTTCTGAGCCTCACATTTTTCATCTTTAAAGTGTTCTTTCAGAATACTGTTCAAAGGATTAAATAAAATTAATGGTAAATGGTAACATATTATAATATTTCCATTTTTCTTACTAAGGTGAGTTGTCACAATAAATCTTAAAATATTTTCTAAATTTTCTGAAATAGGATATGTAGCACTTGTTAATCCATAGGGATAGCAGCCCACTTTTTGTCCATTTCAGTATTTTTATTAGTAATCCCTTAAATCTTATAGATAAAAATGAAATGCATCCTTTTAATATTTTCATTTCTGAAAACTGGTAATTCATATACATGGATGTTTCACGTTTCTGAACAATACCTAGTACATTTGTTTAGTCAGTTTGTTTTCCTAACATACTGGACATGTAAAATGTTACTACATGATCTTATTTTTATCTTTGTTATCTTGATTAACCACAGCTACATGAACTCTTGTATTAAGACTGCCATAATACAAAGCATTTGACTCAGGCTAATACATCTAATCCTCACAATTGTGAGGCTGCTAAAGTTATCCTCAATTTACTGATGAGAAAATGAAAGTACAAAGTATGTAAGTAACTTTTCCTAAAATCAACTTTTAAGAGGCAGAATGGAAATTCCACAACTAAGCTCTTCACATTTCCTCCGTGCTGTGTTACTAACCTGCATGATCTCCAGGATATCCACTTGTGAGTGATCTGGGCATGCAGCTTCTGGGCACTGATCCCTGGGAGACTGACTTGGGGATTTTGGATGCTAACAGGAACCATGTAGGTGAAAATCTCCTAAAGTCTTTGGGAGTACTTTCTAATCTGACATATTCTCAACCATAGCTACATGAAAATGAAATCACTTTCGTTTCCACATATTTGATAGAGATATAAAATAAAAATAATAGCCTGTTCAAGAGAGTGGTCTATATATAATTTCAACTAGGATAAATTGTCCCTCCTTATCACAGTGTAATCATGGTGAATAAAATTGATTTTTAAAATTACACCACAATTTTATGTAGACATTTGCTTGTGCAGGTTATGTATGCTGTATTTTAACTATCCTGAGCTTGGAAATACTAGTGAATAATTACATATTCACTTAAATTGTTATTAGATCATCATGGAAATTCATGCATTTACTGAAACATATAATCAAAATTGTTCACTGAATTATTTCAAGAGTCAGAAACTAGAAAATTTGATGTAATTTAGTTTGCATAACCAATCCTCATGGTGAAACTGCAGAGGAGGTAAGTAGCTAGCTAGCTAGCTAGATACATACATACGTACATACGTACATACATACATAAGGAAATTGTGTCTTCAAGTTCTCCCTTGGTTTCCTATCGTTGTATTATCCTAATCTCAAGAGAAATAACTTTTTCTCACTTGAAACGAGCTTCAAGAGATACTAATATTCAAGTTATAACATATTACAGTTTCTTATGCTTTACATAGTCATAGGCATATTAGCATGCACAAACACAGCAGCATCTATATGTGAATGTATAGATTTCATAGTTTATTTGGAAGATTGTTAAGTGCCAATTATAGCTTCCCCCAAATATAGTGTTATGCTACTAATCTTGTACAAATGGCTATCTCATATTTTACACTATTTTAAATATTGCTTTTATGAGATCATCATTTCCTAATTTCTACTCTGAACATCAGAAACAAAATCTTCTATACCAGTAGCCGTAGCAGACCCTCTACCATCATATGAATAATAACCATACTGCTTCCAATGGCATACATTCTATAAAACAGGATAGATATCAAAACTCATGATATCCCCGATTTAGAATAATTATATAGATGTTAAGAAGCTATGCATATATTTTCAAAATGCAAATAAATGCCTTAGGATTTTTTCATGAATATTCAAATCCTGAGTATTCAATAGAGGCTTGAATACTCTATGTTTTATAAATTAATAGAGGGCATGTTAAAGGTGCAACATCATAAACCTTATTGAAAACAAAGTACTAACCACAAAGTGTATGTTCTCAAAGGTGCTCACCTCAGATGCCTTAGATGAATTTGTCATTTCTGATTCTCAGCACCATACCAGGAACTGAGAAGTATAGCTTGCTTATCCATTTTGCATATTCAAGAAGTCACAATTATTACAATTAGAAATCTCTTCAGATTCATTTATTGGCATGAAAGAAAGCAAAATTCCACTCTTGAAAACTGGTATTTGAAATGCCAGTGAAATATACTTATAAATATGATTGCTTCAACTATTTACTTGCTTGTTCATAGGTTATCTTAAGTTGGGTTGGGCTGCTATAACAAATCATCATAGATTGTATGGCATAAATAATAGACATATTTTACTGGCAGTTTTGAGGCTGGGAAGGTCATGATCAAGATAACTGTAGATTTACTTCCTTGTGAAAGCCCTCATTTTGGCGGCAGATGATGGTCTCCTTCTTTCCATATCTCCCTGTGGTAGAAATTGTGTGTGCTCTGGTTTTTCTCCCTGATCTTATGTGGATCTAATCCTACCATGAGCAGCCGCCCTCATGACTTCCTCTAAATCTAATTACCTCCCAAAGTCCACCTCCAAATACCATCACATTGGGAGTTTTGGCTTCAATAAATGAATTTTGAGGGAGACACAAACATTCAATCCATAATAGTTTCTAATTTGGAGAACATAAGTTTTGTCCACATGTATTTAAATTTTTTTTAATTGAAATACCTTGGAAAACTTAGGCACTCCCCAACTTCCTACTCCCTACCATCATCTATTTGTCAGATACTCTTAATGGTGTTATCAAGTTTCTGTAGGTACTTTAGGTACTTGAATTAGTGACGATTTAGACCATTTAAATTGGTGGGATTTATCAAGATTTTACCATTAAAGTACATTTTGAATTTTCTCTTACAGGATGGAGAATCTAATAAGGGGAAGAAATCCCCCACAATATCAGAGAAGCCCTTGTAAAGAGGTTCGTGCAGCCCTTCGGAAGAGGCCTGAAGAGGAGTGTAAGTATGTTTAATAGGATTAACTGTGTTCTAGATAGATCTTGGTGAGTGGAACAGTGAAATGAAAAGGTTTACCTTTAAATGTTTAGACAAATAAGAGAAGTATTGTTGAATGGAGTTGATTTTTTAAACAAATGACTATGTCCTACCTGAACGCAAGCACTGAGATTTTTTTTTTTTTCTGAATGTTCCTCTGTACTTTAAGATGTTCCACTAACATTTGGGTTCCCTGTTCAGATGAGAATGGAAAAGGCTGTGCAATCTACCAAATCCTTCTTAAACACACATACCATGCATATTAATGATTTTTAGAAACTCAGAAGTAAGGACACTTTTTAAATGTGCTTAAAATAAACATTCTCTAGCTTCTATTTGGTCACAGTTCTCTTTCAACATGGTTTTTAAAGCTGAAAACTCTTTGAAAACCACTGTGTTACTAAAGAATAAATACCCAAGGGTAAATGTGAATCCCTCTATCAAATGGAAGCATTTGATTTCATCAAAATTTAGGAAAAAATTTTAGATTAATGTCTTGTATAAATGACACTACAAAGTCATTTTAATCAATCCTTAACTTATTAAATATTAGAATATGTAAGTCTGTAAAGATTTCATTTAAATATTTGTAGTCTGTATAATATAGTAGACTGTTGGAGACTTTTGACATAATATTCACATTTTAAGTTTGTAAAAGATTTATAAAACTGGCTTTCCTCATGGTATCTGCGTATAATTATTTTCAGGGAACTTAATCACATTCTGTTATGACAAAAATTTATCTGAACTTTTCCCTAATACAGAAACTTGCATTTCTTAAGGATAATAATAATGTAGTAATGGTAATGTAGTATGCAGTATAATAGACTTTTAAGATTATATTGGGATTTTAAATTAGTTTAAAGTACCCTACTCTGGGCAAAGACCAAATACATTAAAGTTGTGCATACTCTTTGCATGTAAAGTGGTTTCTTTTATTTGCTTTGTGTTATTAGGAAGTCAATAAATAATTTTATTGAGCTGACATCTATGTCATTCAAGGTAGTATTAATCTTTTTAATTGGCAGATTCATATCTTTATACACAATGCCCAATTAAAATTAAAATTTGAAAGTGAAGGTAGAAATCATGGCATTTGTAATATGAAAATTCTTGCACAAAAGCATATCACTTCTTTTTGTTGGATTCATAGGAAAACTTTGGAGTGTCTTCCTAGCCCCTGGTATAGTTCTACAAATTTTATTTAAAAACTTAGAAGGCATTTTTGTATATACCATTGTAGGTGATTCTCATAGTATTGTTATTTAAAATGAACATAGAGATGTTTCAGGGCTCTTATAATGAGTTATGGAGGCAAATATTTGGCCAACTGTGGGTTTTGATGAAATCCAGCATGACATCTGTTTCTGTAAATAAAATTTTATTGAAACACTGCCATCATCTACTTACTTAGGCAAGTGTAGAATATTTTCACACTACAAAGAAAGATTTGAGTAGTTGTAACCAGACCTTTTAGCCCACAACTAAAAACGATTATCTGGTTCTTGAAAGATTTTTGAACCCTGGCCTCAAAAATGGTTTTTGAATTGTGGTATTCAGAATGGCAGCAGTTGCATCACCTGGAGACTGAATAGGAATGCATATTCTAGGACTGCAACCCATACCTACCGAATAAAAAACTCTTAAGAGCAGGGCCCTGTAATCTGTGTGGAATAAGTCCTATGTAAGATCATGATGCAAGCTCAAATTTTTAAACCACTAGTAACCTAGGCTATGTGATTCTGTCTAATGTAAGGAACACACATGAAGTTACCTACTATGTAAGGAAAAAGGTAAGTAATCTGTTGCTTATGTTATAAATCCTCAATGGAAATGAAGAATCTGTACAATTTTACTCTCTTCAAAGAGATCTTCATTATCCCTTGTTAGTTTAATGAGTAGTATTTCTTGTCTTTTTATAGAGCATATTAATTCCTGAGGAAAAAAGCCACCATCTTTTTTGTAATAGAAGAAGCAAGTCATGGTAGTTGAAACTATTACCTTTACAGACACACAAAGGGATTTATTCACTAGCATTGATACTTTCATGTAACCATCTTTTGAACCCTGAATATCATTGTTTTAAATCTAAGACTCAGTTTATTTATCTAAAACAATGATGGAGAATACCCTGTAGGATGGTTTTTAGAATTAACAGATCCTTCCTTATAGGCTTATTTTGAGATATTTCTGTTAAGTACTGGATACAGAACCTGGGACATACAAGTTTTCTTTTGTTTCCTTTTCAGTCTCTCTTTGCTTGTTTTTTTGCATCAAATTAATCTTTTGACTGAGGATCATAGGGCATGAATGATTTTGATAGAGGAATATAAATCCACAAAAAATTATCACCCTATTTTTTTAAAAAAATAGTGTGACAAGATGCAGGTTGTAAACAAATGCCATAACGCCAGTCTTCTTACAGCTGTGTTAGAACATACTCCATGTTTGCTGGTAATTTGTCTAACACATGATGGTTCTATCCTTGTGATTCTACAGATTCAATGTAAGTTCTACCACAAGACTTTTAATTTAACTCCCAAGAAATTGGGAGTTGTGTTGGAAAATCATAGAAAGTCAAATGGCAGTGGCTTCCCTTTGCTAAGAATCCAAAGAATTAGTGGAAATTTGATCAGTCTTTAGGATCCCCCAGATGGAAGGAGAGCTCTTTCTCATTTAGAAATGTTTCATGCAGGAAGACTTTTCTAAAGAGCATAGTTCATGCTGTTTTCTTTTGTACTCTTTTGCACTATTTTCAATCTTAAAATGAACATTTTATTTCTTAAGATTAACTATATTAACAGCAGATAAAGCTCTTGGCTGATTATTTAATGTTAATTTCATCCAGTTATGGTGCATCTGGCATAGCCAAGTAAACT
Source organism: Glaucomys volans (assembly GCA_020662805.1). Lineage (NCBI taxonomy): Eukaryota > Metazoa > Chordata > Mammalia > Rodentia > Sciuridae > Glaucomys > Glaucomys volans. Next base: position 681,011 of record JAJEJO010003392.1, on the reverse strand, counting down.
TCCAGTAAAAATAAATTGATTCTTGTAAAAAAAAAAAACAAAACTGACTTTTAAACATGCTCAAGTTATTCCTTATTAAAAACAAAATTAAAGAAATTTGTCCTAAAACCATAACTTCATTCAGCTAAATTCATGCATTATTGTTCTATTCCCAGGCAAATGTCCCAAAAGAGCCGTCTATACACGCTCCATTTACTTACTTCCCACTCATTCCTTCAAACAGGTCCAATCTGGCTCTATTCTGTCACTTTACTGAAACAGCTTTCATTCAGATCACCAATAATCTCTTTATGTTGCTAAAATTGTTTTCTATTTTTATGTAACAAACTACAATAAGCTTAGTGGATTAAAACAACACCATTTATTTTCTCACAGTTTCTGTGGGTCAAGAGTCCAGGCACAGATATCTGCTTCAGGATCTTACCAGGTTGGAATCTCATCAGAAGCTCAGTTGGGGAAGAATCCATTTCTAAATATACTCAAGCTGTTGGCAAAATTTGTTTCTTTGTAGTTGGATGACTAACTCTCCCCTCCTTTTGCTGGATTTCAGCTGGAGGTCACCTTTAAGTTCTAGAGACCTTCCATAATTCCCTGTTGATGGACATTATAAATATGGCTGCTAACTCTCTCTCTCTGTCTCTCTCAATTCTCAGGGAGAAAGTCTTGACCCTCTTTTAGGTGCTTTCACCTGATTAATCCAGAAACACTCAAGATAACCTCAATTCTGATTAATTAAAAATCACCTGATTTGGGGATCCAAATGACACCATTGCCTTTGCCATATTCTGTTCACTAGTAAAAAGTCACAGTTCCTATCTACAGGCAAGGAGAGGGGATTCTACAGGGCTAACACAGCAGAGGGTGGAATGGTGATCATGAGACTCTCTTGGCATTCAGCCTAACATTTTCTGAATTCTTCAAGCAGGAATCAGTAGTTTTGATACTTCCTCCTTAAAACTGACATGGTAGGAATGTTTGTATCCCTCCAAAATACATATGTTGAAACCTAATTCCCAATATGATGCTATTAGGAGTGGGCCTTGGAGATGTATGTAGATCCTTAGGGCAGAGCCTTCATGAGTGAAATTGGTGACCTTATAGGAGCAGCCTCTGAGAGCATCTTTCCACCATCTGCAGACACACCTAGAAGTCACCACTTATGAACCATGAAATGACCCTCACCAAGACACCAAATCAGACAGAACCTTGATCTTGGACTTTCCAGCTTTCAGAACTGTAAGAAATAAATTTCTTTTGTTTATAATCTACCCAGTTCATAGTATTTTGTCATAGCAACCTAAAAAGACTGAGACAGAGCTCTTCTAATCTCTTGGCTACCATAATACAGTGCTCTCCTAGTTTTCCTCTGATCTCTCTGGTGACTCTCTTCCATACTCAACCTATTCTTTTCAATTATTACATATTAGAATTTCTGAAGGCAAGCTGAAGTCTTCTTTACAAATACACTGCCTCCACAGACAATCTTATAACACAATATAATTAGATGACTCACAGATTGATCTCTCCAGCCCAGACCTCTCTTTCTCTATTCATCCAGATGTGTACTTAACAGATCCTCTTAGAAGTTCCAGAAGTGTCCCTAATTCAACAAATCCAACACCAAATCCATGATATTTTCCTTAAAACTCTAACTTCTTCCAGTGTTTTTTGAATAAATGTCAGGTAGCTAGGTTTAGGTGCTAATCATCTAGGTTCAAAGTACATTCATCTAGAAGTCATCTTTAATACTTGTCTTCCCATTTTTCCTCTTTACTCTAATTTTGAGGCCTCCCAGTTTTAACTTCTCAGTATATTTTGAATCTGTTCACAAATAAACTCTGCAAAGATTCTAAGGTTCTACCAAGAACTCTCATAGGAAACATTCCCACAAACAGTTTTGGTAGCTTTTCATCTTAAAATGATCCTGTGGCTTTCCATTTCTCACTCAGAAAGACAAAAGTGTCTCTGCAGTTCATAAGGTCTTGCAGATTCCTGCCTCTACTGGCCCTAATTCAGCTTCATCTCACTCTTTATTCATTCTTCTTCTCCAGTCACACTGACCAGATTCTTTTAGTCCTTGAACACAATTAGTGATAGAACAGAATTTTTTCAAATAATACAGAATCAGAGAACAATAGAAAATTATTCTTTGGAAAAAATACATGTGAAAAATTAAGATTTTCTAGAGAATTTAAAAATTTCAATAATCACAAGTAGATAAGTATTCTGTGAAGTAGCTTCAAAATATGCAATATGGAAAAACAGCAATTTTTTTAAAGTAAAAGGAAGAAATAAAAGGAATGCCAATGAGGAAAGAAATTATATTTTTAATTTAATTTTATTTTAATTATAAATTCATGTTTAATGAAACATGAAAAGCAGAATTGAAATTTTCATGGGAGTCAAAAAGGAAGAATGAACATTGTGAAAATATCAGGAATTTGAAAAGGAAATACTGGAAATATTTCATGAATACAAAGGAAAGATGAACAACAGTAATGATAGGAATAACGTGTATGGGAAAATTGAGAATGGAAATCCAACCTAAGAATTGTAGATTTTTCTAAGAAAGAAATCAAAACAACTCAAAGAAAAATATTACTAAGGACTTCATTAAATATACTTTTCTAAGTTATTAGAACATCTGCCTGCATAAAAATTGTCTGATTATGTAGCATTCTAAATCAGTTCAATGAGATCCATACCCAGGTACACTCAAACATTTTTTAAATCACACTGTAAGCTCTTTGGGAAGCAAAAGCACTGTCATATTCATCTCAATGAAGTAATTAATTAATTTCACAAATGAAAATATTCCACAAGAATCTACTGGAAAAAGAAAGACAGAGAGAGAAAGCAAAAGAAGAGAGCGAGAAGGGAGAGAAGGAAGGTCAATCAAAGTTCAGATTCTGGAATAGATGACAGAGGCTCACCTTTCCCTGATGCTCTCTTCTAAATGGAACTAAATATCCTGGAAAGTATTCAACAGACCATGGTAAAAAGGACTTTGAAAACTGGAAAGAAGAAGGCAAACTGGCCAAGATTTCTGGACTCAAAGAAAGAGTACAATGGGTTTTTTCTTTTTTCTTTTTTCTTTTTTACTGCCTATAAATATATATCCCTGGACTGGGCACCAGAGAGGCCTGAACCCTGGCATTGTTAATAGGCATTTAGAGAAAAATTTTTGAAAAGCAAGAGAAGCCTGCTCTCTCAGTCCAAAGGTGTAGATAAGAATAGAGCCCTAATGGAAAGCCCCAGTCTCCTTTATATAATCCTGGCTGGCAAACAGTTGGATTCACCTGCAGCAGCAGAACAGCAAGGTCCAAGGACATGTCAGCCTTGTTCTTCCTGGAAGGCAGACCTAGCCAATGATGCTGGTGGCTGCAGGGAAACCCTACCCACCACTCAATGGCATAGGAACATCCAGGTCCTGTGCCTTTTGTGCCTTCCTTGAAGATTTCTCAGTAACATCTGAGCCCAGGAAACAGTAGGATTTGAGCAGAAGCCACCAGAGTGTCAGAACAAAGATCAGAATGGGATCAGCAGTGTAAGGGATCACAAAATTCTCATTGGAACTAAAATCCCCAAAGTAGTCTAGGACCAATAAGCTAAATCACAATAGGATAAATGCCTGTTAAAATTTCAATAGGAAAGAGTCTTCTAATATAATCACCAGGAAAGCAATCATCTGAGTGAGAAAAGACAATCAATGGACCCCAGTGATTAACTGGATGTTGGAACTATCTTTCAAGGAAATTGAAGTAATAATCATAAAAATACTTCAACAGACAATTACATAATCTTTTGAATCAAGTGAAAAAAAAATCTCAAACAAAAGACAGTGTAAAAAGAACCAAATGAAATCTTAGAATAATTTTAATTTGCATTTCTGTAATTGCTAGAGATGTTAAACATATTTTCATATATTATTTGACCATTCACATGTCTTCTTCTGGGAAGGGTCTATTTACTTCCTTAGCCCATTGCTTGATTGAGTTTGTTTTTTTGGTGTTAAATTTTTTGAGTTCTTTATATATCTTGGAGATTAATGTTCTAACTAAGGTGAAAGTGGTAAAGATTTTCTCCCATTCTGTAGGCTCTCTTCATGTTATTGATTGTATCCTTTGCTGTGAAGAAGCTTTTTAGTTTGATTCCATCCCATTTATTGATTCTTGATTTTACTTCTTGCACTTTAGGAGTCTTATTAAGGAAGACAGATCTTAAGCTGACATAGTGAAGATCTGGGCCCACTTTTTCTTCTATTAAGTGTAGGGTCTCTGGTCTAGTGCCTAACCCTTTGGCCCACTTTGAGTTGAATTTCATGCAGGGTGAGAGATAGGGGTTTAATTTCATTTTCCTATATATAGATTTCCAGTTTTCCCAGAACCATTTGTTGAAGAGGCTTTCTTTTCTCCAATGTATGTTTTTGGCACCTGTGTCTAGTATGAGTTAACTATATTTATGTGGATTTGTCTCTACTCTATACCATTGGTATATACCATACCATCTGGTATTGTAATGCTTCCTGATTCACTCTTCTTGCTAAGGATTGCTTTGGCTATTCTGGGTCTTTTATTTTTCCAAATGAATTTCATGATTGCTTTTTCTACTTCCATGAAGAATGTCATTAAGATTTTAATAGGAATTGTATTAAATCTGTATAATGCTTTTGGAAGTATGGCCATTTTGATGATATTAATTCTGCCTATTCAAGGGCATGGAATCTTTCCATCTTCTAAGGTCAACAGATGAATGAATAAAGAAAATATGGTATATGTACACAGTAGAATATTACTCAGCCTTAAAGAATGAAATTATGGCATTTGTCAGTAAATGGATGGAGCTAGAGAATATCATACTAGGTGAAATAAGCCAGTCCCCCAAAACCAAAAGCTGAATGTTTTCTCTGATATGTGGGCCAGGTGCTAGGGAAGAATAGAGGTACTTTGGATTTGGCAGAGGGGAAGAAAGGGAGGGAAGGTGGTATGGGGGTAGGAAGGATAGTAGAATGAACTGGACATTATTACCCTATGTGCTTATATGTATACAGAAGAATGAGAAGTTATTCTTCATTTATGTATGATGTGCCAAAATACATTCTAGTGTCATGTACAACTAATTAGAACAAATACATAAAAAGAACAAAAAGGAAATTATATAACTGAAAAACAATCACAAAATAAAAATCTTGTTCAGTGACCTCAATTGTAGAGTAAGAATGACAGAGGATAAAGTAAACAAATACAAATATAGATTAATAAAATTTACTCCAACTAAAAAACAAAGCAATATAGACTAAATAAAAATGAACAGAGCCTCAAGGATTTGTGGAAAATAAGAAAATGTTTAATATTTATATCATTGGAACTATAAGAGAAGAGAATGTGAAATTGAAAAAAAAGCATTTGAAAAATGGTTACAAATCTTCTCAAGTTAATAGATATTCAATAAGGTGGGTGATTGCCAAAGAAGATACGCACCCCCCAAACTCCCACAAAGACACTTTATAATTAAGTTTTCAAGAACTAAAGACAAAGAAATCTTACAAAAGCAACACATTATCTGTAAAGGAGCACTAATTTAAATGACAGTGGATTTTTCAAAATCTGAAACACAGAGGATAGAAAAAAATTTAAGTACTTTTTAGGTATTAAAAGAAACATCAACTCTTAATCCTATATCCAACTAAATCATCCTTTAGTAATGAAAGAAAAGTAAAGTCAGACTCAGAAGAAGGAAAGAAGTACAATAGAATGGATAAAAATAGAAATAAGCATAGCAGACTACCTCATTTTTCCTGGGTGGAGCAAAAATAGTAACACTGTCTGATGTGGTGCGTGGTCTAAGGTGAAGTGGTACAACACTGATACCAGGTTACTGTGATAAGTCACATATGAATCTGATAATATCTAGAACAATCACTAAGACAATTCAAAATAATCTACTCAAAAACTTTATAAATAAATCAAAATTTCACTAAAAAGAAATTCAAATAACCTAAAGGGAGACAATTAAAATGACACAGAGGAATGAAAACCTAAAAAAAAAATAGAAAATAAATAATAAAATGGCAGGTTTAAGTCCTAATATATCAACAGTTACCTTAAGTATAAATGGCTAAATATCAAAGGCTAGTCTGATTGGGTTAACAAATAAGATGCAACTTTGTTCTGTTTTATAAAAGATGCCCTTTTGATGCAAAGACACAGAAAGGTTAAGCATAAAAGGACAGGAAAAGATATACGGTGCTGACATTATGAAAGCTAGAGTGACAATATTAATATCAGGAAAAAGTAAGTTTAAAACAAAACAGATGATAAAGAATAAATAATTTCAGAATGACAAAGGAAAGAGCTCATCATGAGAATATATGATACGAAGAGTATATGCCTTCAATTTATTTTTACAAATTTGTACTTGAATAGATTTTCTTTCATTAATTTTACTACCATGTTTTTTTCACTTACTCAATTTTTACTCAGTTCAATTTGGTTTTCAATTGAAATTTTTAGTGGCATAGTTGTAGTTGTGGCTGGATTAGGAAAAGTATAAAACTATTTTCATATGGAGAAATATTTGTGAAAGTATCATTTTTCCTCAGAATTAATTTGGGTCAGCCTATGAAAATTAAAAATATAACAAGTCTGTCTATTAAGTTTCTTAACAAAAATTTATTAAAGTTTTTTTATTTCTTATAAAATTTAAATTCCTAATAGCACAATTCCAGTCGCATACCATGCTGTTATACTTTTCCTTATTATAGTCTATTTAATATTGTTTAGAGATAGCAATTATTTTTTTCAGATAACTGATGTTAACTTTTTAAATGTCAGAATATCCCAATATTAATCAGTTCGTTAAAGATCATTATCATCAGTCATATTACCACCTTCAGATAAGAAGTCCTTAAGCATCATTTAAACTGTTCCTGATGGCTGGAGGATGGTTTTATAAACTCTCAATATTTTCATGTGATAGTAGAATTGTCTGTGTGCATCCCTCTATTTTTCATTGCCTACTGCCATTTTTTGCTGAGACCATTCTTGCTTTATAATGATCCCTTCTTTTGACATTCTGTTTTCTATTTTAGTTTGTCCTTCAGACATAGGAGAAATCTGATAAACAATCCTTATTAAAAATTGTTTATTAAATATGTGTCAGTGAATCAGGCATTGAAAATCAATCAATCCTCAGATGTTTTATCTCAGGCCTCTTCTGGATGCCCAGAGTCCTGCATTACCAGGACCTTATTTTTAGACTATGTCCAGATGACACCTTTGATGTTGGTGACCTTGTGCTACTGTGGTCCGAGGACTAGGCGGTGGTGGGTGGAAAGAGACCATATACCTGCCTAGAAAATCTGATGGTTCACGTAACTGGAAGTGTAGAAATAAGGTTAAGAGTCCACTATTCTCTGTATGTCAGTTTTATCCTCAGACTGATAGCATTGTACTCTGAAGTACCTCAGACATGAGCATGACAATGAGCATGACAATGTACAGAGGAAGAAATTTTGTCTCTTCCTGGGCTTCTCTTTATGCTAAAAATCTCCCAGGAATTCCCTGGAAAGTATTCCCTTCCCCATCATTTCACTGGTTTAAGTGGTCACTTGCACATTCCTGTACTAATGCTTACACCAGTAGAATGCTGTGTACTCACTGGCTTACCCAGTTATACTGGACTACCGTCGAGAGCTGGTCTTGTATTAAAGGTAATATCAGATTACGTATTTGCCAGTTGGCTTAGCATAAATAATAGAGCAGGTAAGTTTGATCAACACTATATCCCATACTGTTGCTTGTACTATCTATTCATCTGTGCATACTCAACTGTCCCCAAACATTTAGGATTGTGAATGGGAATAGGGAAGAGGAGATAGTGCTAGGAGATCAAGAATCTGGGCAGTGATATTAAGGTGACTTCTAAGCATCTATATGTCATTCAGTGCCCTCTCTTCCTCCCTAAACCCTGCAGTTTACATTGTCATTATTTTCTATTTTTACTTTAATTTCCTTAATATGTTCCCTTTTCCTTTTAGAACCTGACCCATTTCCCCTACATCCCTCTTCCTTACCAGAGCCACCTCTTCCTTCCCTCCTTCCTTCCTTCCTTCCTTCCTTCCTTCCTTCCTTCCTTCCTTCCT
>JAJEJO010003392.1:650246-672858 GCA_020662805.1 Glaucomys volans | reverse complement strand
TCCTTCCTTCCTTCCTTCCTTCCTTCCTTCCTTCCTTCCTTCCTTCCATTGCTAATTACCTTTTACAGATGAGGCTGCAGAAGCTCAAACAGGTTAAGTAGTTTGTTCATGGTCACATAGCTAGCAAGTGCCAAAGCTGGGATACAATCTGAATTCAACTCCAAAAGCTACCTTATTCCTCCTGTTCCTTGCTGTTTGCCTACACTATTTGTGTCCTCATTTTTACTTCCATGGGGTTTGTCTTCTGCTTAATTATCATTTTTTAAAATGATAATTTAAAATTTAAAAATTTTAAAATACCATACATACAAAAAATGTATGTAACATGTATTTTGAGCTAAAATTATAAACTCATATTTATGTGCTATGATCTCAGAAACATGAAATTAAAGACTTTTACCCAACTTTGCTTCTCTCTTTGTAAGGTGCATCCTTCCCAGACCAGTATACATATTATTCACAATTTAGGTCCTTCTTTACAATGACAATTTCTTAATTTCTACAGCAAAGACAAAAGAAACTCATTAGAAACAAGCAGCCAATGATTTCTTATTTTCTCTGATGGTAAACTACAAAATCTTATTAAATATTATGGTTCCTATTAATATTTTAGATTACATAGTTTCATAACAGTCGATTAAAATAGAAGTTTGTATTCATTTGAATTTTTATCTGTACGCTCAATACATTTAATTGTCTACTTATTATATCATAATGCAAAAATAAGATTCAAGGGAGATTAGATTAAATTAGATGCAGAGTCTGAATATTCTTGAATCTTAAGAAAATTGAAAGCAAACTAATGCAAACTTAGTACTGAGTTGAAGTATATTAGGTAATGTTTCAATGGTTATACCATTATAGATAATAATAAGAATTCAAGCAAATAATTGATCAAAAGTATGCCTTAAGATTTTAGCTTTGGTCCAACTTCCTTAGTTATTTTTGCAGCAAACTCCTTCTAAGATGCTACATAAGTTACAACCAGCATTTATTCTCCTGTCAATGTGGCCTACCTAATCATTCATTTGTGGTAGGGCTTGAGCTCTCATTGGACTTTTAAAATGCAAATACCTCTGGGGAGTAACTCCAGTCAAGTCATAAAACTCTTCAACATGAACATGTTTTCAGATCAGTGGCCTCAATAGCTGGAAGAAATCAAAGAGCAAGAGTGCTCTGGATGCCTGGAAAGAGTAGGGAAAAGCCAAAAAACTGATATAGTTGTGAGATATTTGAAAAGCAAATTTCATTGATTCTACATTTTTGCCAAAGGTGGATTTTGTTATTCAATGAAAGACTTTTTCAAATAAAATTTCAGACCTTTTCACATCCTCCTTCTCATGTTAGTCCTGCCTTGTTTTTCTTTATCTCTCTTTTATGAAAGCATCCCTAATGCTCTCTTTCTCTCCTTCATAGTGGGTGGAACCTTCCTCCTGTCTGTTCCTGAATCACTTTGGACAGGACAGGGGGTTGATGTACTGCTTTCTGGAGTGCCTTTCCACTGTTGGAAATCCTGTTGTTTGCATGTCTATTTCCCCCTCCATCCAGTTGTAAATTGCCTAAGAGGAGGCAAACACATTTTATTCATGTATCAGTAGCATTAAGCACAATATTTGCTATATAATCATTACCCTTATAAAAGTTCACCAAAAAGAAAAAGAAATGAATTCTAAAAGTTAAGACATAATTCATGAAACTACAATTATAGTTGAAAGGATAGTTGGAATCTAAAGGCGTCCAAAAGATACTTCATATGTTCCAGAAAAATTTGGAACCAATTTAGATATTGACAAAATGTCAGGCAATTAGGGAGCAACCATTGTTTTATTATTTATAAAGACTAGTTTGAAGGACATAGTTCAGATGTTTAGCAACAAGAGTTCTTCATAGTATACTTCAGAAACAGTTATTTTTATCTATTTAACATAGCAGCGCAGAAAACCCATAGGTCTCCCCTTGTGAGGAATTCCCCTTGCAAAACCAGCAACACTGAAGAACAAAATTATGTAGTGTATCTTTTCTGAAGAAGCTGAATCCCAAAGGTTGGAGAAAGAGACTGGGATATTCAGGCCTAGTATTCATTCAAAAGTTATCAATCAGGAAATTCACTCTGCTTCCTAACAAGCGGTAGAAATGAGATTGAAAAGTCTCGTATCAGAAGTGTGTGAGTCGACTTTCTAATATTCTAAAAAATGCATGAGATAAATCAAATTATAAAGGGAAAAGAGTTGTTTGGGCTAACAGTTTTGGAAGTTTCTGTCCACGACCAATTTGTTCTATTTCTTTGGGCCTGTGAAGAGAACAGCACATCATGATAGAGGCATATGGCAAATCACTGTTCACGTCATGGTTGGGAAGTGAAAAATAGAAAGAAGAAGAGAAAAAAGTCCCACAATCCTCTTTGAAAGCATGTCCCCAGTGACCTAAAGCCTCCCAGTAGGCCTCATTTCTTAAAATCCCTACCACCTCCCAATGGTAGCAATTTGGGGAACAAGTCTATAATAAACGGGCCTCTGGACACTTAAAATCTAAAGTATAGCCAAGTGTCATGGAAATCCCTGCATGAAAAAAATACAGGAGTGCATAAAAAGCATTCTACTTCCAATGTTCTCTAGAAGTTTTGACTCTTAAGCCATTGAACCCTTAGACAACAGAGGGACACTTATTAGTGCAGACCCTCCCCAGATATCAGTCCCTACTTTTTGGTGGGTCCTTCTGGGATCATTGGGAGCAGAAAGGAGCAGGAGTATAGATTTAACTTTAAGACCACTCTGAATCGAAGTCTTGACACTTTATTTCATGTCCTATTGTTGTCTCAAATTAGGTCCTACGTGGTTTCTGCAATATGACAAAATTATAATCATTTATTGAACAAGTACAGATTGAGTGCCTGCTGTGTGCCTCTCCCTGTTCTGGGTGCTTGTGATATATGGTGTGATGGTTAATTTTATGCATCAACTTGGCCACAGGATGTTCAGACCTCTATTTAAACATGATGTATCTATGTTTCTATGAGGATGTTTCCAGAAGATAGTAGCATTTGAATTGGTAACTGAGCAAAGCCGCCCCAGGGTGGGTAGGTGCCATCCAATCCTTGAGGGCTTGAATAGAACAGAAATGTTCTATTCAGAAGCTTTCAGAGGAAGGTTGAATTCACTCTCTACCAGGGAGCTTAAACTAGGATGTAGTCTTCTCCTGCCCTTGGTGCTCTTGATACTCAGACCTGTAGATGTAGACTGTAGTCTACACCATTGTCTGATTCTCGTGCCTTCCAACTACACCACTGCCTTTCTAGGGGCTCCTGTATGCAGATAGCACGTCTTGAAACTTTCTAACCTCCATAATTGTGTGAACTAATTTCTTAAAATAAATCTCTCTCAATCTAGAGAGAGAGAGGAAGAGAGAGAGAGAAGAGAGAAGTAAAATGCTTTTTATGCACTCATCTATTTTTTTATGCAGGGATTCCCATGACACTTGGCTATACTTTAGATTTTAGGTATCCAGAGGCCCATGTACTAAAGACTTGTTCCCCAAATTGCGCTCTCTCTCTCTCTCTCTCTCTCTCTCTCTCTCTCTCTATATATATATATATATATATATATATTTTAGTTGCGTTCCTCCCGAGAATGCTGATTGATACACAAAATGAGCAAATTAACCCAGGTGTGCTTAGCCACTGAGCCACATCCCCAGCCCTTTTTTTTTTTTTTCATTTTGTAGCAGGATCTTACTAAATTCAGGGCTCAAAGTTGCTGGAGACTGGCTTTGAAGTTGCCCTCTTCCTGCCTCATCTTCCCAAGGTGCAAGGGTTACAGGCCTGCACCACCACACCAGTGAAATGAGCAAAAATTTTAAATGCAAAAATGGTAGAAACTGCCTTGTAATATAATTATGTTCTAGTTGGGGGAAAGCAGACATTAAACAAAATAAATAAGTTATGATATATTCCATTATAATACATTAGAAAATGATTCATGCTATAGAAAATTTGGAGCAAAGTTACAGAATTTAAAAGTTAGTGCAACCAAGCAGGGAAAACAGGACAGGCCTTGCGCAGAGGAGGACATATGGGCAGGGAGGTAAAGGAGTTAGCTGCATCAGTTTACTAAATGCCTAGAATCCACAACATTTGTATTTAAATTCAACAGGGAGAACTCTGCCATCCATCGATAGGTTAATTCTGGCACATTGCATTTATGATATTTGGAAGAACAGTCACCTAAAATACTGTTTTCTCTTTCAGAGAAGTATTGAACACTTTTCAACTTTTCACAAAGTTAAGACACTTGAAATACTGAACACCCAATTTATCAGAGCTTGTTTGAAGTACTATTCTTTTTCATATAGTATTTTTGCACCTTTAAAATGTGAGTATGAGTTTGTCTACAAAGTCTGGTAAGCAGGTATCTGGTCCTGAGACCCTCTTGTTTTGCCATAGGCATTGCTGTGGAACTGTGTAGGACTCTACAACATCTGTCGTTCTTGTCTGTTTCATCTGGAGAATTAACCTCAGCATGGCCCTGACCTAAAGCAGCTGTCCTTGCTTCAGCATTGTGTGCCTCCAGGGGTCTGATGAGGATAAGTGTTTGCTCTTTCAGGAAACTTATCTCCTCAGTAGTGGAAATTTTTCCTGCTACATCTTTTTCACAGAAGTGAAATAAGCATATAGCACTTAATCCCTCTTTATTATTCTGCTCTTAGGGTAGGGTTGCCATTTTAAATACAAGACACTTGGTTAAAATTGAAATTCAGATAAGCCACAACTAATTTTAATATAATATATCCCATGAAATATCTAGGGTATACATTTATGCTAAAAAATTGCTTATCTGAAAAACTCAAATTTTCCTGGATTTCATATTAGTCAGGATTTTCAAGAAACGAAGAACCAATAGAATGTTTGTGTAAATAAAGAGATTTATTGGAGGGACTTGGCTTGCAGGCAGGCTAGTCTAGCAAACTGAAGACCCAGAGAGGAGCTAGTGTTGTAGTTCAAGTTCAAAGGCTGTCTGCTAGCAGGAAGCCTTCTTTCTAGGGAGAGCTCAGTCTTTTTCTGTTAATTCCTTCAGCTAACTAAGCCCACCCACATTGTGGAGGATGATCTGTTTTACTCAAAGTCCGCTCCGCGAATATAAAAGTTAATCTAATCCAAAAACACCTCACAGAAATGTCCAGAATAAAGGTTCACAAAGTATCTGGGCACTGTGACCCAGCCAACATGCCACATAAAATTAATCATCACAGGTGACCTTTATTTTTATTTCCTAAATCTGACTGCCCTATTTCAGGAACTCTGAACTGATTATAGGTTAAATTACTCCCATAGTTGATCTCTCTTTCTTTAACAATATTAAACTGGTATTACTATACTAACAGTACTTTGTTTTTAGTTATTCTCAACATTTTTTTGGCAATTTCTCCCTTAATTTTGTCTCATGAGGTTCCAAATGAGAGATACAAAATCAATATTCTGAGTCTTCCAAAAGCTTCGAATTAGAACAAATCAAAACCATCCTCCTTCATGGGTTGTATAAGGCCATCCAGGAGGAAGTTTCCCAGAAGTCAGCATTAAGCCCAAGCCTGTATTTGAGTCCTTATTGCTCTTCCTGCCTTCTTTTATGAGATGCCTCCCCTGCTATATCTTGTCCTGTTGAATCTTCCCTAATTTCACAAATTTCTAGAATGTTCCCTTAGGGCAAGGCAATACCTGTACCCACAAGAATAAATTTATTACTTTGAAATTCACCTAAGAATGCTTTCAATATCTTTGTTGGTATTTCTGCCTTCTTCCTTTTATTATGTCCAAATTTTCTGGGCATTTAGTCTATTGTCCTTGTTTTTTAAGCCCTCGATCTCCACTTGCTGTCACTCTGGACTTTATATCTGCATCTTTAATAGGCCATATTCTTGTTCATTTCCCTGATCCTGACCCTTTGGGGTTCATTCCCAACATTCTGGACTACTATGAAATTCTGTGTCTCAGCCTCAGTTAGGTTTCTTTAGTCTCTGCTTCTTCTGCTTTTCCATGTTCCTTTTAACAACTAGTCTGATCTTCATCTATCCCTTTTTTTTCTGTGTCTGCTTTTCCTAAGTTTCAAGATACTATTCTCTGTTTTGTAGGTGTCTAATTTATGCCATGAAATTTTCATGTTTCTCATAAGGAAATCTCTTTCCCTCCAAAGTAAGCAGAAAAAAATTCTTTTTTCTTTTCTTTTTTAATTTTCCACTGCTTCTGTTCCAAGAATAAAACTAAAGCATGCCTCATTTCACACCACTCCAGTTCCTTCTGGATATCCTAAAGAGGCTCAGTTCTTAAAAGTCAAATGCTCCAAATACAGGCTTTAGTGTTCCTTTTCCTAACCCTTAGGTGTACAATTATTTTAATAAGTTATTTTCCTTTTCAATTCAATCTAGTAGAGGGCAGATTCTTTTCATAGTAAGGGTTCAGTATTACTTTTCATTTATTTATTAATCAAGTTCACCATTCTTCTGGGGGGAAATCCACAGTGAGAATTCTCTGAATCATAGGCCATGGAGAATGCTGCATGATTTCATAGTCTAGAGCTAAACACTGACCAGCATCTGCTAAGGCCATCAGGGGCAGTATACTGAGAATAAAGCTGTCCTTTCTATACAAAAATAATCAGGGGCTGGGAATAAAACTGCTATGAAATACAACAAACTTCAAAGTCAGAACCCTGTGTGGCCTACTTTCTAAAACTAAAAACCCACATGTCCTAGTCCCATCAAAACTTTCCAGGTGTTCTTTGAGTCACCAAAATCTAATTTTTGCTACTTATGTTTATTATTTAAAATATAATAATACAACAATCATTAGAAGGCATGGCTTAAGTGCATGGCTACAATGATCTTCCTAAGAATTAGCATATCTAGCCTTATTCAATGGTGTCTACTCTATAAAACTGAGGCCTTGGAGGACAAAAATCAAATGTCCCCAGGTAGGCTTCTCAAGGGAAGGGTTTCAGCTTTGTATCTATGCTCACTTCTTTAGAACCTGTCAATCAGACAACTCCTCCCATATCTGTGGAAAAGAGAGGATGGAGCAAAAGTCCAGGAAGCTTCTGGTAAATCCCTTCTCATGAAACCTGAGAGATAAGTAGGAAGTATGTACCCTCCAACAGCATTCTCATGGCAATTATAACTACCACAAGCTGTGGCAGAAGTTCCTGTGGACTCAGTCTTCCATGAAGTGACTGCACAAAATACTGAGGCTACCTGTTCCATGATGAAAGACCAACCCAGATATAAAACTCACATAGACTTGATGCACCATAACTTCATGAAGATTGTCCTATTCTAGCTTAATTTACTTTTTAACCCCAAGTACATTTTATGCCAATATCAATCTTCCAGCATCTGAGAAAATGACACTTTGCCAAAATACATGATCCAGAATGTCTTCCAAATCATGCCCAAGCAAGCAGACTCATTGGAAGCTACAATTAACTAAATGAACAAGAAGCCTTCTGTAACTGGACCATCCCATCTGACTCTGTTTTTATTATTTCTGCTTCCCACAAACATCCAGAAAACTGAACAAAGTTTCTACTACCCTTTCTTATCTCTACAACCAGACTCATTATATTTGATTTTCATTCTAAACATCCCAGTTAATTTAGATGATGGACAACCACTTTTTTTTTTTTTTTTTTTGGTACTAGGGATTGAACCCAGGGGCACTCCACCACTGAGACACATCCCCAGCCCTATTTTGTATTTTGTTTAGAGACAGGATCTCACTGAGTTGCTTAGGGCCTTGCCTTTGCTGAGGCTGGCTTTGAACTCGCAATCCTCCTGCCTCAGCCTCCAGAGTTGCTGGCATTACAGGCGTGCACCACTGCGACTGGCTGAACAACCACATTTCATGGTTTAATAAAGATGCACCTGTATTTTCATCTCCCTTTATGGACTTAAAGGGAAATAATCTTCTCCTGCTCTAATGTTATGGACCCACCCTTAAGTAATAAGCATTACTTTAGTTCTTCTTTCAAATTTAAGACTTTCTATCCTTCACTCACCATCCATCTCTAACCATCTCCTGGTCTGACTAGACTAGGTGTGATCAGCATCTTCTTACTCCCACTCCCACTCCCTCCACCTTCCCTCTGACTTCCCAGCTACTGTTGCAGAGCCCCTCCTATTGAAGAAGGAGCTAAAGAATCCTTGAGGAGTCAGAGAAGTTCTTACTTGGCTAGACTTTACCCTCTGTGGGAGATGATTCAAGGCAATTTTTGTTAGCAACTTTCACAGTTTTCCTTAGGACAGTTCCTTCACTAGCGAAGTTTCCTCTTGACCTTTGCAGATACATCTCTATTCTGAATGTCCTTGTACCTCCTTTGGCAGCATCTAGGAATTCAGCATTTGCCTCCAGGTTGGTTCCTGACTATGGGGTTGATTTGCCCTCCAGATGGCTTCATTGAGCAGGACCAAAGGTGACCTCACATAAAATATCTCTTGCGTGTGAACTACTTCTGATGGACAAGAACACTCACACATACAAACACCAGGCATGCAGACAGATTCATGTGCATCCAGATAGCCTCCTCTGAGTTGCTGAACATACTGCATTTGCTCTCTAAGCATTGAAAAGCACTAGTCTTCTATAATTTCAATAGTAGGTAATGGATTTCAAGCTCTCTGAGGGATCCCATGAAGCCTCCCTCCCCAAGCATGAAGAGATAAGAGATCATGCCTGAGTGGGAAGGGTACTCATGCCATTGTAAAGCTTCTACAAAGAAATCCCTTCTTAACACTTGGTTTCTTTTAAATTTCTCATCTTGGAAGATCAAAGGGTGCAGAATCTGAATTCAACTACATCATAAGGCATTTGGGAGTAGTTTCACAACATAGATCTTGGAGCCAAGTTGTCTGCATCTGAATGACAGCTTCACTACTTATTAACTTTGTGACTCAGGCAAGTTGCTTAATCTCCCTGTGCCTTGGTTTCCTCACTGGATACAATCATAAGGATTAAATGAGTTAATACATGTAAATCATTCAGAGCAATTCCTGGCATGCAGTAAATACTATGTTTGCATTATTATTCCTTTGTAAAGTCTGCATATAATGATCTCACTCTGGAATGTCACATCTGTGGTATCTTTCTGCCTTTTCTGACATTCTGCTGTATTGTGAGCTCATCTAGATCTTCTGACCTAGCAGAACCTACATTAAGGTGGCATCTTCATGCCCATCCCCCACATCACCAGACTGGAAACAAGAGCAAACCTGCAAGGCCATGACATACATCCACCTACCATAAGATTAGCTTCACTACTTCATAGCAAGGCAGGGACCTTAAAATTAGAATATAGGGGCTTATCAACATGTCCAGCCACCACACTCATGTCAAAGGGTAGAAAGAAACAAAAGAGAAAAAGATAAATTCTAGGAAATTCAGCAGAAATTCATGGTCATTCCTTCTCAAGTACCACCATTACTCTTACCCGGTTTTAAAGATTTGAAATCAGTGTCTCTCCATTTTGAGTTTTATTTCTTAGCAAAGAGACAATTTGATCAGCCTAAGACTGGAGTCATGTTGCCTTGTGTATCAAGTTGCATGTCAGACAACTTCCCAGGAGATCTCCACTGTAGCTTCTGGCCCATGACTCTGTATCCTTTTGTGGCTTTCTTTCTGTCGTTAACCTCTGGCATCCTTGACTCAAATCTCCTGCAGCCCTAGCTTCAAAACCACAGTGATTTATAGTTGTCTCAAGATATTTTTTAATAGTTCTAGATAAAACTGTACTTGTGGTTTAAAATGATGCATAATAGGTACATACCAAGCTTCAGGAAACTTCTCTAAATTGTCAAATCAGATGCTGCATACATGGAATTAAAAAGCGCAAAGAATAGCATATTAGTTAGAAAATCAAGGCATTTCAAATATTTCAGGCTTATTGAAGTAAGTAAATGTAACCCCCCTGCCAAGAGCAGAAATATTGCTAACAAAATCATGTTTCCAAGTTTGCTTTGCTAGATTCTTAACTCGGTGGAAACGGGGACTACCTCTTTTGCTCCCATTAGTATTACCAGCAGAGTCCAGAGCCTGGCACATGGAGAGGCTTGGTAAATACTTGTTCATTGATTTAATGGATTAATTAACATCAGAAGACATCTCCATTTTTAAAAAATGCATACTTCCTTTTTACTTCTAGCTCCCAGAGTAAATGGAAAGGAAAGCTATTAAATTGATAGCATTTTAAAACCAGTTATATATTTATGAATTCATGTCCCTTAACATTTACTGATGGACCATTAACAATTAAAATTTGAATCCACATGAAGCTGTTTTTAATCTAGAATATGTAAGTGTCCTATGAACTAAAAGTCTTAAAAACAAGAAATGCATTATGGCCTATTTAGAAGATTTTCTGATTTTATTAAATTAACTTAATTATTTAATCAGAGCATGCTGTTAGAAAGAGTTGATTTAGTTTCAAATTACTAAACAGAAGATATTTGTACTTAGGGACTTCAAAATTCTATATCCAGTGTTGTATAGGACAAAACAAAGATTCCATTAAAATGTTTTACTTGTTTGAACTGATATTGTATCCTTATAGTATAAGGCTCAGAAAGTCTTTTCATTAATAAATTCTAAATTATATTTGTAAATTCATTTACATATTTATTCCAGTTGTTCAAAAAAGAGGCATTATGTTTTATTCTGTAGAGGGCTTAAACATCCCTGAGTTGAGAACAGAGCTATCTACTTTTCTTTTCATTTAAAAAGCAAAAGTATATGTGACATTTTGAGCCATTTGGCTTCATGCCCAAAGAGTAAATAACATCAGCTGTCCACACAAGGGTCATCACGCTCCATGTTTAATCAGAAACATATTTTCACCTGTTGTATGTGACAAGTCACATGCCTATCAGTTTACTGTCAAGCAAGAGAGAACACATCAGAAAGTGCATCAGTTCTTACTGCTCTGTTTTGGAGCCAAGAACTGCAGATGACAGTAAGCATGACAGGTTTTGTGATCAGCAACATTTTTCTGGCATCCTGTTATTAATAATGCTTTGGCTCAAACAGTATTTTCAGGGATAATCCATGGTGGAACAATCATTCCTGAATCATTGGCCATAAAATTATTTTAAAGCTTTTTCTAAGCCTTTTTCTTTCTCAGATTTTTTTTTTCATTTTTTTGTCTTTGGCCCTATTCTTAACTAAGCCAGTATAGAATTAATTGGTAAGAGTAAAAAGGGAAAAGGACTATTGAAGGCTGATTCTTTCGTTCTTAACACAAAGGCTATTTACTAAGTTTCAGGAATCACAGTGTGATGAAGGATACAGTAAGGAATGAGTGGAACAAAGTAAAATATAAAGGACAGAAAAGTGATTTTTTTATTGAATATACAATAACACTTGGGAATTTATTGCTGAGATGACATATGAGATGTGAAATACAGACAGCATCCTCAGCATAGTATAATATGTGCTTAATAGCCATGATTACTCTGTGTTTAAAAGAAATCAATAGCAGTCAAGACAGGGAGAGCGGTTTTATGACTAGCCATTATCCAGATGTATTTTCCTCTCAGTATCAACACAGTGTTTATTACTTAAGCATAATTTATAATTTTAGTGTTACTTGTTGTCTATGCCATTATTAAGCAAAGTTCATGTGGTGGCTTGTTCCTAGATTCCCTCACCTATCTGCCTAGAGTTCACCCTTTAATTACTTAGTGTCTTATGAGATTCTACTATACTCTCAAGGAAAAAAACAGTAAAAATATTACATTGATATTACATCAATGCACATATCACTTTTATCTTGTCCTCATTTATTTTTTCTTAAAAATTCTCACCAAATTAAATTTCTTCTGGAACTTTAAAAAAATTAACTATTTAAAAACATTATTTTCTGTAATTGTTTAAAGCTTTAAGACAAAGACAAATCTTGTTTTACTTTCTTTTATAAAATAGGCACTGTATTTTTATATTAAAATGACAAATCTTAGTGTTTTAGATAATTTTTAGAGTTTCTAGATATCATTTACTCTCTTGTCAAAATTTTATTTCCTATATCTTTATTCCAAATTATAGAATTATGGGAATTGAAGAAGGTTTTTTTTAAAAAAACTATTTTAACCCAACACTATTATTGTTGAGTTTGTTCAAGAATAGCATAACTGTAGAGCCCTTTATGATTTTTAGCTAGATATTTGCCTACATATCTAGTCTTAAATACAAATTTCTGATCTATAGGAATCCTTCAACAGATTATATAACTGTTGCTTCAAATACCCAAAATTTTGTACATACAATGTTTGTGTATGTATAGATATACATATCACATATATATAATTATATAATATTATATATTATATAATATATAATAATATGTACAGAGAACATATCGCATATATATAATTTTCACATTAATATCTATTAACTTCATTTTGACCTTCTTTAATTAACATAAAATACTTATAAAAAAGACAATGAAAGTATGAATAGAAAGATAGATGTAGATAATCACATTCAACTTAATTTTTATTTTATGTAAATATTTTTTACTTCTTTTTCAAAACTCATAAAACAGAAGGATTTTTTGATGCCTTTGTTCATAGGTTGTCTAGGTTACAAGGTACATAAACTAGGTTAAATACCTTTAAGAATGTTGTACTAGAATCGATGTTTCCTTATAACACATAGGAAACATGTAACCTTTTTTTTTTCCTCCCAGGAATCAAAAAGATATGCTCATATGTGCTAACTTGTAAGAAGTATAGTAATTTTATAATAAAGTCCTTTACTTTCTTTTCCTATATGATTATAATTTTTATTTAAACCTAGTTTCTAACTACCTTTCATAATGTCCCCTCAAAGACATTGAAGAGATAAAGAAAAGGAAATTACGTCATAAAATATAAAAAAAGAAAAGGAAATATTATACAATGATAATAAAATGCCTATTTTTACGTACATTTATATGCTTTTCATTATCTCAATAAGCTGTTACTGAGCACTTATTATGTGTACTTTTTTATTAGCATTCTATATAAACTAAATATCTATTGACCTTAAGGACAAATCCATCCAGTTGGTGAGAAAAGGCAAATAAAAATCAAGCTGTGAATGATTTTATTCCTATATAGAAATATCTATAGTAGTTAAGATTTTATACTTGTTATTATACTTTTTATACGTGTTAGTATAGATTTTATACTTGTTATTAGAAAACTTTCATAAAGTAAATCCATTTACTTTTTAAAAGCAAATGAGAGAGAATATATTTTGGAAAGCATTTGAAGCCATTTTGTGATTTACCGAATTACTAAATTAATTATGCCATTTGAGCCTCCCTTTCCTTATCTACAAAATGGGAAATATACTACTATTTACTGTAACTTTTTTTTGAGGAGGGGGTACTGGGGATTGAACCCAGGGGTGCTTAACCACTGAGCAACATCCCCAGTCCTTTTTATTTTTATTTTGAGACAGGATCATGCTAGATTGCTGAGGACCTTGCTAAGTTGCTGAGGTTGGCTTTGAATTTAGGATCCTCCTGCCTCAGCCTCCTGAGCTGCTGAGATTACATTATGTACCACCATGCCCAGCTATTTACTGTAACTTTTGCTCTGATTTTTTAATGTTTCAGAACAGCTGTTGTACATAGTAAAGCCCTTATGACTATTGGGAATTTTCCATTGATTTTCATTTTAGAAAAATTAAAATTTTTGATCATGTACTTCTCCCCCCAATACATGATGTATGCATGTATGGAAATATCCCATTAAGTTTTACAATTAATATGTGTTAATCACTATAAGTAAAAATTTTAAAATATTCAAAATTTGTACCTTAATTCTAGCTTTTAAATATTTTTTCTTAAAATTGAACATATAAAATTATTCTACTTATAAATCTATTAAGTTTAATCACTTCAAAACTTTATTATGTGTAGCTTTTGTTATACTTTTAAAATATTTTCATTTCCTTTTTAAATATAGTACCTTTTAATTTTATTAATTAAGTACATTAAGCCCTGATTCTGCAAGAAAACCTCCCCAAGGACTATAAACACTGCTACAAATCTAATCAATTGTATATTCGTGTTAGTGCAGTAAATGTCAAAGTCTCTTAAGCACTACACTACTATTGTTAACCAACTAAATAAAATTTTCCTACGCAATTCAACTAAAAATTACAATTCCATAATTCCTTTCTCATTTCATTCAGAAACTTGCCCTCATACCGGACATGTCCTATGTGCAGAGAAGAGTATGGTACTGTCCTGTCTTCAGTTACTCCCAGTGTTCCACTCATTCTGGCCTCAGAAACAGTCTAGCACTCGCTGTCACTCACATCCAACCCTCTGAGTGCTCCAGAAATTATATTTACATTCATGCCTTTACTTTGGGCTTTTGAGGAACCAGATCATGCTGCTTTCTCGCATAAAACTAATTGCTAACCATAAGCAACCTGCAAGTCATTTTCACATATGGTTTTAAGCAACATTTCATTTGTCCCTTAATGTACTTGTTCACTAATTTTTCTTAAAGATGCAAGACTAATCTCACTAGCCAGATTATAGAAGAATTTGAAAGCCAGGCAGAGGACTTTAGATTTAATGATGTAGGAAATAGGAAATAATTGAGTTTTCTGAGGCAGGAAATAGGAAAACAGCATGGTGTCATTATCATAGGAAAGAGTATGGGATTTTATGTCAGACCATCCTGGATTGGAATCCTGCCGCCACTAGTGTGGCCATATTATTCTCATCCATTGATGAAAATCACACTGCCCACTTCATGGGCATCTCACTCATTTATTGGTTCAACAGCTATCAGGTTCTTGCTTTGCATTAGTTACTGCAAAAGAAAACAAA
Organism: Glaucomys volans; assembly: GCA_020662805.1. Taxonomy (NCBI): domain Eukaryota; kingdom Metazoa; phylum Chordata; class Mammalia; order Rodentia; family Sciuridae; genus Glaucomys; species Glaucomys volans. The sequence goes on along the minus strand of JAJEJO010003392.1, from coordinate 657,997 downwards.
CTCAGTTCTGGATCTCATTATTCTCACAGTCTAATGACAAATCCAGAAATTATGCAAGAAAAGAAGCAAATTAATCAGGAACCATTGTGGTAAGAACTCAGATGGAAAGGAGCAAGTGATTGAGAGTGATGGTATGTATCTTTAAACTGAGTGGTCAGGGAATTCACTGTCTAAAATGGTGACAATTAACAAGGAATAAATGAGAGAAAGAATGTAGTTTGTGGAGGATTCTCCTGTGTTCCTTGGCCCTTACTATTTCAATGGCATTCATGGGTGGAATTCTGAACACCATTTCAGCTTGCATTCAGTGTTGCCTGTAAGTACAGAGAAGGCAGTGCACCCACGTACAGCCTTAAGTCATTGGCAGACAGGAAGAGGAGAATAAACAGTACACCTTCTTTGTCCCTTTGTGGACATAGTCCACACTGTCTCCTGGAGTCACCTGGCAGGATACAGCCTCAGTTTCACAGAGAGGTACCCTTATTTCATTATATGCCCATTGCTGACTTCTCTTCCTTCTTTGTTTCATTTCTTTACTCTTATGTTGGTGCTTGTGAGTCCCTCTCACAGATATGTATTCTCCAATCTTGGTCTCAGATAGAGTCTGCTTCTGGGGAAAACCAACCTGAGAAAGATACCATCTTAATTACCTAGGATAATATCTAGAATAGAATGCACACTCAGTAAATGCTAGTTCATCTTTTCTTCACATTTGTCCACCCCCCACCTCACTCCCACCTTGCTAGTCAAATATGCATGATGGAAATGTTTGAGAAAGCCCTACCTAGACTACATTATGGTCTTGGGGGTATATATGTTAGAGTCATAGGGACGTAGGGAAAAACAAACTATTGTGGTACCCCTGATAATATGCAATAAAGATCCAGACAGATCAAGGTGAGATGCTGGTGAAATTTAGTTATAATGGTCAGTCTGTTACTCTTCCATATCCCTCACTGCACATTTTATACTCTTCTGGACCATACGGTTCTGTGAAGTGTTATAAGAGGGAATTGGTGCAATAAGATATCCCTGTGTAAGAGAAATTATACATACTATTAAGTCAATAAAGTACACAGAGATATCATCAAAATGTTCTCTGAAATTAGGCAGAGCTTCCCCGGGCCTAGTCCTCTTATCTGTCATACCTAGTGGCCGTACAGGACCATCTGGCAATGTGGAAGGGCCCCTGATTTTCATCAGCACCCTCAAAGCCACTACTTATTCACATAATGCATAACATTAAATAAAAATGTCCTTTTTATGTAAGTGCAATTTTAGATAAGTATTCTTGACCTCTCTTACAATCATTAACCACCTCCAAGCTAGCATTTAACAGAAAATCTAAATTCTCTAGGCTCTTAGAAATTTAAAAAATTGATTGTCTACCAGGGCCTATAAGATCTAATCTCTCTGATCTGGTCTTTGGCCAGTCTCCTTCCTAATTATTAGGGTTAGGCATGTTGGCCATCATTTAATTCCTCAAAATATGCTGTACACCTTTTGAGCGTTGTTTCTTATCAGTGACCCAGATGGCTAGTTATCTGCTTAAATGTTCCCTTCACAATGAGGTTGTCCTTGACTACTGTCTCTGAAAAAAGATGTATCCCTTAACTTTTGCTTCAGTAATTCTGCATAACAAAAACCAAATCCCAGTGGTATGGGATAATACAAATTTGTTTAGAACAAATGTCTGTGATTTGGTTGGGAGTCTGCTGATCTCAACAGGTCTTTACCTGGAGGCTCTGCTAGACTCTTTGGGCTTGTTCATATCCGGATGTCACTTGGAAGCCAACTCGTCTTAGGAACCTCTACTGATAAGACTCTGGTTGCTCCATAGGTCTCTTAGCTATCTTCTTGGACTAGTGGACTAACCTGGACATGTTCATTTCATACCCCTTAATGTGGTAGCGGTGTAATGCACACACACAGGGCCTTTTGAGACTCAGAATGGCCTGCCATTACTTCTACCTATTCTATTGGCCAAAGCAGTCACAACATTAAGCCCAGCATTGTACTATGTTCCTTCTATGGAAATGTGGTGGAAGGACAGAGAGTGGATATTTCTAAAAATAATAATCCAATCTACTACAATTTGCCTCCTCTATAATTCCAGTGTAGAAACCTCAGTTTATTCCCTTCAAAGCAAATTTGTTTCTGATAATCATTTGTTTAGAATCTGTTTGGCTCATGAAAATTTTGTTCAACCAGAAGGAATAGACTATGCTACAGTAACAAATTAACCCCTAAATTAAAGCAAGAAAACTTTATTTCTCCCTCATGTTATAGTTCAATCCATATTGAAAGAACTTCTTCTACTGAAACTATGTCATCAGGGTCTTTGCCGTCTACCAGAGAAAGAGAAGACAAAAAGGTCATGATATGAGTTTTCCAGATTCAGTCCTAGAAATTATTTCTATTATATTCACCCACCATTGGCTAAACAATCACTTTGCCCCAGTATAGCTGCAATAGGAGATGGGGGGGCAGAGAAATTCAGTCTTGTATATCCAGAACTGCCAAGATTATGAAGTCTTTGTTGCAATGTGTGTCTAGCACTTTAGTGCCTGGCAAATGGAAGATCTTCACTTGTTCAATGAATGAATGAATGAATGAATGAATGAATGATATCTGACTCCAAAATCAGTTTTCTCATCTATTAAAAAGTCATGATGCTAGTCTAACAGAACCATTATGAAGAATAGAGGGGTAATCTGTATGATAGAAAGTTATACAGAAAAGATATACTATCTAGTGGCCTCTCTTAGCTTATTCATTTCTATTTCAAAAATGTATAAGAAATATTGTTATTGAGTATGAGTTATAGTTTATAATAATGATGAGGAAAAATTGGTGATTTATGCAACTATGTATTATATGGGTTTATAAAGCAAGACTTCTAAGTTTCACTTCTTAACATAAGTGACAGGAATGAACTAGAAAAAACCAAAACCAGAGATCTGACACAGAGAAAAGCAAAGGGTCTTCACTGCAGCTTTGGGGCTTTCCGCTCTTGCCCACAGCACTCTGGCCAAACATCTCTGTACTTCTCAACTCCTCCCCCTTCCTTATGAGTTTCAGGGACTTGGGAAAGGGAGTGGAAGTGAAGGCCAAGATGAAAGCCTTACAGAGATCCACAGCTTCTGCTGGGTGTTTTCTTTTCCTTATTGAGCGTAAAGCAAAACCATATCCATAGAAAAAACTTAGGGAATCTTGGTTTAACAACTGAAATTTAACTAAAATTTAATAACGAATGTAAAATGATTGGAGCATCCATGGCGCTGATGGGTCACTGAATCAGAAGCTTTCCCTGAACCTCCAGATTGTGCTGGATGCCCTTCTTTTGGGATTCTACAGTATAAAGCGCATACCTGCATCATATCTTTTTAGATTAATTTAAATCTGTTGTGGATTGCTGCCCCTCAATGATAAACACTTCTGTGGGGCAAGTTTATATTGTAACTCAGAGTCCACATAGACTGGAACCCAGAAGGCCTTAGTCTAATATTAGGAATTCTGTTTTCCCCCTCTAGTTTCTGGAAAAACTTCATGTCTGGCTTTAAAGACCTGCTGTTAAATTCAAGTGACTCAGTGCTGCTGCAAGGACCTCTGATGCACCCAGATTTCATGAGTCCAGTGTTGAGTGCATGAGCTCCTGCTCTGGAAAGCTCTCCAACTCTGATTCCTTCAGGTTGGGCACCAGCAAGATGTGACAAGTGCTAATGAATTTCTGAAGATACTGATAACCTGTAAAATGTAGGAGATTCTCAGTTGCTGAGGATGGATGTAACTGTTTGATTTTTTTTCAAGCCTGTAATTCAACCTAAATATTTTATCTACCATAATTCTTGCTTTTGATAATGCTTATCAAATTTATTTGATATGCCATGCCTGTGTACTTCATTGGCTCCTCGGATATCGCTGGCATCAAATAGTCAACGACTATTAGTAATCGTGTCACAGAAGCACTCAGGGAGCGTTAACCATGAGACCGAGTTGAAGTTCTTAGCCAATTCAGTATCTATTTCAAAGCGTTCTTTGACATTTTGAGTCCCCTGAGTTTTTCATTTATGCGGTATTTGGAAACCTAAATCTAAAACTTCGATGTTATTAAGTGTAGCCACTGTTACCCTCTCCACTTGAAAGGTTAATTTTAATGAATGTTTAAACATTTGCATTAAATAATTGTATTTAAATATAATTGAAATGTGGATCTGGTATCATAGTGCTTGGCATCCAAATCTGTCCTATTTACTGTGCAATCATACCTTGAGTGCTGTAGTGACATGTGTTAAATATTGCAGAGTCTGCAGAGTCACACACACTGATTAGGAGCATAATGAACGAGGTTCCCTGCCCCTGGGAAACCATGTTTTAAGTAAGAACTTATACCCAAAGGACTTCTAACATGTACTTTCTACTTTTGAGTAGCTTGTCAAGGAAGCAGGTCAAACAGGGGGCAAGTGCAGCTTGGGCCACAGAAAGATTCAGAAAGTACAGGGAGGAGAGGGAGACCTTCAGGAGTGTGTGCTACTGAGAATTAACACAAGTGTACAGTGAGTGGGTTTCTCTCCTGTCGCAATTTACATATGGCTAAGGCAACCAGTGAGGTTTTATTTCTAGAATGTTGAGTAAAAAACTGGAAAGCAGAAATGACACAAAATGGGAGTTATAGCCCAAAGCAAGGAACCTTTTAAAAGACTTTCAAACAATACTTCCCTAAATAAGTCCTCTCAGTAAGTCATTTAAAACATACTTCCACCTGGAGGCTCAGGCACTTAGCCAAGTGTGCCCTGGACCAACCTAGACAGAGAAAGCACTTTAAAAACCCCAAAGAATCAACCAAATGAAAAACACCCCACTTTAATGTTTAACCTTTCAGGCATCTTATTTGAATTAGAGGAAAGGAACCATTCAGGGTGTTGTGCTAGCCTCTATCATAATCAAAAGGGTTTTCTGGTGGTGTTTTTTGTGATTTAACTTAAACATTAATCACTTTTGCCATTGCAAAACCCTATTCTACTAACCCTTAACATTATATAATATCAGCATCTACTTCTAAATTCAGACGTGTTCATTTCAATATATTAAATGGTGATTCTGCCTGAATGTAGGGGGGCAATTTTTATTTTCAACAAAATGGCAACAAGATCATAAAAAATGTGAGAATTTATTTTAACCATACAACTTTCTTGGATACTGGAATAATGTTTAGATTTAGTTTTACTTGTTATACTAAAACAAAATAGTAACAAATAATCTTTCTCCTAAAGAGGAAGCTTAGTTTGTAAGAACTTATTTTATATAGCAGGTGTGGTTGTGTGTGTGATGCCTGTAATCCCGGCTACTTGGGGGGGCTGAGACAACGGGATGCTAATTCGAAGCTAGTCCTTGCAACAGAGCAAGATCCTTTCTCTAAATGAAAAACAAAAAGGGCTTTGGATATAGCTCGGTGGTAGAGTGCTTCTCTAGCTTAAGGACCTAGGTTCAATACCCTGTAATGCAAAAAATAAATAAATAAATAAAAATAAACAACTATGAGAGACTTACTTAAATTCTATTATTATTGCCATTTTATAGAAAAAGAAATTAAAATAGCTGATTTCTATTTTTGAACTTGTAGACGTAAGCTATATTAAACAGTATGTAATCAGACTGTAGAATGGCAATTTCATTAATTTTCAGCTATGTGCATGATCACTGTGGCCAACTCTTTGTTATTTAAATTGTGCACAGTTAGACTCTGCATGGGATCTGACATGAAACTGATCAAAAGCATTTTGAATTCTGGGGAATAAACAGAATTGTTAAACATCATTTCAGTCTCTTACCCCAAAGAAGGATTCCCACAACAACTGATAATAATAACTGACTGCTTCTTGGGTCTCAGGCATTATTGTTACAGTTTTGCTTGTGTAATCTCCCTAGTAATGTTGCTAAATTCTGGATTTTCTCTGGCTCCTATTATTAACTCCAATGCTAAGTTCAGTCAACATCTTCAAAAAAATTTTTTTTTTAAATTTACAAAAAGAAAAATATGCAGAGTGATGTGTTACATGGAGGGACTCCAGCTCTCCACCAGTTTACCTTGTTTCTTGACTCTCTTAGTCAGATTCTGTTGCTGCGACAAAGTACCTCTGATAATCAATTGATAGGGAGGAAAGGTTTATTTTGGCTCACAGTTTCAGAGGTTTCCACGCATGGTTGCTGTCTCTGTTGTCCTTGGACCTACGACAAGGCAGAAGTTCATGGTGAGTTCATTTGTGTGAAGGGAAGCTACTCACCCTCATGGTTGCTAGGAAGCAAAGAGGGAGAGAGAGAGAGGGTGGGCTCCAATATCCCCTTTCAGGTACACACTACAATAACCCAACTTCTTTCTGTTAGGCCCCACTGCCTAATGGTTCCACTACCCCCCAACAGTGCCATGAGTTGGACACCAAACCTCTTAACAATAGAATTTTCTCCATCTTTATACGCAAATGAATTCATTCAATCAAAAATAAAAATAACACAGTCTGCAATATATTATGCTGAGTTTTGTAGACATACAAAGATAAATCGTGGAGAAAAGCAGTCTGTAGGCTTCAGTTTAGTTGTTTGATGTGAGGAAATACAAACAACTATCTGTAGTGAAGTGTTAGGAGAGATAAAGCATATTGGAAATTTAAAGGAGAGAGTTTGCATATAATTGAGAGATTCGAGAATGGCTTCCTGGAAAAGGAAGTTATTTATCTGGACTTTGATGGAGTGGTAAGACAAGACTTACAGATATCAGTAGAAGGGCAGTCCCAGTGAGGGAGCCATGTGAGCAAAAAAGATTAACTGGATGGGATGGAGAAGAGAGCAACAAGGGTTTCTGCCCCCTGGCCCATAGAGTGTAGAAAAACTGTCTGGCATAAAGACGGGGCCAGAGCATGAGTTTGTAATTTGAGTGACATGATAAGGAATATGGATTTTTTTTCTGTCTTCTGTAAACAGTGTAAAGACTAGAAGAACTTTAAGTCACATTAAAACCTTAATTTCTCTCTTTTTTTGTGTTTGTTAATTTCTTAAATTTATTTTTAACTGATACATTTTCTCTCCCTTTAATAATGTATTTATAATAGGAAAAGTATTCCAGATAAAGCACATCATTTGCTAAGCTTTATTTATTCTAAGACTGTTCATTTCAAATAAATAAATAATTGCATTAATTAAATAAGATAACCTTATGCATTTTAACTGAAATGTAAATGTTGTTACTATAGTTTTTATTTTCTAAGATATCCTTTGAGATTCTCCTTTCAAGAAGAGCTTCTTGGTATCAAAGTTCTGCTGGGTACAATTGGCTTTATTAAAGCAGATTTTGAATATTTTGTCTTTTCACTCCCCTTTATAATTTTTTTATTTCTTATTTTTGCAGTGCTGAGGTTTGAATCCAGGACCTTGTACATGCTAGGCAAGCACTCTACCACTGAAATGAACACCTAACAAATTTTTAAAATTTTTGATTGAAGCATTGTACTAAATAATAAGCACAATGAAGCTTCCTTGACAACTCCTGAAGCACCCTAGGCCCAACCTGACTCTATACATGAACTAGGTACTTTTCTGTTCCACTATAGGCTCCTTGTACTTCTTACACATTTAATAAATATATAGAGATTTTTGAGTTTATAGAGATAGATATAAAGATTTGACATTGAGTGTTTAAGTGCATACTTTTTTTTTTATTTATTCTTTTATTTACTTATTGATTCATTGAACACAAA
>JAJEJO010003392.1:616779-645246 GCA_020662805.1 Glaucomys volans | reverse complement strand
GTTTATTGTTTCCTTCATTTCCTTGTTTCCTTCAAGAATTTCTGTTTGTTTTTTCCTCAGAATTTCTATCTCTTTATTGAAGTAATTTTTTGCTTCCTGCAATTGCTCTATTAACTGATTATTCATAGCCTGAATCTGCTCTCTCGTCACATCATTCTCTTCTCGGATCACTTTAATTATGAACATTCTGAACTCCATTTCTGTCATTCCTTCTACCATGCTGTCTTTGGGTTCTCTTGATATGTCATCTAGGTTTAATTGGGACACTTTCTTCCCGTGTTTTCTCATGGTGCTCATGTATCTTCCCCTCTGTTGCTTGAGGGGTGTTTGATCAAGCGGTGACCCAAGAAAGGTGCTGTCCCACTACCTCCAGGTTGGGAATGATCAATGCTTCTGGGCAGAGGCAGCCTAGTGTTGATAGACAATTAGATACAGCAAGGTGGTAGACTCCGGGCCTGGGTGTGGGCCTGGGCACTAGTTCAAGTTGGGGTGGTGTCACAGAACTGTGCTCAGTGATGGAGACACTGGGCTTGAGAGCCCAGGCTGACCTGAACTCCTCGCTGGGGGTTCAGGCAGTGGCAGGTGGTTGCTCTCTCCTGGGGACACTGTAAGCTATTGCCAAAGGCCCAAAGCTCCCTGCCCGATCACTTCAGACACTGCTGACACTGCTGGCGGCCCCAGGAAGCTGGAAATGGACCCCCGCTGCCAGGGAAGCCACCAAACTCAGAGCAGTTTCACCTCCCCCCGGGGTCAGCGATTCCAGGGGCTTCGGGCCAACCTCTCCAGGTGCGGCTAGAGGGCCTGGGAAGCCCGAGATGGGCACTCTCCGCCAGGGAAGCTGGGGGGAGTGGCACTGAATAGTTCCCACTTCCTGCCAGAGACTGCGTTCCCAGAGTTTCCCGGTTGAAGCTCCCCTGACGCAGCCGAAGGCCCCAGGAAGCTGGTAATGAGCCTTCTCCGCCAGTTAAGCCGCCAAAATGGCGTGGGGTAGTTCCATCTCCCCACCAGAGTCCGCGATCTCAGAGTTTCCCGGACGCCTCTGAATGCCCAGGTAGCCTGAGATGCTCGGTCTCTGCCTGGGAGGCCGCTGGCTGGTGCTGGAGCCACGGCCAGTGACTCCAAAGTGCTACTGGGGACCCGCACTCACTTGTTGGCTGGCGCAGACCCAGGTCGGTGGCTCCGAAGCAGCTGCAGGGTCAGGTGCTCCCGGGTCGTAGCTGTCCGGCTCCCGGATCGTTGCTGCCCGCGGCGGGCCGAGCCCAGCCCGGCTGAGTTGGTTCTGGAGCGGCACCTGGGGACCCCTTATATGTGCTTTGAATATAAAATCTCGTTGAGAGTCATATTCCTGCTGTTTGAATCCCGAGCAAGTAGGAATCCACGGAGCAAGTAGGAATGCAGCCTTCCTCTAATCCGCCATCTTGGATCTCCTCTTAAGTGCATACTTTTAAGGTGTATTTTTTTTCTTTATTTATCATATCAACTATGGGGTATTAAATACTTAGAATGCAATTACAATATGAAATTAATGTGTCTATATGCATTAATCTCATGAAAATAACTTTTATAAAGTAATTGATTATTACCAATGCCTATGGGTATTTTGGATTCAGAGTTTTTTTGTTATTGTTTAACATTTTTATTGAGACATAATAGTTGTATGTCTTCTTGGGCACATTATTGGTAACTCAATTCATGTATACCATGTGTACTAATAAAATTAGGGTAATAAGCCTTTCTATCTCCAAGCATTGTTTTTATGTGCTGGAAATGTTATATGCAAGTCATTTTGAACTATATCAGAGGTTATTTTAATAGTTACTCTACTGTGCTATAGAAAATAGAACTAATTCCTCCTGTGTTTTGGTGACCCTTATTTAATTTCTCTTCATTCACCTTCCCCCTTGCCTTTCCTAGTGTCCAGTAGCCTCTATCCCATTCCATTCTTCTATGAGATTAACTGTTAGTTTCCACAAATGAGTGGGTCTGGCTTATTTTGCTTAACATAATATCCTTCAGTTCTATTCATGTTGCTGTAAGTGACAGGACTTCATTCTTTATGGCTGATTAATATTCCATTGTGCATATATACCACATTTCCTTATCACTCACCCATTGATGGGCATCTAGGTCAATTGGTTATTTTAGCCCACTCTGAATGGTGCTGCAATAAACTTGCGAGGACAAGTATCTTTTTGGCATAATGATTTCATCTCCTTTGAACAGATAATCAGTAATAGGATCACTGGATCATATATTTGTTCTATTTTTTGTTTTCGAGGACTCTGTACTGTTTCCCACAGAATCGGCTATGCTAATTTACATTCCTACTAACAGAGGAAGAGTTTCCATTCTTCTGAATCCTTGGCAGCATTTATTTTTTCCCTTTTAATTATAACTATACTAGCTGAGGTGAGATAATATCTCATTGTGATTATGATTTGCATTTCCCTGATGATTAGTGAGATTGAGCACTATTTTTGTATGCTTGTTGACCACTTGTTTGTCTTTTTTGAGAAATGTCTATTCAGTTATTTTAATGATAATTGATCAACTACATAGAACTATGATTACATGCTCATGTAATAATTGACCATGTCAGAGCACTTGGCTTTAATAATCACTGGGAATTGCCAAATTAGCACGCAAGGTACAGTAGTGAGCATACAGAACTATTTAGTGGGATAATTAGAGGAGAAGGTAACTCTGACTAGTAAGAAGCTAAACTATGAAATATTTTCAAAAAATTATATTATAATCTCAAAATGAGGAAAGTGTATTTCACATTTAATATGTAGTTATTAGTAATGAAACTGGCAAGATGGATTATCACTATCCTAAGCATTTTCCTTGCAGGTATTCAAGTGCTGTCTTGAGAAAGTAAGTTAGACAACAGTATCTTCTTCTATTATACACCAGAGTTACATACCCACAGCTCAAATGTTTAAAGTGGTAGTGTTTGTGGAATTACTCTGATAGGTTGTATAACCTCATAAACTAGAAAAACACATCATTAAAGCTCTTCACATTCCATTTTGCTTATTATGTTCATTTAGATGCATTTGCTAATTTATAAGTACAGTTTATTAAAATTTTTTAAATTTTCTTTTTTTTTTTTAAAGGAGCCCGCTACATGAAAAAAATGCAAGTCAAAGTGGTCACAACCTAGAAGTCTGCAGAGACAGGAATAACTAGCAAGTAGATACTATGTTATTTTACTATGTTAAGTATATAGAACTTAGTAGTATTCTGGGAATTTTACTCTATAATGACCAGTCTTATAGTTTAAAATTTATACTTAGCAGAATTTGTGTGAATGTATATCACATCACAAAAATAATTAGGAAAAATTCTGGTAATTATGGATTTTAGGAAACTCATTTTCTGTCAATAATAAAGAAATTATTTTTGGTCAGAAATATGAGTTTAAATATTGAACCCTCTCTCAGGTTCCATTTTTAGAGCCCTAATTCAACACTTTTCCTTTCGTAAAAGAGTAAATGAATCTTCCAATTTCTTGTGACATATTTAACCACCATGTAAATGTGTTAATTCCTCTCATAAACCATTAGTAGAAATTATTTTATAATCATGCTTTGAGGAAATAGAGTGAAACCATATTAGCTTTTGTAGGTTATGTTTCAGTATTTCAAGGTGATATCGTATGAAATCCATTCACTAAGCAGGAGATTTCCATTTATCAGTATGCCCTGACATTTTTAAAACAAAATTGGAGGTTTAATAATAAAACCATGCAAGATTTCAATGAATGGATTAAAAATGGACTTAAGAATGTGGGAAGGGTGGATAAGATTATTTGAATGGCAAGAAGAATCTTTGAAAATCTCATTAGTCCATATTAAAGTGGTTGGAGTTGATTCTTTCTCTTCATATGTATCAGGAAGATTGCAATAAAATGAGAAAATGTTCAAGATTAAAAGACTTTAGAAAGTATTTACATAAAACATTTCAAATATTTCACCAAAGAAACTAACTTTGCAATTAGAAACTGATTTTGCATGCTAAAATTATATTCATATGCCTATATTCAAACATATACAAATACATTTGCACTTTCTTCAGAATAAAGCTTAATGCAGTTAGTTCTTAATTTAACAAGTTTTTTCCCAGTAGTAATTATGATTATATTTGCAAACAGAGGTGTCTAAGAGTTGATAGCAGTATTCACAATAAAAAGATTTTGAAAACTATGCATAAATATTTTTATATTTAAAATTCTTTAGTTGTAGATATTTCTGCTATAGCAACCATAGAACATATACAAAATTGTATTTCAGTTGCTTAACAGTACAGCTTTCTAAACAATTATATCAGCCAACAGAAATTTCTTTCTTTTCAATGTTTTTTGAAGGCTTTATAAATGATAAGTCATGGATGATAAATACCTCACATATAAACTCTATCATCAAATATTTATACAACCAGAAGCACACATTTTATATGTATAGTACTAAGAAGTAACTAAATCAGTAGATATGAAAAACATTTTTATAAATGTAAAATATTAGCCTTAGTGCATTTGGCTTATAAATTTAGACTTTTACCTTGGATTGTCATGAAGTCATACCTATTTACACTATGAGGGAGTGGAAAGAAAGTACCTCTAAAATTCGAAGACTTTTCAGACAGTTTAGTTGGGCTATTTTTATATCGAAGGAGAAAAAATTGTGAAAACATGTTTAGTAATACCTTGGTTATTATTGACATCCGTTTTAGCCCAGGAGGAAATCAAGATGTCCATTATTTAAAGGGCATTTAGGAACTTTAAAGCAGAATTATAAAAAAGAAAAATATATATCTCATAGCAGTATGAGATTAGAGTGTTTGGGAGGGAATCTGGTAGTGGAAGTCCAGGATTTTGATACTTGCTGTAATAATGGTGGGAAATTTTAGAAGTCCAGACCAAATTGGTGACAGTAGAGGTAGAGAGGACCTTGATTTGAAAGAAATATCTTCTTAACCAGGTTCCTTTGAGACTTAATTTGGACGGTTAAATAGTGATTTCAGTATTTTAGATCTGAAAAATTTTAAGAAGAACAATTAACTTCCAGTCGAGGATGTTAAAATGGTAACTTACCTAACAAAATAAGGATGATCACGGGATGGTGCAAATACAGAACTGGAGCTCTAGGAGTGGAAGACATAGAGCCAGTGTATCTGGATACAGATGATGGTTGAAACCACCAGGGTTTCATCAAGGAAAACTAAACAAAGTGAAAGGCAATGATTACCTCAGGTAGAATTCTGAGGTTCATCGATACTCAGTCATCAAAATTCTGTTCGAAGGAAGAGGAATCAACATAGAAACTGAGCAGTAGTCCAGAATAATAGGAAAATTAGCTTCCAGTCTTCCTTTAGTTGTTACTAGAAACCAAAGAAGCAGTAAGGTTCTAGACTCAGCAGCGTTAAATAGTGCTGAAAATTTCAGCAGGGGTAGGGAGAGAGAATTATTGAGAGAAAAAATATCTTTCAGACATTGCAATTGGTAACTGGGAACCCAATGGATTCAATCCAACTGTGAATGCTAGATGGTTTTATTTATAAATCCTTTCTGATACAGTGCCTTTATTCTTTATCTCTTTATATCAATTCCAATGATAGAGTTGTATTTTTCAGATTTATCTATGGGTAGTTTTATTTTTAATCACATTTACTTATTCTCAGAATATCCTTAAAAATTCTAAGACTTTCCATAATTTGGACAACGAATTCAATTTGATATGCATGAGTTAAGGAAATCAAGTTCTTGGGTATTTTTTTCCAATATGCATGACCTATTATTCCATTTATTAATCTCCTAAGTGATTTCACATATTAGGTTGACAAACATACCATTGCTTTGTAAGCAATAATTTCAAGCATTACTTGGCACATAATAGGTGTACTTGTAAGAAATGATTAGGTGAAAGAATGAATCAGTATTTTTTTCCACCTGGGTTATTCCTACATTTTTTTAAGTACAACCTGTTTGCTGGAGATACAGAATTATTTTACTGTTTTTTATCCATAAATACCTTTAAGAGGAAGATGAGATTATGAAACACTTTTAAGTGAGATGTTCCATGTGATTCTCATTAGCCCTAGTTTTGTCTTACACTAGCACTATACACTAAATTTTCATGGTTTTAATCAGGGCATAATTGACACCAAATCATTTTTTTAGACTTTTATCAAGGAATTACTCTTAAATATTTGCAGTGTTTTTTTTTTCTTTTTCTCTCCAGAATAAAAATAGATTCATTATTTTAAGTTATATAATCTGTGCTCACTGTAAAAATTTTAAACAGTACAGGGATATATGATAAATAACATAAAAATCACTTGAAAAACCACCCAAATATAACCACAATTAACATTTATATTACTTATTAACTATCATTATAAAATTCCTTTGGTATCAATAATAGTACTTTTTGCATTAAAATCTACTCTGGTTTTAGGACAAATATTACTTGCTTTCTTTTGATTAATATTTTTATAAGTTTTATTTTTTGTAGCCTTCTTTCCACTTTTTTCTTCTTACATTTATATTTAGTCTGATAATATTGATCTTTTCTCAAAATATATAGTCCATTTTCATTTATATTTAATTGCTGATATATGTTACTATTTATTTTTTCTTTAACCCATCTGCCTGTATTCCTTTTTGTATCCTTTATTGCTCCTGATGGATTTGGATTAATTGGGTTCTTCTTGTTTTCTTTTTTCCCTGTATTAACTTATTAGATACACACTCTTTTACTGTTCTTACAGTGGTTACCTTAGAAATTTTAACATTTATCCTTGATTTATTCAAAACTTACCCAAGGAGTTACTTTTAGCAATTCCCTCATATTGCTAGAATCTTAGAAAACTTTAGTTCCTTTGTTTGCCATTATTGTGATATATTTTTCTATAGGTATCTTAAGCCTTGCTCAATACATTTCTGTAATTATTTGTATATTCTATTCATTTAAATTTATTTTATTTGTTCTGATTAGTTGTACATGACAATGGAATGCATTTATACATTTTGAAAATCATATATAAATGGAGTATAAGTTCTATAGTTGTTTAAATTTATCTGCATATTTACTTTTCTATTATCTTTTGTTTCTTCCTGCATATTGGTTATTTATGTTTCCTTCTGAGAAAAATTTCTTTTTATAATTTTTTATTTGTTCTTTTTAGTTATATATGACAGTAGAAAGTATTTTGACATAATGTACATACATGGAGTATAGCTTCCCATTCTTGTGGTTGTGTATGATGCGGAGTTACACTGGTTGTGTATTCATATACGAACATAGGAAAGTTATGCCTGATTCATTCTACTGTCTTTCCTATTCTCATTGCCTTCCCTTTCCTTCATTCCCCTTTGTCTAATCCAATGAACTTCTATTCTCCCCACCCCCTTATTGTGTGTTAGCATCCACATATCAGAAAGAACTTTCAGCCTTTGAGCTTTTGAGATTGGCTTATTTCACTCAACATGATAGTCTCCAGTTCCATCCATTTACTGGCATATGCCATAATTTCATTCTTCTTTATGGTTGACTAATATTCCAGTGTGTGTGTGTGTGTGTGTGTGTGTATACATATATGTACATATGTATGTATGTGTATATATATATATATATATATATATATATATATGTATTCCACAAAATGTGTCCATTCATCTGTGAGAATATTTTTATATGGCTAAATAAAATGTCTTTAGTATTTCTTTTGGTGCCAGTGTGCCTAAAGTAAATTTTCTGCATCTTCTCTTTGATAATGGTTTACCTTCTTTTATAAACTCTATTCTTACTTTTTATAGAATTTCAGCACTTTTTTTTCTGTGCTGAGGATAAAACCCAAAGCCTTGCTCATGCTCGGCCAGCACTTTACCACTGAGCCACACCGTAGCCCCCAGAATCTCACTATTTTGGGGGTGGGGGCATATACTCAGAAGTGGAAATACTGACATTCAATAATCCCATTTTGAGTTTTTTGGTAAGCTCCAGACTTTTTTTCTTTCTTTCTTTTTTTAATACCTGTGTTTATTATCTTGACTGTGGGAATTGTTTCACAGGTGTATTTATATGTCAGATGACTGCATTTGCACCATTTTACATTCCCACCAACAGTACACAGGTCTTCCAATTTTTCCATGTCCTCACCACCACTTTTAATATTCTGGTTTGGGGGGTTGTCTTTTCATTGTTGGTTTTGTTCTTTTGTTGTAGCCATTCTAATAGATGCAAAGTACTATTATTGAATGACAGACATTGAGTGTATAAAATTTCTTTGTCTCCAGGTGATAATGTTTGGGCAAAATGAAGTAGAAGAGGTATTCACTAAACCTTTTACATACTGAGATTCATAGAAACTGGGTTCCCAAGTCAGCCTCTGACTGTTCCCTGTTGCTGAACTGTAGCCTTCCAGGATTTTCAGTGGAAAACTGTGTCCACCACGACCCTTCCCCCTGTGATTCTCTGTCCACAAGGCAAGACATTGTGCACTCCTTTTCAGAAACTTTAGCAAAAATTCTAGCTTTCTGTGTCACGAAACGACAGAGTACAACAAATGGCTCAAAGTGAGACCAGCTATGGGTAGAGGTTCCTTTGTTTTCCAGTTTTCACCCAGTCTCACAAAACCACCTAAAGCTCTTATTTACCATTTCTCTCATTGTGACCTCTGACTGAACTAAGTTCCCTTAGATTCTCAGATTCTTTTTTCTTGTGTAGAATTAGCAAATGTCTCCAGAAAAAGGAGGTTTCCTTCTAGCTCACCATTTTAGCTCTCCCTCTACCAGAAACTTGGCTCAACTAGCCCTGTAGCTTCCTTGATTCTCGGATGCATTAAAATAGAACAATGTTTAAATATATGCAGCTTTTCCAGTGGCCCTCTGAAGGAGCATGAGTGCTTTTTCATCATTGTTTTTGTAATTACATAATGGCAAAATTCCTGAATATGTATACAAGAATGTATGTGTTATTGCACATGCTGTTTTTATTGAGACTATTTATGCTTTGGTTTCTTTTATCCATTTTCCTACTCCTTTCCTGCCAATTGTTACTCTAATTTATATGTTACTTTAATTTAATTGTTACTTTAATTTATAAGCTTATTTGAATTATTGTCTTCTTACTTTTCTATTTAATAAATCATAGAAATCAACTGGGGAAAATATTTTGGAAATAAATTATGCAGTTAAAGGCATACTTAACTTTACAACTCTGTAATCCCATTCCTAGGTAATTTACCCAGAGCACATGAGAACATAGGTATACACGAAGACTTGAGCACAAATTTTAGAGTAGCTTTATTCATAATCAATATACATTAACAAGTGAATGGATAAACAAACTTAAGGACACCCATATTTAGAACACTGTTCAGTAATAAAAAGAACCAACTTCTGGCACATACAAGAAAATGGATAAATGGATGAATCTTGAAAGCATCACATCAAGTAAAACAATTCAGATTCAAAAAGCCACACACTTCATTTACATAATATTCTATAAAGTACAAAAACTCAGGTATGGAAATCAGATCAGAAGTTAACAAGGGCTGGCTTAGGAGAAAATGACCACAAAGAAGTATAAGGGGCCTGTTTAGGATAATAGTAATATTCTATATCTTGAATGAGGTAGTCAATACCCAATTATATAAGTTTCTCTAAAATCATCAAATGGTAAACCTCAAAAAATACTTGAATCAAAAAACATATTTTTAGAGAAAATATCAATACAAAAACCAGTCAAGAACTCAGGGAAAACTTTTTCCATCAGCTAGTATCCACTAATGTGTTCTTTTTTGTTTTGTTTTTCTCCAAGAATATATATCCATGGCAAAAATTGGGCAAAAAATATAGAATGACCACCTGATGCCACATGTGACCATGCTTCCCAACTATCAACAACCCACACAACAGTGTTACATTGGTTACAATGATAAACCTACCTTGACACATGATCATCACTCAAAGTCCATAGTTCACATTCGAATTTGCCCCTGCCTTTGTATATTCCGTGGGTTTTGACAGTGTGTGATGATATGCCCACTGTTGCAGATACACACAATAGTTTCACTGCCCTAACTATCCACAATGCTCCGTAAACAACCACTTAACTCTTCCCTGTCTTCATAGTTTGACCTTTTCCAGAATGTCAGGTAGTTGGTACTTCATAGTATGTAGCCACTTTGGATTGGCTTCTTTCACTTAGTAAATAATTTCATTTCATGAATTGATAACTCATTTCATTTTTAGCACTAAATAATATGCCTTTGCATGGAGGTACCACAGTCTGATTAATCATTCATAATGTATTCTTTTTAATGACTGCATTAGGCTCTCTATCTGGATAACCTTTATTAAAGAATCCACTACTTAGGGACAATTTACTGTTGCTACATTTTGCCATATAAATTAATGTTATGCAAGCTAACTTGTATATATCTCTTTATTTTCTATTGTTTCCAAAAGGATATAGACCCAGTTAGAGACAGGTACATTTAGAAAGAAAAATGTAATTAAAAAGATAAAATGCATCACTTTAAATGTGATTAGGTATTTAGTTCAGTGACATTAAGTATGTACACATTGTTGCAAAAGATAATTTTAATGTTAGTATATACTAGCTCATATAGTTTAAAAATCTAAATCTTCTAAATGTTATCAACTGAGAAGAGAGTGTTCCACCCCTTTCCTCAACAATCTCCCTCTCTAGAGGAGGGAGTATTATGAGTTTCTGATAAAGCTTTCTAGAAACAATTTTCACATATGTAATAATATGTGCACATACATGTTTTCTCCTTTCCCATAGAAATCATAGCATATTTAGACATTGTTTAACACCTTACTTTTCTACTTAATAGAAAACATTGGGTATAACTTCATATCTATTCATAAAAAACTTAATTATTTTATATATTTTTGCAGCTCCTTGGTAAGTATTGTGTGGATTTCTATTATTTCCAGCCTTTGGCTAACACAAACAGTACTACTGTAAGTGGCCATATAGAGTATTGTTTTGCGTCTTGCATGTGTATCACAGGAGAAATGGAATTGCCATGTACAATGATATACCATTTGGTAATTTTGGTAAATTTTGTAAAATTGCACTGTGTAGAGCTTTTTCTGTTTTTACCATTATCCATAATATGGTAAAACTGACCTTCTAAACTTAATACATGGATATTGCACTTAAAAGCTATGTTGTTTCATATTTCCACAGGATTGTATAGGTAATTATTCTTTCACCTGCAACTCTGAAGCAGTTTTTTTCTCATTTGTCTCACTCTGCTGGATATAAAGCAGTACATGATTACTTCAAATTATGTTTTCTCAACTACTCGAGAAATGCAGCATTGTTTCATTCCTATATATGTCTGTGTATATATGTATGCAGGTATGTTCATATGTGTGTGATATGCTCTTCTGCAAGTTGTGTATATGTATCTTTTGCCTATTGTGTTGACTTTTCTTATTACTTTGTAACTACTCTTTGTATACTATATAGATCAGCTTTTTTTCTTTCAAAAGCTTTGCGAATGTTTTCCTCAGCTAAAATTTGACATTGCTTTATGTTAGTTTTTGCCAGTTTATATGAGGCAAAATACATCTTTGTTTTCGTAATAGAATTAACGCTTTCATTTTTGCTACTTAAATACATTTTAATTATCTGAAAGTACTTGAGTAGTTTTATGAATCATAATGAAAAGAGATTCTGTCATCCTAAATTAATTATTTTCATCTTTCACCTATGACTGTAGAAAAGTAACTTTTTAAATTGGAGAACATTTTGTCTTTAATATGAAATGCAAAGATGACTTTATGCTTTTATACAATTTTTCTAAAAATGTCATTTCTTACATAGGAGATATCAATAAGCATAGTACGACTTCATTTGCTATTTAGCAAATTAAAGATGAAAGTAACTCTAAATGCCAAAAATGAGAAGAATGCAGTTAATTTTTATCTTTCTGAAACTAAATTAGTTGTTGGAAATCCTTTGAGATATTTCTTACTTTCTTCTGTGTTTTAGTGGACAGTTCCCACAAATTATTGGGAAGAGTATTTAGACATTAAATCTTCAATTTTTGTAATTACTGAGCTCATATTATTTTTAGAGAACCTTATTCTTTACAAGCTACAGCATTAGAAAGTATCTTAGGTCATTCAGGCTCTGTAACATGGCACAGGCTGTGTGCCTTTAAGTAATAGAGGTTTATTTCTTATAGTTCTGGAGGTTAAGAAGTCTAAGAGCAAGGTACCAGCAGATTTGTCATCTACTGAGGACCACCTTCCTGACAGTGGCTATTTTCTTACTGTAATTTCACATGGTATAGGGGTCAGGGAGTCTCTGAGGTCCCTTTAATAAGGGCAGCAATCGCCTCCCCAAGACCCCACCTCCTGATACCTCACCTGGGGATTAGAATTTTGACATGTAAATTTGGAGGGAAAATTGTCCATTTTAGATAGACATCAAGAGTAGCAAATTTATGTGAAATGGAAGCCATGGGGCCTAGTGGTTAGAAACATGTTCTGAAGTTGGATTATCTAGTTTAAAATACAATTCCAAAATTGAACATGTTACTCAACCTTTCAATGCTTCCGTTTCCTCATCTGTAAAAATAAGGATAACATGGGTTGAGTATCACACATAGGAAATGAGTGCCCCACATCTGAAATGAGCACCTCACATCTGAAATTTTTGGAGCTACATGTTTCTTTCAAATTTTGGATTTTTTTCGTATTTTGAAATATTTGCTTATACCAATTGAGATGCTTTGTGGGTGGGACATACATTTACATATTCACTTATGATTCATATATACCTTTTACACATAGCTTGAAGTTTATTTAATATAATATTTTTAGTGCATCTGCTTTTGTGGGTATAACATACATTGCATATTCATTTATGATTCATATATGCCTTATACACATAGCTTGAAGTTTATTTAATTCAGTATTTTTTAGTGCACCTGCATTTTGGCCATCACGTGAGGTCATGTGGAATTTCCCACTTGTGGCATCATGTCCATACTCAAAAACTTTTGAATTTTGGAACACTCTGTATTGCAGTTTTTTTTTCAGATTATGGATGCTTAACCTGTAATTGTGCTTATGTCATAAAACTGTCTAGTTTGGGGCAATAATACAGCAAACAAAAATGACAAAACCCAAGCCCTCATAAATGAGTATTTTGAGCAATCCATATGAAATTTGAAAGTCATAGCAATCTCTGAAATGGATTGAAATAAGCAGAAACACACATAGCACCAAACAGCACATAGTAAACAATACTTATAAAACCATAGATGTTCCTCAACTTATCATGGAGGTACATTCCAAGTTACCCATGGTAACTTGAAAATGCTTATTGAAAAGTATTTAATATGCCTAATCTACCCAACATCACAACTTAGCAGCAGAGCACACAGTTGGAGAGTTGGTTGTTTATCCTATGGTCTCATGACTAACTGGAAGCTTCCGTTGGCTCCTGCTGTCCAGCATCACAGACAGTATCCTACTAAGTCCAGGGAATGATAAAATTCAAGATTGAAAGAATTGTTTCCATCAATTGCATATCTCTGTTACACCATCACAAAGTTGAAAAATGGAGAGTCTAACCACTGTAAGTCAGGGATCATCAAGAAATATAAATCAAAATGGTCAAATATATTTTAAAAGAAAGTATATTTAGAGCATAAATTTATAAAACTATTCTGAACTTTTTTTGAAAAATGTTCTCATGCATAGTTCATAAAGGAAAATAAAAAATTGTTAAATTATACAGAAGGCTAATTTATGCTTTTTATTTCTAGCATTTATTTATTCAGCCAATGTTAATTGAGCATTTACCATATGTCAGACACCAATATAAGTTGTGGGTAGATAGCAGTAAATTAAAGAGATGAAATCCACATCATCATGAAAACTTGTGTTTTGTGCAGGGGCTGTGATTTTGAAAGACAAATTCTAAAAACCATGTAAGAAATAGTTTGAAATAGGGAGAAATGGGAAATGTAGAAATTCTTTGGTCTTCTTTCAAGATAAGTGACAGGTACAGAGAGATCCACAAAAATTGTACAGTTTTATGATTACTGAATTTTTGTGAAGAAAATCATTTCTCTGTACTATGGCAACTTGCTACTTTAAAATAAATCTTCTTGAACAGTTACTAAAACTCATTATCCAGCCGGGCGCAGTGGTGCACGCCTGTAATCTCAGCACTTGGGAGGCTGAGGCAGGAGGATTGCGAGTTCAAAGCCAGCCTCAGAAACTTAGCGAGGCCCTAAGCAACTCAGTGAGACCCTATCTCTAAATAAAATACAAAATAGGGCTGGGGATTTTGGTCAAGTGGCTCAGTGGTTGAGTGCCCCTGGGTTCAATCCCCAGTACCAAAAAAAAGAAAATCATTATCCATTTGTTTCTTTATGTGTTTTCTTTAAAAAGTATGATAAGATTATTCTGTTTTAAAAAACAGAGTCATAAGTCCTTGTGTTGATACAGAACAATTTTAAATAATATAACATAATTCATGAGCAATAACTTAAAACTGAATAGCAGTTATGATAGATTGGAGGTGGCATTACATGGGCACAAATTCAAAATCCTAAAAGCTAATGAGATTGAATAGATTCTTCAGATTCTATAGAGGTACCAAAATGCCAATGTACAACTTAGGTGCCTAAATGTTATGAATGCTGTTAGAGAAGAAAGAAAGTTGTGGAAATCAGGAATGAACTACAAAGCAGCCAGCACAGGAGAGGAAAGCTAGAGTCAAGCAGGGAGGCGGATTCTCAAGGCCTCCGTGAGCAGAGTAACCACCAGTAGCTGGGCACTATGGGATCCTCCCCAGACCTCCTCTGCTGTGGGGACATCTTCAGGAGCCATCAGCCTGGGTCCTGAGGAGTTCCTATGCCAGCCAAATAAGTTCCTGGTGCTATTATGTCTTTATGACTGTATTTCTAAGTTATCTGTGCTGGACAAAGAACCTGGCCCCACCCTGTGATCCAGAGGGCACTTCTCTTAGCTGGAATTGAGGAACTGCATTTTGTTTATAGCAGAAACCAAAAACCTAGAAAGGGAAGAAGCCCAAAGACAGGGAAATTGACATTTACTTAATTACTTCTGTGTTGTCCAAGTCCATTTATATGCACGTTTTCTTACTATGCCCTCATGGTATCTCTGTAAGAAAGATAGGAAATGAAGATGCAGAGAGGTTAGTTGTGGCTTTTCCACGGTTACCATAGCTTCTAACGGGAAAGTCAGTGTTACAATCTATTTCTATATGACTGGAGAAACCGTTCTATTTCTACTGTATCACCAGGAGGAAAACATTTGCTTGAGAGAAATTGAATGGAGAGAACACCATCAAATTTTATCACTCTAATAAAACCCTACAGAGTCATAAGTTTATGAGATATAAATAAAAAGCTTAAAGCACCAACAATGGGATGATGACAATAACAGCATTGATGCCATTGAACATGGCACATCTGGCTCGAATGTAAGGGGTATGTTGGTGGGGACCACGGTGGCAGGTAGGAAGAATCACTAGCAGTGTATCCAGGGTGAACTCCAGTGAGTTTCTGAGTGTAGTACAGAGATCTGTGGTGGAGATGTGGATTCATGAATTTTATTATGAAGATGGGAAATAAAGTCAAGGGTATAAATTAAATTGCCCAAGAAAAAATACAAAAGCAAGGTAAGAAGAGAATTGAGAGTAAAACTCAGGTTGAAATAAAACATCAAGTTTGGAGAAGTAGTTAGAGGACAAGGCTAAACTGAGTCCACAGAAACAAAAAGAGGAAAGAGTACTAAAAAAATGGTCACTTAAAGCCGGGCATTGTGGCGCACGGCTGCAATCCCAGGGGCTTGGGAGGCTGAGGCAGGAGGATGGCGAGTTCAAAGCCGGCCTCAGCAAGGGCAAGGCACTAAGCAACTCAGTGAGACCCAGTCGCTAAATAAAATACAAAATAGGGCTGGGGATGTGGCTCAGTGGCCGAGTGCCCCTGAGTTCAATTCCCGGTTCCAAAAAAAACCAAAATGGTCACTTAAAAACTGTAAATTTAATCATTTATGGATTCTAATAATTAAGATATTTGGGGGAACCATGGATGAATGTCATTACCTTGTAGGTTAAGGAAGCGAGTGGGTCTTGTGCTGGATTCCTTGGCAACAAGCTCTGAGGTGAAGATTTGTGCATAGGAGGATTATTGAGAGAGAGAAATTGAATAAGGCAGCATCGAAGTCTCAGTAGAGCTTGGGCATAACGGTAGAGCTGGGGAAGCCCTTGGGAATATGCCAAGATGAGGCAGGGCAGCTGGGCTGTCCACCAGCATCAGTCAGTCACTATAGGGGTGTATCTGAGCCAGGTAAGTCCTTCCTTAGAGGGCAGTACCCAGAAAGGGGTGCACTGGTGAACCATTAATGGGTAGCCTGCAACAACTGCAGGGAAAATGAATTATTCCACCCTGCAAGCGGATCCAGGCTGGTTAGTACCACACAGTATGCTAAGAGCATGGGAAAAAATGAATGTGAAAGCCAGGCTACTATTTTACACACTTTGCTGGAAGGGAGTTTTATTTAGCATTTCAGCCACTAATCCACTCTTCCAAACCCTTCCCCACCACCATCTTACCAGCCCAATTCCTTGACTGACAGATTTTCTTCTTAGACACTTCATTTATTTATTTATCCTTCAGTTAAGTAGCTCTCTTTTCTTTCATTGCTTTCCCTGAGTTGTTACTCTCAGTTTATGGATAGTATAGGAACAGTGTAAGTCTAGGTGGGTTCCTCAGGCCAGTCCTGTTAACAAGCATTATTAGAAGGAAGTCTTCATATGAAAACTTGAAGTTAAAGCATTTGGATATTACATGCCAAGATTTGATGTATCACTTGAAGGCTCTGACTGCATTGAAGAATCTTGTTTTACATATTTTATGTGGGGTTTTATATTTCCTTAGACGATGATATTAAGTGAACAAGCTGAAATGGCAAATATGAAATCTTACCATAATCTCACATTCAAGAATATAGAAAAAGTTTAAATAAAAGCTGTTGATCATTTTGGCAATTATTAATTTATGGCAGCTCTGAGTGTGGGATGCTATAAAAATAGTTCCCAGGAGAGCTTCCAGTCAATGCACACTTACATCATCTTGTCAACCATTTCTGTCACCCTGAATTTTTATGTTCCCTGTAGTTTCTTAATACAATACTGCCTATCTCTGTCAGTCACTTGGGATGTGTACTAACTGGCAGTTTTATTGCCTTTTTCAGAACTTGTAGGACCATGGCTTTATTTTTCTTTTAAAATTATCAATAGAATAGTTTAATAAATTGAAGATGTATTAGTGATAGGCTCTTTCAAAACTGTGAAATTCTACTTTATTAAATCCCTGTTAAACCAAAAACAAACCTAGAACCCCCCCAAACATATCCAAATGCATGTAACAGCTTTATTGAAATCTAACTAGATACTGTTTGAAAAAGGCAGATTTGTTCTTGCTTTGAAAATACCATATAAACAGCAAAAAAAATAAATAAAAAATCAATCCCATCTGTCAGATTGCCTGGAGAATGCATTTAACAAGGAATGAAGTTACATTAAAGGCCATAAAATATGCAACAAGGGAAGGAGGAATAAAGCCATCCTGCAGTTCATTGGCTTCACCTACTGTGCTGGTATTCCTTGTGAAAGGACAGATTGGGTAATTATTGCTACATCAAAATATCTGCCACCATAGAGAGTCAGAGTTGGGAACAGAATACTGGACTACAAATCCCAGCTCCTTCCATAATCATTAGCCAAGGAAATGTGAAAGTTAATCACATTTCCTTTCATTTTAAAGGAGCATGTCAACTTTTCCCAACAGGAAAAAAAACAGCAACTTTTTTTGCAGTCAAGGGGCCTTCAAGTCCGTTAATATTATTACCAATTTGGCAATGAAAGAAGTGAACCTTGACTTAAAGTTTTACAGCATTGCTCAAAGGAAAAGGAACAAATTGCTTAAGGGAGTGTTTATGCACTGGATAATGGCAATTGTATAAACTCACCATTGTTGTTTGAAAACGTGGAAGCCACACAAAAAAATGAGGCTCATTTAAAAGATGCTAACAGAAAATAAGCTGCTCTTAGCTCTTGGAAAAAAAGACATATTTAGACACTCCTTTCAAATGCAGCTGGCAGCTTTTTGCTTGAATTGTACTTTTGAAAGGTGTTCACTTTGCTATCAAATAACAAATTGTAAAAACATTATCTGGGACAAAATGTTCAATGTTAAACTTACTCAAAGTGGTCTCCATCTGTGAATGTTAGCAAATCTATCCAAGAATTCTCTATTCATGCATTTTGAAGACAGGAGAATAACATCAGATGTTTTGAGCTGTTCATAAGCACTTAGGAACTAGGAGTTACACTGCTAAAAGATCTTGCTTATAGTAGTAAAAGGTAATTTGGTATTTCAAAGTATAACATGAAAATGTCCTCTCTACTAACCTTAAGTTTTCTGAGGTTATAGAGGAAAAATAGCATTCTTATTGTTAACTATTAGAAACGTTGGAAAAAGTATTTGCTTGATTTCTTTTATCCCAACTGTGGAACTATTGTTTGAACCATTTAATGTCTAGAAAATGTAATAAAAAGGAAAAAGAGTCTTTGAATTAAAAATGTGTTATGAGTTGTAAAAATGATTCCAATTTAATGATAATAACAATCAGATAATTTTTAAAATACTGACTTTCTTTTGAAAGGTCTGGAACATAACTGCAAAAAAAGCACTTTTTTAAAGTACACAATCTTTTAACAATGTATCAAATAAATAGATTTTTAATGATTTCTTTTACATTTTTAAAAACTTGGGCCATATTATACAATCTAATGAAAAATAAAAGATACACAAACATATACACAAATATGTGTAACTAATTATCCTAAGGAAAATAGATGTATGTATGTCTAAAGTATGCCTCACAGAGAAATCCTGAAAATTTTGACAAGTTAGTAAAAAGTACTTCTGAAAACATATAGATAAAGGATGTAGCTATCTTGCCCAAATTCAGGAACTATAAAACATCAAAAATTTTAAGGCCTATGTGTGAATATTTTGTTGTGAGGGAATTAAACAGTTTCATATTGACAAACAGAGTTCATATTCTAGAAAAAATATATTTAAGTGAATATATTAATGGAACTACTTCTTGAATAAAATATAGGGAAATTTTCAATGCTCAATCATGTTTAATATATACTTCCTATATTTTAACTCTAATTCTGAAAAATGAATGAAGTGTTGGTCAATCTCCTTTTTATAAACAAAAAATTTTTAGTTTTCTTAAATTACAAATTAGATATGAGTGAAGACTGAAGTGCAGTTGGCATGCTCCTTTAAGCTGTATGTTTGCTTAAATATACCTCTTTAAAAGCTTATATATAAAACAATTTTTATGATTAATCAACATTCCATGCATTCCTGAAAAATTGGGAATTGGTTGCTCAATAATTGATTCAGAAGCTCTGCACCAGTCAAATGTAAAAGGGATAACTAATTCCCAGGAGAGATTCTGTGTACAAAGAGATCTCGATATGTTTTGTAGAAAAGATAATTTTAAGGATATGTACCTGTAGTCTGAGCTACTTGAGAGGTTGAGGCAGGTGGGTCCCTTGAGGACAGGAGGCTGAGGCCTGTCTGGGCAACATAGGAAGACTCTATCTGGAAAATAAATATTCAGTAAAGATAAAGTTGCTGTGTATACTTAGAAATAAATAAAAACAATTTAATGGTTTTTAATAATAAAAAAAGAAAAGATAATTTTAAGTAATGATACATGGGACCTGTATTTTCTTATCTATTTAAGATGTTATACTTTTAGGTAAGCATAAAAGTGGGTACTGATGTGTTCTATTTATGGGAGAGTTTAAGAAAAGGTGATTTGACTTGGGTCATGTGCCTACTTACTGGAAGATGGGGGCTAGAATTCAGGTCTTCTGACTCTTAATCCAAAACACTTTAACAGAATTCTGGCAAGATTCCTGATGATACTTGATGTTCCCTGTTAGACATGCAATTAAGCTTATAATTGGTCCTTGTTCCACTTCTCTGTGAACATGACTTTCTTCAGATTCTATGAAATAGCACATTATTCACTCAGGGGCAGAGAGTATAAAATTGTCAGTGAAGTAATTTTATTTAAGTTGTCCAGAAAACAAGGATAACAACATGATTTGATTATTTCTTATTTTCAGCTCATGTTTCCTTGTTTGCATTAATTGAGTACCTGATTTATCTATATTAGGTACAAGTGACTCCCAATTTATTTTTTATGTTATTCCTGAAGAATCAGAAAACTTGCTGTAAATTTAGGCCTCCAATGACTAAAATGTCATCACAGAATACATGTCTGTAGTCAAAGAAAATGTTAATGTATCTATAAACCGTTAAGGAAAACCCCTATTAAATTTTTAGGTACCTCTATATCTAACTTATGCACATGTACACAAATGAGAAGGGATGATTCTAAATATACAACTTATTCAGCTTTTTAGCTTTTAATAATGCATGGAAACAAATTTCTCTCATTAAATATAATCAGTTTTGATTTTAAAACCAGCAATGTGAATTTGACTTAAATATTATCTCTGAATGAATGAAAGTCAAATGAACCAGAGTAGAAGTAATTTAACCAATATAAATATTTTTAAAGCTTTACTTTATAATTTACTTTTTTATATAATTATACAGCAGGGAATATATCTTTTTTTTCACAATGTAGATTCACACAATTCATATAATCTTACATATACACAGGGTAATACTGTCTGTCTCAGTCTACTATCTTTCCTTCCCCCACCCCCTCCCATCCCATTTTCCTCTACACCATCCATACTTCCTCCATTCTTTTCTTATCCCCCCCATAACCCCCCGCCCCATTATGTATCAGTATCCACTGATTGAGAAAACATTCGGCCTTTGGTTTTTTGGACTTGGCTTATTTCAGCATGATTTTCTCCAACTCCACCCATTTACCAGCAAATGCCATAGTTTTATTCTTCATTATGGCTGAGTAATATTCCATTGTGTATATATACCACAGTTTCTTTATCCATTCTTCAATTGAAGGACATCTAGGTTGGTTCCACAATATAGCAATTGTGAGTTGAGCAGCTATGAACAAAGATGTGGCTGCATCCCTATACTTTGCTGATTTTAAGTCCTTTGAGTATAAACCAAGGAGTGGGATAGCTGGGTCAAATGGTGGGTCCATTCCAAGCTTTTTGAGGAATCTCCACACTGCTTTCCAGAGTGGTTGCACCAATTTGCAACTCCACCAGCACATCCACACCAACACTTATTGTTGCTTGTATTCCTGATAATAGCCATTCTAATTGGAGTTAGATGAAATCTTAGGGTGGTTTTAATTTGCATTTCTCTAATTCCTAGAGATGATGAGCACTTTTTCATATATCTGTTGATCACCTGTATATCATCTTCTGTGAAGTGTCTGCCCAGGTCCTTAGCCCATTTATTGATTGGGTTCTTTGCATTTTTGGTGTAAAGTTTTGTAAGTTCTTTTAAATGTTGGAGATCAGTGCTCTGTCTGAAGTGCATGTGGAAAAGATTTTTTCCCACTCTGTAGGCTTTCTTTTCACATTATTGATTGTTTCTTTTGCTGATAAAAAGCTTTTTAGTATGAATCCATCCCATTCAGTGATTCTTCCTTTTATTTCTTACCTCTGGTGGTCATGCTGAGAAAGTCTGGTCCTAAGCCCACATGAAGAAGATTTGGGCCTACTATTTCTTCCATTTGGTGAAGAGTCTCAGGTCTAATTCCTAGATCCTTGATCCACTTTGAGTTGAGTTTTCTACAGGGTGAGAGATAGGGATTTAATTTCATTTTATTGCATGTGGATTTCCAGTTTTGCCAGCACCATTTGTTGAAGAGGCTATCTTTTCTCCATTGCATGTTTTTAGCACCTTTGTCTAGTATG
Source organism: Glaucomys volans (assembly GCA_020662805.1). Classification (NCBI taxonomy): domain Eukaryota; kingdom Metazoa; phylum Chordata; class Mammalia; order Rodentia; family Sciuridae; genus Glaucomys; species Glaucomys volans. The sequence goes on along the minus strand of JAJEJO010003392.1, from coordinate 623,254 downwards.
AGATAACTGTACTTATGTGGATTTATCCCTGTGTCTTCTACTCTGTAGCATTGGTCTAACTGTCTATTTTGGTGCCAATACCATGCTGTTTTTGTACTTATTGCTCTATAGTAGAGTTTAAGATCTGTTATTGTGATACCTCCTGCATCATTCATCCTGCCCAGGATTTCTTTGGCTGGATCTTTTGTTCTTCCAGATGAATTTTATGATTGTTTTTTCTATTTCTATTAGGAATGTCATTGGAATTTTTGTTGGAATTGCATTAAATTAGTATAGCACCTTTGGAAGTATTGCCATTTTGTTTATATTAATTCTGCCTATCCAAGAACATGGAAGATCTTTCCATCTTCTAAGGTCTTCCTCAATTTCTTTCTTTAATGTTCTATAGTTTTCATTGTAGAGGTTTTTCACCTCTTTTGTTAGATTGATTCCCAAGTATTTTATTTTATTTGAAGCTATTATGAATGGAGTTGTTTTCCTCATTTCACTTTCAGATGATTCATCACTTATATAGATAAATGCATTTGATTTATGTGTGTTTATTTTATATCCTGCTATTTTGCTGAATTCATTAATTAGTTCTAAAAGTTTCCTGGTGGAGATTTTTGGATCCTCTAAATATAGGATCATGTCATCAGCAAATAGTGACAGCTTGAGTTTTTCTTTTCCTATTTGTATACCTTTAATTTCTGTGGTCTAATTGCTCTGGCTAGCATTTCCAGCACAATGTTGACTAGAAGTGGTGACATTGGCATCCCTGCCTTGTTCCAGTTTTTAAAGGGAATGCTTTCAGTTTTTCTCCATTAAGAATGATGTTGGCAGTGGGCTTAGCATAAATAGCCTTTACAATGTTGAGGTATGCTCCTACCATCCCAATTTTTTCTAGTGTTTTGAGCATGAAGGTGTGTTGTATTTTGTCAAATGCTTTCTCAGCATCTATTGAAATAATCATATGATTCTTAATCTTAAATCTATTGATGTGATGAATTAAATTTATTAATTTCCAGATGTTGAACCAACCTTGCATCCCTCGGATAAACCCCACTTGATTGGGGTGCACTATCTTCTTAACATGTTTTTGTAAGCAATTTGCCAGAATTTTGTTCAGGATTTTTGCATCTATATTCATCAGAGATATTGGTATAAAGTTTTCTTTTCTAGATGTGTCTTTGTCTGGTTTTGGTATCAGAGTGATACTAGCTTTACAGAATGAATTTGGAAGGGTTCCCTCCTTTTCTATTTCATGAATTAATTTCAGGAGTATTGGTATAAGTTCTTCTTTGAAGGACTTGTAGAATTCAGCTGAGAATCCATCTGATCCCTGTCTTTTCTTGGTTGGTAGGGTTTTGATGGTTTCTTCTATTTCATTATTTGAAATTGATCTGTTTAAATTGTGTATGTCCTCCTGGTTCAGTTTGGGAGGATCATATGTCTTTAGAAATTTGTTGATGTCTTCAAGATTTTCTATTTTATTGGAGTATAGATTTTCAAAGTAGCTTCTAATTATATTTTGTATTTCACTGGTGTCTGTTGTGATATTTCCTTTTTCATCACGAATCTTAGTAACTTGAGTTTTCTCTTTCCTTCTCTTTGTTAGTGTGGCTAAGGGTTTATCTATTTTGTTTACTTTTTCAAAGAACCAACTTTTTGATTTGTCAATTTTTTAATTGTTTCTTTTGTTTCAGTTTCATTGATTTCAGCTCTGATTTTAATTATTTCCTGCCTTCTATTACTTTTGGTGTCGTTCTGTTCTTTTTCTAGGGCTTTGAGATGTAAGGTTAGGTCATTGAGTTGTTGACTTTTTATTCTTTTCTTAAATGTGTTCAATGCAATAAATTTTCCTCTTAGTACTGCTTTCATAGTGTCCCAGTGATTTTGATATGTTGTATCGTCATTCTCATTTACCTCTAAGAATTTTTTTATCTCCTCCCTGATGTTTTCTGTTATCCATGCTTCATTCAATAGCATATTGTTTAGTCTCCAGGTGTTGGAGTAGTTTCTGTTTTTTCTTTTGTCACTGATTTCTAATTTCATTTCTTTATGATTTGATAGAATACAAGGTAGTATCTCTACTTTTTTGCATTTATTAAGGGCTGCTTTGTGGCATAACATATGGTCTATTTTAGAGAAGGAGTCATGTGCTGCTGAGAAGAAAGTGTATTTGCTTGTTGATGGATGGAATATTCTATATATGTCTGTTAAGTCTAACTTATTGATTGTGTTATTGAGTTCTATGGTTTCTTTGTTTAGTTTTTGTTTGGGAGATCTATCTAGTGGTGACAGTGGTGTGTTAAAGTTACCTAGAATTATTGTGTTGTGGTCTATTTGATTCCTGTAATTGAGAAGGATTTGTTTGATGTACATGGATGGGCCATTGTTTGGGGCATAAATATTTATGATCGTTATGTCTTCTTGATTTATGGTTCCCTTAAGCAGTATGATATGTCCTTCTTTATCCCTTCTGACTAACTAGGGTACAGGGTACATTCCCATGCCAACATTTGTTTTCCCTTGTCTTTTTGACAATAGCTATCCAATAGACATTTGAGGTGATATCTCACAGTGGTCTCAATTTGCATCTCCCAGATGATTACTAATGTCTATCTACTGGACATTTTTAATCTTCTTTAGAGAAACATATGTTCAGGTCCTTTGCCCATTTTTAGTGAGATTATCTGTTTTTCTGTTCTTTAGTTGTAAAAGTTTTTATAAATTTTTTAGTTAGCTTATTGTCAGATACTCAGTTTGCAATTAATCTGTCCTACATCATAGGTTGCCTTTTCATTCTGTTGATCATTTCCTTGGCTGTTCAAAAGCTTTCAGTGTGATATAGCATTTATTTATTTATTTTTGTTTTTGCAACCAGAGTTTTTGGTGTGATATCTAAAAAATCATTACCACAGCCAACGTAAAGTAGGCTTTCCCCTACATTCTCTTCTAGGCAGTTCATGATTTTATGTCTTACACTTAGCTGTTTTATCCATTTGAGCTGATCTTTGTTCATGGTGTAAGATAAGGATCCAATTTCATTGTTTTGCTTGTGGAAACCAGTTTTCTAAGTGTTAGTTATTGAAGAGACTATGCATTCCCCATAGTGTCTACTTGGTGCCCTGTTGAAGGTTATTTGACCATACATGATTGAATTTACTTCTGGACTATTTCATTCCATTGGTTTGTGCGTCTGTTTTCATTCCAGAACCACATTGTTTTAGTCACTATAACATCATGATATAATTTTAAATGAGGAATTGTGATGTTTACAACTTTGTTTTACTTTCTCAGTACTGTTTTTGGAATTTGGTTTTTGTTTCCTTGTTTGGTTTTTGGTTTTTTGCTTGTTTTATATAAATTTTAGTATTGTTTTTCTATTTCTGTGAAGAATGTCACTGGAATTTTGATAGTAATTGTTTTAAATCTGTGTGCTGCTTTGGATAGTGTGGGCATTTTAACAATATTAATTCTTCCTGTTTATTAACATGCAATACCTTGGGTATATCTTCAATTTCTTTCATCTGTGGTTTATTTTATTCAGTGTACAAGTCTTCTACCTCTTTGGTGGAGTTTACTCATAGGTGTCTTATTTCTTTTGATGATATTGTGAGATTGTTTGCTTTCTTCTTTAGCTAAGTCATTAATTGTGTACAGAAATGCTACTACTGATTTTTGTAAGTTGTTTTATATTCTGTAACGTAATCATATTTATTATTTCTAAGAGTTCTTTTTATGGAAATATTGGGGTTTCTACATAGAGAATCATGTCATCTGCAAATTCAGTTATTTTTAGTTATTCTTTTCTGATTTGCAAACACTGTGCTTCTTTTTCTTGTCTGACGGTTCTACCTAGTACTTCCAATACTATGTTGTGTAGAAGTAGCATCTTTACCTTGTACCAGATCTTTCCTGGAAAGTCTTTTGGTTGTTTTCCATTGATTGTGGCACTAGATGGAGTTTTTCATCAATGACCTGTCCTAGGAACTTTTCTTCAATACCTAAATTGTGGAGAGTTTTTTTTTTTTTTTTAAATAAGGAAAGGATGCTGAATTTTGTCAAATTCTTTTTTTCATTAATTGAGATGATTGTATGATTTTCCTTTTTCATTCTGATGGATCACATTGATTAATTTGCATACATTAAAACAGTCTTGTATGTCAAAGATAATTTTCACTTGATCATTAATGTAGGATCATTTTCATGGGTTATTTAATTTGGTGTACTAATATTTTATAGAGGATTTTTGCATTAATGTTCTTCAGAGATACTAGCCTGTAGTTTCCTTTTCTGTACTCTTTGGCTTAGGTATCAAGGTGATATATTTTGGAAGTATTCCCTCCAGCTCCTTGTTTTGGAAGAGTTAACAAAGTACTGATAATAATAATTCTTTGAGTATTTGGTAGAATTCATCTGTGAAGTTCTCTGATGAAGTTCTCTTTGTTAGGATATGTTCAAGCTTTCTTTTTCTTCCTGATTCAATCTTAATAAGTTATTTTTCCTAAAAATATATCCAGTTCTCTAGGTTATTCAACTTCTTGGCATGTAATAGATCATAATAGTCCTTCATAATCATTTTTATTTCAGAGGTATCTGTTGTAATGTATTCACTTTCATCTTTGATTTTGAGTCTTCTCTATTTTCTTTTAGTCTAGCTAGGGTCAATTTTGTTTATTTTTCCACGGAATCAACTCTTGTTTTTTTTTTTTCCCTAAGGTTTTTCCTGTTCTCTATTTGATTTATTTCTGTTCTGATATTTATTATTTCCTTAGTTCTGCTAACTTTGAGTTTAGTCTGTTCTTTTTCTACATCCTTGGCTCTTTTGGGGGGATCATTATTCTTTATTTAGCATTGGTATTTATTACTATAAATTTCCATCTTAGAACTTCTTTTCCCATGCTAAATAAGTTTTGATTTATTGTATTTACATTGTCACTTATTTCAGGATCTTTTAAAATCTAGCTTTTAATTTCCTCTTTGATCCTTTGGTTGCTCAGGAACATTGTTTAAGTTCTACATATATGTGAATTTTCCAACATTCCTCCTCTCTTTGATTTTTGGTTTTATACTGCAATAGTAAGAAGCAATGATAGATATGATTTTATTATTCTTAAATTTGTTGAGACTTGTTCCATGATCCATGGAGAATGATCCACATGCACTAGAAAAGCATGCATATTCTCTGCTATTGAATAGAGAGTCCTGTATATGTCTGTTAGCTTCATTTGGTCTAAAATGCCATTCAAATCCAGTATTTACTTATTAATATTCTGTCTTGTTGTACTATCAATTGTTGCAAGTGGGGTAGTGAAGTTGCCTGGCATTACTGTATGCTATCTACTCTTTCATCGTGTCAATTAATATTTGCTTTATGCATTTAGGAACTATCTTGTTGGGTACATATATGTAACTGTTATATCTTCTTGAAGGGGTAACCTCCTTATCATTGAATAGTGACTATCTTTGTCTCATGAAACAGTTTCTGACTTGAAGTCTATATCTGATATGAGCATAATCACCCCAGCTCCCTTTGGACTCCTTGTCCTTCACTTTCAGCCTCCGTGCATCTGTAAGACTAAAATGAGGCTCTTGTAGTCAGCATAGAGTCAGATTTTTTTTTTTTACAGTTCAATTTCTTTTTACTGTAAAGTCTGATCCATTCACATTGAGTCTATTATTGATGACTAGGAATTCACTCCTGCCCTTTGTTAATTGTTTTCTCACTGATAGGTTGTTTAGTTGTTCCTTTCTTCCTATTTTATTGTTTAACTTTGTAGCTTGGTAGTTTTTCTAGAGTTCTATGCTGTAATTTCTTTATTTTTCTCATTTGTGTATCTGCTATAAAATTTTTTACTTTTGGTAATTGTGGAAAATAAGAATTATTATAGTTATTTTAGACTATTTTAAGCTGATAGCAACTTAACTTTGGTCACATATAAGTGCTTATAGCGGCACTTAACCTCCTCTCTGAAATTCGTATTTTTGTTACCACAGTACAATCTTTTTATATTGCATTTTCCTTAAAAATTTGTTACGACAATCATTATATTTTGTTTTTGTTTTGGGGTTTTATCTTTTGTTTTTGTTTTTGGGGTTTTTGGGGTACTGAAGATTGAACCCAGGGGCACTTAATACTGAGCCATATCCCCAACTCTTTTTTATATTTTATTTAGAAACAGGGTCTCACTGAGTTGCTAAGTACCTCACTAAGTTGCTGAGGCTGCCTTTGAACTTGCAGTCCTCCTGCCTCAGACCCCAGAGCCACTGGGATTACAGGCGTGTGCCACCACACCCGGCACTATAATTATTTTTGAACATTTTACTTTTAATCTTCATAGTAGAGATTTGAATGATTTACATGGCACTTTTACAATAACGGAATATTTTAAATTTGACTGAATTTACCTCTATGAGTGAGTTTTGTATTTTTATATTTTCGTATGTTTTCATTATAGTAATAATAGTTCTTTCATTCTCTATTGAAGTA
>JAJEJO010003392.1:574518-609372 GCA_020662805.1 Glaucomys volans | reverse complement strand
AACCCACTTGATCATGGTGCACTATCTTTTTAATATGCTTTTGTATGTGATTCGCTAAAATTTTGTTAAGAATTTTTGCATCTATGTTCATTAGGGATATTGGTCTGAAATTTTCTTTCCTCGATGTGTCTTTCTCTGGTTTTAGTATCAGGGTGATATTAGCTTCATAGAATGAGTTTGGAAGGGTTCCCTCCTCCTCTATTTCATGAAATACTTTAAGGAGTATTGGAATGAGCTCTTCTTTGAAGGTCTTGTAGAACTTGGCTGTGAATCCATCTGGTCCTGGACTTTTCTTTGTTGGTAGGCTTTTGATGACTTCCTCTATTTCATTGCTTGAAATTGATCTATTTAAGTTGTGTATGTCCTCCAGATTCAGTTTGGGTGGCTCATATGCCTCTAGGAACCTGTTGATGTCTTCCAGGTTTTCTATTTTGTTGGAGAATAAATTTTCAAAGTAGCTTCTTATAATGTTTTGTATTTCAATTTTGTCTGTTGTAATGTTTCCATTTTCATCATGAATTTTAGTAATTTGGAGTTTCTCTCTCCTCTTCATTAGCGAGGCTAAGGTTTATCAATTTTGTTTATTTTTTCAAAGAACCAACTTTTTGTTTTGTCAATTTTTTGAATTGTTTCTTTTGTTTCAATTTCATTGATTTCAGCTCTGATTTTGATTATTTCCTGTCTTCTACTACTTTTGGTGCTTTGAGCTGTAATGTGAGGTCATTGATTTGTTAACTTTTCATTCTTTTATTAAATGCACTCCAAGCAATGAATTTTCCTCTTAGCACTGCTTTCATAGTATTCCCGAGATTTCGATATGTTGTATCTTTGTTCTCATTGACCTCTAAGGATCTTTTAATTTCCCCCCTAATGTCTTCTGTTATCCATGTATCATTCAATAACATATTATTTAATCTCCAGGTCTTGGAGTAGTTTCTGTTTTTAACTTTATCATTGATATCTAATTTCATTCCATTATGATCTGATAGTATGCAAGGTAGTATCTCTGTTTTTGTATTTGCTAAGAGTAGCTTTGTGGCATAACATATGGTCTATTTTAGAGAAGGACCCATGAGCTGCTGAGAAGAAAGTGTATTCACTTTTTGATGGATGGAATATTCTATATATGTCTGTTAAGTCCAAATTAGCGATTGTGTCATTGAGTCCTATGGTTTCCTTGTTCAATTTTTGCTTGGAAGATCTGTCCAATGGCGAGAGAGGAGTGTTAAAGTCTCCTGGTATTATTGTGTTTTGGTCTATTTGATTCCTGAAATTGAGAAGGATCTGATTGACATATGTAGATGCACCATTGTTTGGTGCATAAATATTTATGATTGTTATGTCTTGCTGATTTATGCTTCCTTTAAGCAGTATGAAATGTCCTCCTTTATCCCTTCTGACTAACTTTGGCTTGAAGTCTTCTTTATCTGAAATGAGGATGGAAACTCCTGCTTTTCTACTCAGTCCATGTGCATGGTATGTTTTTTCCCAACCTTTCACCTTTAGTCTGTGGGCATGTTTTTCTATGAGATGAGTCTCTTGAAGGCAGCATATTGTTGGGTCTTTCTTTTTAATCCAATCTGCCAGTCTATGTCTTTTGATTGATGAGTTTAGGCCATTTTCATTCAGGGTTATTATTGAGATATGACTTGTATTTCCTGCCATTTTAGCTTTTTTGGGTTTTTTAGCTTAGCTTTGTTTCTCCTTTGATTGACTCTTTCTTTAGGGTAATTCCTCCCCATGTTGACTGAGATTGTTGTTCTTCATTTCTTCCTCTTCAAATATTTTGTTGAGAATATTCTGTAGGGCAGGCTTTCTATTTGTGAATTCTTTAAGCTTTTGTTTATCATGGAAGGATTTTATTTCATCATCAAATCTGAAGGTAAGTTTTGCTGGGTATAAGATTCTTGGTTGGCATCCGTTTTCTTTCAGAGCTTGAAATATGTTGTTCCAGGCCCTTCTTGCTTTTAGGGTCTGGGCTGAGAAATCTGCTGATATCCGTATTGGTTTCCCCCTGTAGGTAATCTGATGCTTTTCTCTTGCAGCCTTTAAAATTCTATCTTTGTTTTGTATGTTAGGTATTTTCATTATAATGTGCCTTGGTGTGGATCTGTTGTAATTCTGTGTGTTTGGTGCCCTGTAGGCCTCTTGTAATTGATTTTCCATCTCATTCATCATGTTTGGGAAATTTTCTGATATTATCATTGAACAGATTATTCATACCCTTGGTTTATATCTCTGTGCCTTCCTCAATCCCAATAACTCTTAAATTTGGTCTTTTCATGCTGTCACATATTTCTTGGAGGTTTCGTTCACGATTCCTAACCATCTTCTCTGTTTGTTTGACTTTGTTTTCAAGATTAAATATTTTGCCTTCATTGTTTGAGGTTCTGTCTTCCAAGTGATGTATTCTGTTAATTATGCTTTCTGTTGAGTTTTTAACTTGGTTTATTGTTTCCTTCATTTCCTTGTTTCCTTCAAGGATTTCTGGTTTTTTTCTCAGAACTTCTATCTCTTTATTGAAATGATATTTTGCTTCCTGCAATTGCTCTATTAGCTGATTATTCATAGCCTGAATCTGCTCTCTTGTCACATCATTCTCTTCTCCGATCATTTTAATTATGAACATTCTGAACTCCCTTTCTGTCATTCCTTCTACCATGGTGTCTTTGGGTTCTCTTGATATATCATCTAGGTTTGTTTGGGACACTTTCTTCCCGTGTTTTCACATGTTGCTCGTGTATCTTGCCCTCTAGTAGTGCGAATCAGAGGGATTGCAATTTCCCTGTAAAGACTTAAAGTGTCCCTGCAGATTTCCAGTAACTCACCCGATGTTTGAGAGCTGCTTGATCAAGCGGCGCCCCAAGATAGCTGCTGTCCCACTATCTCCAGGTTGGGAATGATCAATGCTTCTGGGCAGAGGCAACCAGGAGCCGCAGCGCCGTGGCCCTGCTGGAAGACCTGAGCTCAGCTCCGAGGTCTCAGGCAGCCAAAGATGGTCTCTCTCCGCCAGGGAAGCTGCAGAATGGTGCCAAAGGGCCCAAACTCCCCTCTGGAGCCAACAACCGCCTCCGCTTTCGGCCAGATCTCACAAGGAGTCGAAGTACCACTGATAAATAATTTTTTGAAGTTCTGCGAATAAATGGCATGCTATCTAATGGCAACACATAAAGAAACATCATGACTACAATAAATTTTTTTCTAAATTTTCAGAAATTTCTTTATCTATAGAAAATTTTAAAAATATAAAAGGGAGTGCTCATGTATGTCTTCCCTAAGATTCACCAGTTGTGAACAGTTGCCACAGTAGCTTTATCTCTCTAAATTGCAGATACTATATTCTTAAATATTGAAGTATTTCGCTCTATACTTCGTTTTGTCTGCAAAAGTTCTTTTTGTCTGCAACCATCCCAGCATACCACATTAGCCCTAAGAATATTTACCTTACTTCCATGTCATTCCATATGTAGTCCATGATTAAATTTCCCCAATGGTCCCCCAAATGCATTTGATGGCTTTTTCATTTTTTGAAAAGCTGATTATCACAAATACTTCATCATTTTAAATAAGATATGATTCCCCACTTAAAGGAATAAAACATCTGATACATGGAAATTTTGATCTGGAAATTACCGAAATTTTGGATTATTTTAATACAAATGTCTATTCTTGTGATAAGAAAGGAGTGTGCACAGTGGATAAAGACAAATTTTACACTTAAGATGTCACCCGTATCTGGATTCATTTGTAGCCTTGGTACCTAGTTTTCTCATCTCTATGAAAGGTACAAAGACACTGCTCCTTCTCCTTGTAGAGTTCACAGTAGGCCCTCATCTTAATATAACCTTGTCATTGTTATCACTACCATTGTTATCTTTACATTGCCTTTGATAATATCAGTCTTTGAATTTAAGGCAATAAAGATATACATAGAGGTTCCTAAGAAAATATGCACTTTTGTTCTGTAGGGGAGTTAAAGATGATGTCTCTGTATTGGCCCCTATATTGTTCTTCACAGCAGACTGGATCTTTTAGCTCAAAGCTTATGGGTGCCAAACTCAAATTCTTACACGTCCAATTGTTTTAAATATAACACTTATACGCATTTGAAGTCTGCTTGCTTTCATGCTCCACAAAACTTTACCAAATATCTACTAACCAGTGATAAGATGAACCTGGGGCTACAAAAAAAAAAAAAAAGAACAATGGGCTGTTACCCTTGGTAGCTTTATTACCCAGAGACACCCCCTTCCCCACCAGGCTGCTGAGCAATATCACCTACACATGTAAGTCTCCTCTCTAGTTGCCCTCACCCAGATTTCCTTTCCCTAGTCTCTTTCTGGGTGATAGAGTCCCATACCTCTGTCCCTAGAAGGTCTTCCAGTGTGAGCAACTTCTCAGAGCTGTTGCAAACCTGTCCAAGTGCCACCTAATAAAGTACATCAGGAAACATTGCCACCTTGTGGTCATGACTTTTCCTTAGCCCCCAAATTCTGAACTCACCTAAGTTTATATGGAAGTTTTGAATTAAAGACTTAAGAAGTTGAAAATCTTTTAATAAGTATTAAGCCTGAAATTTTACTCTTTTGCTTTTTTAAAAGAGGAGGGAAGGAGAAGGGCCCTTTGGTCTATATTTATTTCACAACCTCACAGTAGGGGATTTGTGAGGTTTATTTTTTTTACTTGCCCAGCAGGACATCTTTTTGATAAAAACTGCCTTATTTTATTTTAGAGGGTGACATATCATGTCTGGTATTAATGGGAACTATTTCAAATACCAAATGAAAGCCAAACTGCTTAAGGAGAGCCATTCATATCTCAATGAAACAACAGATAAAGGAAAATGTTTTGAATTTGAATAAACAATGCTGGATTACTTATGAAGTCCTGTTTAGAAGGGAATATTCCTATTTTATTAGGAAGCTAAGCAGGATGATAGAGCTAGTAATTGGCAAAACTAAGACATAAGCCCTGATTTTTCTTTCTTTCTTTCTTTTTTTACTTTTCTTTTTTTTTTTCTTTTTCTTTTTTTTTTTTTTTTTCTGTACTAGGGATTTAATATCCCAGCGGTACTCCCCTTTTTGGAAATAGGGTTTTAATTTGTTGCTAAGGCTGTCCTTGAACTCGTAGTTCTCCTGCCTGAGCTTCGGAAATTGCTGGGATTACAAGTATGCTCCTCTACTAATCTAATGTCTTAAGCTAAGAGCTTGCTTCTCATTATTCTGCTTTACCTGTTCCAGAGCTAGAGCTAATCTGCATTTGAATATTTTATAGGATCTCCGATAATGATAAAAAGGCCATTTAAATTTTTCCCGTTAATTTTACCTGTTTTTTTGTTGTTGTTGTGAATTGATTATCTTATAAAATTGAAACCAGGAACTCATTTTCAAAATTGTCTATATATCCCCTTATTACACAAAATGTTAGTTTATCAGTGGACTGTCATTTAACTCAGTTGCTTGGGATGATTGAGACAGGTGGGGGAAGCTACTTTTATTCAAAAATCAAAGCAAAACAAAACAAAAAATGCTGATGGGTTGTTAGTTGTAAAGGCAAGTTCCCCCAGGGGTAATTTATGTGAGAGAAATAAGATGCAGAAAGAGCTAAACTGCTTTATGTAATAAACTATCAGGAATTACAAATTTGAGTCTTGGCAGCTTGAGAAGACAAAGACATAAGTGGACCCTGGAGACTCAGAAAAATGTAGATAGGCAGGAAGAAGTTCTCGGAAGACTCTTAATAGCTTGGAAACAAAGAGGGCCTAGAAAAAGATGGCCAGGTGAGAAATCCCTTAGAGAGGAAAATCAGACTATAATTATGCCCAAAATAGCAGTTTTTAGGTTACTGGGTACAATACAAAATTCTTACATTGAACAATAAAAAGGGTTTGGGAGACTTGACTAAAAGCATGATAGCAGTAACTGGTCACCATGGTAACCAGAGGTGAAATGATGCTGATGGGAAAGAACACAGTTAAGATTAGGTTGAGCTTATATATAAAGGCCATACAGAAATAAAATCAAGTTGCTCTTTCTGTATATTCTTTTCTGACTTGGAAAGATAGAGGAATAGACATTAGAGCTAGGGAATATTGTAATATAGTTTTTGCTGGTCTTGTTGAGGGCTAGCAGAAGGCAGACTAAGATAAGAGTAAACACAATAAATAAGTCAGTATTAGTCATAGAAGGGGACAGCTATGGGGCTTTCAGCAGGTCCACTGTAAACCCAGGAATGTAGAGGAAATGCTTCCCACCACCAAGGAGCAAAACGGCTAGGGGCCATTTTTTTGCTACCAAGCCAGCTTAGCAGCCACAGGATGATTTAAACTGTACGGTTTCAGAATGGATACAACAACAAAGTGTACGAGATCATAATAGGATGGGGAGCACATTTTTAGAAAGTTAATTGATTTTGACTGTAGGCCTGTATGTTCACTTTTTTCAATTGTTCTAAATAGTATTTACATTTATATTATCAAAGAAGAAATGGGCTACTCACTGATGAAGTAGGCAACTTACTGGTTAATTGTGCTAGGTCATTTACATCTCATTTAATGAAAAGCTAGCTACTGAAGGCATAAAATTACATTTTGCCAAAATCAAGTGTAAATCATGTCTAATAGTAACTATAAATCTGAATTTTCAAGATGTCAACCACTAGAGAAGACACCGGCTGTTGGTTTCTGCTATTAAGCAAAGAATTATCATTAGGCAAACTGAATTTACATGACAAGTTTACAGAAAAAAAATACCCTTAACATATGTTAGTCAGAATGTGGTTTTATAACTACCCAATGTTCACAGATTTGAGCAGCATCAGAAAAAGACCTCTCAAAGAGCAACCAAATGACGAAAATAAACAGGAAATGAGAGGTGAGAAGATCTGCGGTGTGCCTAATCATCTATGGTGCCTAAACAGAGCAAGGATTATTGTGTCAGTAGGCTAGAGCTACTGTTATGGCTTGAGTATGATTTGTGACAGTGCGGAGAAGTGGTGGGGTCATTAAGAGATGAATTAGGTCCTTGAGAGAAATTAATGCCTTTCTCTCTCCAGAGTGAGCATTGACTCTAGCAGGATTGGATTAATTACTGAAAGAGCAGATTGTTTTAAAGAGAGTTCAGTGTTCAGCTTTTTCAGCTCACCTTCTTTCTCCCTCTTTTACCATGTGACCTCTCTTTCACACATGGTTGCTTGCTTTTCGACTTTTCCTCCACACATGGAACAGCGTGAGTTTCTCACCAGAAACCAAACAGATGCCAGGGTAGGCTCTTGGATTTCTAGAATCACATGCTAAAATGAACTTCTTTTCTTTTGAATTATCCAATCTCAGGTGTTCTGTTATAGCAATAGAAAACAGATTAAAACAATTGCTGTAACAAAAGACCACAGATTGGATAACTTAATCAACAGAAACTTATTTTCTCCTAGTTCTGGAGGCTAATAGTCCAATATCAAAATACCAACAAAATTGGTTTCTCCTTAGAACTCTTTCTATAGCTTGTAGACAACTTCCTTCTCACTGTGTTCTTTTTTGTGTGTGTACACACCTGGAGTCCTTTTTCCTTCTTATAAGGACCCCCATCTTCTCCAGTTGGGGTTCCACACTTGTGACCTCATTACCCTTAATTATCTCTATAAAGTCCCTATATCCAAACATGACACATTGGGAGAATATAGCAATCACCAACACTCTAAACACTCAGTTCATAGCAGTCACCAATACCCCAAACAGAGCAGACTAGTCATACTCATTAATAAATTAATAAATTTACACAAGAAATATATATTAAATATCTACTATGTGCCAGACATTGCAGGAGGCACTGAAGGAGCTTCAGTGATAAAAGGCAGACCTAGATGTCATTCTACAGGTTAGTGAGGAAGGAAGTCACCTAAACAATACTACATTAGGTGGAAATGGCAAGTTCACCGACCAATGCAGAGACTCTCAAATTAGTCTTTCCAGATAAAATGCTGAATTTCCCAGTGATATTTGAATTTCAGATAATCAACAGATAATTGTTTAGTATAGATTTATTCCCAGTCTTGCATGGGGGCCTACTTAGACTACTCATACTTTATCTGAAATTTAAAATTTACTGGGCATGCTGAAGTTTTGTTTGTTTGATTATATTTGAGATTTTGTTGTTTGGTTGGTTTCAAAATCTGGTTATTCTAAATCAAATCCACAAGAATCAGGAAAGTCCCACAGAGGAGATAATGAGTGTGTAACCTAAGACCTGAGGGAGTAAGGGCAGGAAAAGAATAGTATAAGAAAATAATCATGGACAAAGAGAGGCTAGAGACTGCCATGAAGTAGGGACCACCAAAATGCAGTGTCGATGAGAACCAGTGGTGAGAAGTAGCATTTGACCATGAGTGGCCATGGAAGTGCAGAGCCCCAGCATGGTTGAGGAGGAGACTGAAGAAATCACCAAATCCTACTGGTCCTGGAAGGATTCAGTGTGGGGGCAAGAAAACAGATTTACCAATCCTACCCACGTCTCATTCAGTGTGACCCTAATATAGACATTTGTTTACTTGAGTATTTATTAAGATCACCTTTTTCTACCTCCTTTCTGTTCAAACTTTTTTAGGAGCATCCTGATTGATTTTCAGACCTTCTTCAAATTGTTCTCCACAGAGCCAGGAAGGCACAAATGTAAATCTGATCAGATCCTTTCCCCCCTTAGACACCTCAGCAAATTTCAGGATGGACTTTCATCTAGTTTAAACCAATGTAAATTATTCAAAGAGTGGTACTAATAATAAAAAAGCCAATGGGGTAATTTTCAAAGAATAAGAAATTTAAAAGCTATATATGTATATGTGTTTATGCAAGTTACACAACATAAAAACTCAGAAAACTGCCTAAAATCCTTACAAATTCTAAACTGAATAAAGCAGAGCTATGTATATGATACAATTTGAATCATAAGGATTACTTTGGGTAAAGATCTGAATGATTCTAGTACAATAATAATTACCTATAAAAAACTAACCATCAAATAATTAAAGCACTGATTTGCATCAAAATTAAGATTAGAATGAAGGCTTTCTTTTTAAATATATTTTTAATTGTTTTAATTAGTTATACATAACAGTAGAATGCATTTTGACACATCATACATAAATGGAGTATAACTTCTCATTCATCTGGTTATACATGATGTAGAGGTACACTGGCCGTGTATTCATGTATGCAAATAGGGTAATAATGTCCAATTCATTTTACTAGCATTCCTGCCCCTATGCCCACTCCACTTTCTTCACTCCCCTCTTTCTAGTACAAAATACCTCTATTCTCCGCGCCCCCTTATTGTGAATAGCATCCGCATAGCAGAAAAAACATTCGGCCATTGGTTCTTTGGGATTGGCTTATTCACTTAACATAATATTTTCCTTTTCTTTCAATTTACTGGCAAATGTCATAATTTCAAAATGAAGGTTTTCTAATGTCTTAATATAGTATACTTATAACCATGTTGCTTTATAAAGTTACATATAGTGAAAAGATTTTCCAAACCAATTTAGTTTTAATTTTAGGGGCAGCTTTTTTGTAAGAGTCAAAATAATTTTATATAATCTTATATAATTTATTCTGAGTGTGTTAAATGTCTTCAGACATTCATGGTCATCAGAATATATTTTTATATGTATGTGCATGTGCATAAATATTGAAAGATCTCAGCAACCAGTTATGAATAATTTGGGGAAATTAAATTAATTTATTTAATAATGTTTACCAAATTCTGTACTAGCCTGGTCAACCATTTTCAGATTAAAGCAAGAAAAATAGGATGACTATTATTTCACAGAGTTATAGCATAGCTTTTCATTCTTTTAAGACATTGTAACTAAAAATATAGTATTAATGCCTTCAACTTTGTCAAGTATGTTCTTAATTTTGAAAGCATAATTATACTGTGTAAATATCAGGGAATTTTTCAAATGTTATTTTTTTTCTGAAGCAGAAAAGCATTTAAGAACCATAGATTTACTAAGAATAAGAAGGTATTTTATCACTAAAGAAAGTTAGTGTCTGGTCATGCTTTTTATAACCTGCCAGGATGTTGTTTAGAACATAAATGTTACCATGAAAGACATTTTCTGGAAAAAATGATTCATCATTTAGATGTCACCCATATGTAACATCTAGTAGTGCATGAAATGTTTGGACTTTTCTTTCTGATGAAAAATTTTAAAAATAATGGAATCATGAGCTTGCCAGAGAAGGGTACTGTCAAAGTAAGGAATTCTGGAACTTTCTGTCTTGGTAAGGCATGAGCAGGTTAGGTCCTAATAAATCCTCAGAGCTTTGACAATTTACCACCATCAGTGCTAGAAAGTGCTCAGAGAGCAAAAGAAAAGCTTACATCCTGAGGAGGTTGGAAAAGATTTGCAGAGGGAGTGACATATGAGCTGTCTTGAAGATGGATGATTAAGATTTCTCCAATTTAAGAAACGAGTGAAGATCATTCCTGGTACAGAAGGACATTTGCAAAAGTGTGGAAGGATATGAAGACATTGTGGATGTATGTTAGTGGGAAAAGTTGACAGCATTTATAGGGTAGGCTATGAGGAAACCAATTAGAAAGTTATTTAAGAAACCAAGCAGAGACAACATTTCAGAACTGCTAAGGGAGGAGGAGCCACATTTAAAAACCTGAAATGCTTAATGTAAGAATATAGAGAGATTAAATTATCTAGTATATTTACTCATTTCAAAATATCCTGCCTGCTTTGATATTACATGCTCTTAACTTGAACACACACATTGCACACACACATGCACTCACACACATGCGTAATGCATATAAACTGATGTAATGATTTATACTATTCTTAAACACCAAGCAGATGGTCCAGGAGAATGATAAAATTATATTTCTTTTCTCCTTCAGATTAGAATTGGCTCTTGATTCAGAGCCAGGCTAGGAAGATAGCTGTTGCCCCTAATGAGAAACCAGGTGCATTTTGTCTCCGCTGATGTTCATTTTTGTACCTCATTTGTTTTCCATATATCTAGAAAATAAGAAATAGAAAGAAGATTTGTTCTGACAGCATTCATATGTTAATCTTACTGTAATTGCTAGAGGTGGTTTGAGTTCTAACCAGGTTCATGCTAGAAAGTAAAATGTTGAATTTATATTGCTAAAAAATGATTTGTCTGTGACATCCTGTGTCAATAAGAAACATAAATATTCTTGAGATAAGGCTTAGTGCAAAAGTCCAAGGTCACTCAAGGAAAATGCTATCAAGAATCATGTCCACTTGAAAAGAGTACATTAGTGACAGTGGAGAAAAAATCTTAGGGATCTTTTTCTCCCCATTTATTCATGCTATTATAGATACACTTCCCCGAAAACATGCAATCAAATGAAAAATTACAAATGCCATAAGTTTTTTCAGTCCTCCTCATACAAAGATGTAACAGTTACTTAATTGTTTCATGGTTCTCTTATAATAAATCCACAAACTATAAAAGTATGGACAATAGTAAACTTCCAAAAATATTGTCTGATTTTTCATATAATGTGCCCAAACAATACCCGGAAATGAGTCTAATTACCAACATGAGATTGTTATAACTGTGAAAATGAACCCTCTGGGACTGGAAGACCTCATCTAGAAGGGGACAAGAGAATTCCCAGAAATGATGTTTCAGGGCAGTGATTGGTGAAAATTAAAGTGCTTCTTATTTGTAGTCCACTGAACTTAAACCATTCAATAAACTGATTTTATAAGTATAAATTGAAGGAGGAACTAATAAAGATAAGATTTAAAACATTTTAATTGCATTTTGCTTCATCAAACTGACAAAGATTAAAACTGATAATATCTGCTGACAATGGTACAGAGAAATGGGTTTTCATATATAGCACTTTGGGGACTATCAGTTGGTAAAAATAATTAGGTAATTCTGTAATATTTATCAAGAGCAAAATGTCCAAATCCTTTTCACCTCATAAATGCACAAGGATTTTGTATTTGAGACTGTTTATCAAGGAATTAATTAGAGTTTGGAGGAAATTATAAATTATATTAACTCCCAGGATAGAATGATTGGTCAAAGACATGTCAGAGTCTTCAGAAATATGTTTCAAGGAATGTTTAATGATATGAGAGAATGTGCATAGGATAATGCTAAATGAAAAAGCATAGCACAGAATAATATATTTTATCTCAATAATACATTTGGGGTGTGTGTGTGTGTGTGTATTTAGACTGCAACCGCAAGTGAAAGATAGGAAATACTCTATGAATAGTGCTTTATTTATGGATGATAGGAGTATCATGAATTTTATTTCTTATTTATATTTTTCTGTATTTTCCAAATTCTTAATAGTAAGTATATATTACTTCTTTGTTTTGAACAAATTGCAAATGGATTGTTAAGTACAAAAATTATGATTAAGCAGAATTATGTATCCAAAATGTCTTAATAGTTTTTTTCTCATTGCTTCTATTTCTTGCCTGAGAGTGATAATGTTCATTAGTAGATGTCACCAGATATATAGTTCACATGATCTGGTGGTTAACAGTGCAGTTTCTAAGGTAATATAATTTCTATTTTTATCCTCCCTCAAAAGTTCTTCAGGTTATTTCCACTGTCAGTTTAGGATGTCCATACTAACTCTCTTTTCCCTTCTTCTAAACCAGATCTGGCCATTCATTTCCATATGATTGATGTTTATCGTATCAAATTTCAAGACACTTGTGAAATTTTTATTTAACTCTTTGAATCAAACTTTTTTATATTCAAGTAGTTTATGATAGTCACTATATGGCTGCGTAAGGACATTGGGATTCATTTCTTTTCCTGAATGTTTCCAAGAATGACAACATGTTTGTCACACATGTTATTCACAGTATCTGGTTTATAATCTTGCTGGGCATTTTTAAATTTACATTTGAGATATTTCTAAATCATCTTCAACAGCTTGGTGAATCTAAGGCCAAACAAAATTTCTATTGTTCCTTATTTATTTATTCATTAATCAGTATAAATAGTAATGTCACTGAGAATACCTCATATGACGGCCTTGCAATCTGTCTTGTGTTAGGAGCACAAATAAATGACAGTGTCCATAGCCTAATGAGGAGCTCATGTTACCCTAAGAAACTGACAAGGAAATATCTCCAATAAGCTTGTGCCAGAGCTTGCTTTAAATTCTATAGATGTCAGAAAAGAGACACCTTATCTTCTGGTGGAAGGTGACAAACAGGGTTTATTGATTTTCTAGGGCTGCCTAAATAAAATCCCACAATCTGGGTGTCTTAAGCAACAGAAATTCTTTGTCTCAGTTGTGGAGATCTAAAGACTAAAATCAAAGTGTTATCTCTTTCTTTTGAGGGCTATGAGGGAAGGATCTGCTTCAGGCCTCGAGTGGTTTGTAGATAGCTGCCTTCTCCATGTGCTTCCCACACCATCCTCTCTCCCTCTGTGTGCATCTGTTGTTTCACATGACCTTCTTTTTATAAGGATACTAGAGTTATTGGAGTAGCATCCCAACCTCCCTTAGTATGATCTCATGTTAACTAATTACATCTACAATAACTCTTTTCCTAAACAAGGTCACATTCTGAGGTAATTGAGGTTGGTACTTCAACCCATGAATTTTGGAAGCACCCTCCCATCCATGACAGGGATAGGCAGGAGGGCATTTTTGTACAAGGCTAATCCTTGATAAGGAAGAGAAATCCAGGAGCAATGAAGAGTCAAGAGAGTTCAGAAGAAGAAACAGGAAATACAGAAGTGCAAAGGCAAGAAAAGTGGAACGCTCGAATGGGCATGATCCAGGAGAAACTGAAAGGTTGGCAGAGGCTGTGTTCCTGCTCAGGAAGTGCAGGGTTGCTAGAGCAGGCAGACCAAAGTCAGTGAAGAATTTTATACAGATTCAGATTTGAATTTTAGAAATGATGGCAGGGTGATTTTTGTGAAGTACATTTTTTTCTACCAGCAGTATCCTGTTACTTGTGCTCTTTTCATTCTAAGAGCTCACCTACCTTCTTCTCCAGTACTTTCTGCAAAACTTTTGTTCCTAATTTTATTCTCTTAATTATCTTAAATGGTGTATTTTTATTGCCTTCTAAATAATTTAAATCAGTGACAATTTCATTTCAGTAAAAACATGAACAAATTCCAAGAGTGGCATGTATTAGTTACAAAATGAACTGGGATAAGCATTTAAATATTCATAATATTGTAAATTGCTGTTTGAAATTGTATTTTTGATCCCATATCATAGAGTTAACAATGAGAAAAGAATTCTGAATCCTAACAAAATCATTCAGTTTTAAAATGCACCTGGGATTCTGGCATTTAAGCTTTTGTGAACCTTGCCTTTAACAGTTGTTAAAACTGTTCGTGCATTCTCACTCACATGCTTTAACTTTTTTTGCAGAAAGCTTCTTAAATTAATTCTTACTTTAACTCTTCTTTCAGCCTGAGGGTGACTTCAAGCAGACTTGTATGTTTCACGACTCTTAAAATCTTTCCAATTATAAAGTAACTGCCTGGATTTATACCCAAAGCAACTTAGTTGATTAAAAGATTATCACTACAAACCCTGTTTATTTTGTTGAATCTCAAATTGGCACATTTGCTCTATCCTGAAGGCACAAGTGCAACCATCATCGGCATTAATTAAAATATTAATAAACGCAGACAATATCAGAAGTTTCCTGTAGTTATGATTGAAGAATAAGTATAAAGCAGCACGAGATGGTATTTAAAATGCTTTTTTAAAGTTGTTTACATCAGATTGAAAAATAGGCCTTTCATCTTGTTTAGTGAAGGGCACTATATTGACATTATGTCACAGCACTAAAGACGAGGAATCACTGAGATGAGATGACTGATCACATGGAAAATGCACTGTCACTCGTGCCTAATAAAGCTCCTTTTCAAATCTTTTATAAAAATTGCTATTAACCTTCTATATACCAAAATTCTCATTAAAGTTTTTAATTAAAATGTATTTAAATATAACTGTACACATTTCTGACTTCTCAATAGATCATACTGAGTCATTGGTCTTTTCTTGATAAGGTACTCATATTAAGAACATAAGTCAACATTTGTACTACAGTATGAAATTAATCAGGAGATATTAAGGCATAAGAGCATCATCTGAGAAATTTATTCAGGGATCAAACAAATGATTAGACTGAGGTTTCTCTCAAACATTCTATCAATTAATCAGCCTCTAGCTGACCATTCTGCTTCATTCTTTTATTCTGTGTCTCTAGAAAAGCAACTATTCAGATATTATTCCAGAGATATTACTTTAGATTATCACCTTAGAAAGTGAGATCTTTGAATCTATCCTTAAAGCTTAGAAATTTGTTTCTTCATATTGCTTTGACTGAGGTTTACAACTTGCTTGGAAGCCAGATTTGCCAAGAAACGTAAATGAACAGTTTGTTATTGAATTAGAACTTTTCTTTTGAATGCTGGCTAGTTTTAATCTCATATTGAAATTTGCTTTGTACTGTCCTTACAGCTGTATTTGCATATTTAAACAAATGAGTAGACAAATAATTCCAAGATAGTAATTCCCCAGGACTTTGTGGAGAGGTGACAAACACACTAAAATTCAGGATGAGCATCCCTAATCCAAAAATCTGAAATCTGAAATGCTCTGTAATTGACAACTTTCTGAGCACAGTTATGATGTGACAAGTGGGAAGTTCCACACTTGACCTTACATGATGGGTTGCAGCAAAAAGCAAAAAATTCAACTGTGTACTAGAAATAATGTATGAATATGAGATTAACTTCAGGCTTTGTGTATAAGGTGTATTTAAAATAAATGAATTTCATATTTAGACTTTGGTCCCATCCCCAAGATATCTCATCGTACATATGGAAATATCCATCCCTCCCCCCAAAAAATTCCAAATTCAAAACACTTCTGGTTCCAGTCATTTAGAGTATGGGGCACTCGACTTGTATTATTGTTTACCCGTATAGTGCAATAAGAGATTTTTAGTAAACTTGTGTATGCCGCTAGTAGTAGTATCCTACTACCCTTCTCTCAAGGGATTGTTTTCAGATTGATTAGGTTAGTGTTCTTTAAAATGGTTAGTGTTAAAATGACAATAACAATGGTGAAAGAGAGAAGAAGAGGGAAAGCAGCATTATTTATTTATAGTCTGGAAAAATTAGAGATATTTTTTAAAGAATTTAAAGTAAAATAGGTGCTACAAACTCAAAATCTGTGGATTTTGTTTGAAAGTACATTCTAAGAGTAGAAGGCAATGACCAAATAAAGAATAAACCGGAATATTCTATTTGTCATGTAAGAAGTTCTCATTTCCAGATTTCGGTAACATCAGCTTCTATGTTATTTTAAAACATAACAGCAAATTATAGTAACCAGCAAATAAAATCATGCAGCATGGTTTAAAAAGACATAATTGTTTTACCATACCCCAATAGGACTGGTAGAGATGAGCAAAATGGCTAAAGGATATTCAGTGTTGGGAGCGCTAGAAACTAGAGCATAGAACTGGAAAAGTACATGTACTGGATAAAAAAACCCTGAAAAGTCAAGTTGGAGGAAACTTGAATGTTAAAGAATCTTGTAAACTAGCCTTCCCTAAAATATGTGATTTGGAATACCATTTCCTGAGTATAGTGATAAACTTCAAAATTTTTAAATTTAAAATATTTTAATCTTTTCTTGGTGGTGGTGGTGCTGTCGGGGATGGAACCCAGGGCCTCATGCATGCCAGGAATATGCTTTAGCACTCAGCTACACCTCCCCCCACAGCCCAAATGTTTTTGATTTTTAAAAATGTGTTTAGGATATACTGAAGGATAAGCATAGTACTTTTTTTTTAACAAAAAGACCTCTGCCTTTGCCCCTTTGTACTACCCTTTGTACTACTATAACAAAATGCCACAGACTGTGTAATTTATAAATAATAGAAGCAATAGAAAGTTTTTAGACCTAAAGAATACACCTGTATTTTAGGATGTTAGTTGATATGTTAATTAATATATAAAATCAAATATATTAATGATTAAATGTATTTGATTTTTATTTTATTTAACCACTGTAAATGTGTCAATATATAAAATGGTAAAATACTAATATTTTACAAAAATTATCATAATGTACAATGATGGATTATTTATATAGCTTTATGTTCAGCATTTATTTTCCTTACCCTGTTATAAATTCACAAAAGTGAGGGGCTCCTTTGCTCATTGGTAAGCTCTTTTTCTCTTTGGTGTTTCCACCATATAAGCCAGAATCGAGCACATAGTAAATATTTAATAAATAATTGATGAATAGATGACTCCTAGATACAGTATTAAGAGAACTAAAGCACAAGTAACCCAAACAAGACATCAAGAAGGAAAGACAATGCCTGGCACAGAGTAGAAGGTTAGTAAATATTTCAAAGTAATATTTCCAGATAATTCCAAGCTTAGTAAATATTTCCAATTTCTAATTTAGATAAGTTGAGTTTTATTTAAATTTAGTAACTTAAAAATGATATCAGAAATAATGGTTTATATTAGGAATTATTTATGGAAAAAGACTCTTTAAAGGCAAATAGATGAAAATGTAAGCGAAGACTATGTAAGAGAGTCCAGGATTGATGTTCTTAGCATCAAGAAACTCTTTTAAAGCAGCACTTAGAAATAAATATTCAATTGGCTCCCTCTGGATACCAGGCACTCAGCTTCCCTTCTTGATTTCTTGTTTTGATTGCTGATATGATAATATCAGCATTACAGACCACAAGGAGGTTTGCCCCATAACAGTCCCTGGATCCTGAGGAAGACAAGCTGATTTCCTTTTATTGACAGGCAAATCAGATCACATCCAGCAAATACAGATTCTCAGATATGATGATGATAAAATGAAAACAGACCCTTGAAATCTGATTGGGTTTGGGATGTCATCATTTCAATAGTCAAACAAACAAACAGAACCCCAAGAAACAAGGAAGCCTCCAATGCTCCATTCAGGGTCCAGAACCCATCATGTGTATTGTCTTGATAAGGGGGTTTCAGAGATGTACTTGAAGTTAGGTAATATTTTTAATGAGGTGTCTTAAAGTAGGACATGTGGAGAGAACTTGGCAGATTTCCATATCCCTGTGGCACAGTTTGTGAGGCAAAAGGTTTCTCAATGAATAAATTAGGAACATTTGTCTTCTGAAAAATGCAAGACTGCACCAAGTAATGAGGACAGCAAAATATTTGTCACAAGGAATCTTGGAAAGACTGAACTTTCCTTTGTCCCTTTATCTTTCCAGGTATGGAATATTAGGCAAAGATAACAGACAGACTTGATTCAAATTCTAGAGGATGAAAAGGTATTAAAAGTCAGTTGTTTTGATACATACATTTTTATTGTTTTGAGTCATCTCCTGCAAGCCTAATTCTCAAGTGACTGAAATTCTCTTTGGCTTAAATTATCAACAGGGAAAGATTTTGAAGAATGTAGCAAGATGAGTCTTCCTGCTATTTCACCTAGTTTAGGTCCCACTGGCAATCCCTGCGGCTCAAATGCATTTGACTCTATGAGGGAGTATTGAAAGGGAAACTGTTTATTGTAGGCTATGGTTGTGGATAAAGAAAATCCCCTTTAAGAATTCAATTTGGTTTGAAAAAATATGATTCAAGAGGAAAGGGAATCCATATGGTGTCGTGAGAATCCAGAAAAAAATGCTCTTATCTTTGATTTCAGGGAATATACTGGAATGGACTCAACAGAAAGAAATGAATACCCATTTTCCTCTCGCCTTTTTCTTATTTATTTATTCATTCATTCATTCATATGTATCCAGGGATTGAACCCAGGATCCAGGGATGCATAACCACTGAGCCTCATCCCTAGCCCTTTTTATTTTTTTGTTTTGAGACTGTGTTTCACTAAATTTGTTAGGGCCTCACTAAATTGCTGAGACTGCCTTTGAACTTGCAGTCCTCCTGCCTCAGCCTCCAAGATCACTGGGATCACAGGCCTGTGCGACTGCACCCAGCTCACTTTTTTCAATCTCTTTAAAACACTGAGAATCAAAGAATCTTCTTTTAGTTTTGTGCAGACACACAGTAACACTAGAAATCAGATTGCTCCTGAGACAAAGTCTGAACGCTGTTTGAAACTGCCTGTCTCTGATGTACACTGGGCAATGGCTGTGTGTCAGGAGAAAGCAAATCTGTGTTCCTGTATGTCATGTAAACAAAATATCTGTGATTTCCTCTGCATTGTGCTAGAGTCAGTTCCTAAAACATTTTCTCCATTCTACCTCACTGCATTGTCATCCTCTGGATGGTCAAAAATTATTTAAAACTGATTGCTGAATAGAAAAACAATTTATTTCCCTTCCTGCTGCCCCCTCATTCTGCTTTGCACCTTTATTCTTTGTGTAAGACACCTGTCAAATTTGTGTTTGTGAGTGCACTCCTGGGTGAGATAGAACTGCTGATAAATTCATATCTTTGTAAGTGCTAAAATGCTGATCTCTACACACTGCTCTCAGGATAATGTAGAGTCTGCTAGTGGAAAAACACAGTGACTTTGGGGTAAGGAGATGTGAGATCCAAGCCTGACTCTACTAATTATTCTGTAGAGCCTTATGTACATCAGAGAGTCACTCATTCTTAGTTTATCACTAAAGTGTTAAAAATAATATATGAACTGATTGTTCCTCTTGAAATAAAAACTAAGATGATAGATTACAAATTTTGAAATTTTTCAAGGATTGTATAAGTAAAAGTAATTAGAATGTTCCTGAGTTCTCATAATTATTTACTTGTGTAACTAATATTTTCATGTCTCTACTTGAAATGCTAGACAAGTTATCAAAAATGAACTTGTTGAATAAGCTGGATATGGTTCCCATCTTCATAGAGCTCTCCATCTAGTGAACAATACTGGTTTTAAATAAACAATTAGAATATGATCAAATGAACTGTATATATAGTTGTATAACATATTGACAAGAATTAAAACCTACCTTGATAAATACGGAGAAGCTGTTCTTCCTACTTAATTTCAATTCAAATAAAAAGCAAATGGAACTGTACCCCTGTGTCCTATGCAGAGTCAGGTGTAATTCTGACGGGCCTGGTAGAAGAAAGATCATATAATATTAGGAATGCAAAAGAAACCAGGAATGCAAAGAACTGAAAAGCAATGAGAATAGAAGTTCAGAGGATCAGACAAAAAGGAATGAAGGGAAGGGAGGGGGGATAGGAATAGGAAAGACAGCAAAAAGAATCTGAACTAACTCTCCTATGTACATATATGAATACACTACAGTGAATCCCATCATCATGTACATCCACAAGACTGGGGCCCTAATTAGAATAAGGTATATTCCATGCATGCATAATTGTATCAAACTGAACTCTACTGTCATGTGTAACTAAAAAGAACCAATAATTTTAAAAATTTTTTAAAAAGGCAATGAGAAGAGTGGTACCTAGCCAGGCAGGGCCAGGGGCTGGGTAAGAGTGTAGAAGGCAGAGTCAGACAATAGGATCATCTCATACTTGGTAGACCATAATAAAAGATTTGGACTTTTCCTTTAGGGCAGAGAGGAGTTATTGACGTGTTCACAGCAAGAGAGTTACACAACCATATTTGTGTTTTTGAAAGATCACTGTACTGTGGAAAGAGAACAATAAAACAGACATATTCATAAAATGTTATTAGTTTGAACTAGGTTAATGGGCAGTTGAGATGAGGAAAAATTGACTTGATTCATGAAATGTTCAGGTTAGTTAATGGTTAGAACTTTATGATTATTAAATGCCAGAAGTGAGGGAATTGAAAAAGTCAAATACAATGCCTCATTTTCTGTCTTGAGTAACTAGTTGAATGTACAGGCATTTGCTGAAATTGGAAGCACAGCAGGAGGAAGTTTGGGTAGAACAGTAATTGCTAACACTTAGTGCTTAAAACTTAAGACATAATTCTGAATTCTTTGTAACTATTATTTTGCCCATGAGGAAGCTGATACAGGCAAAATGACATATCCAGGGTCACCCAGCCAAGCAGTTTGCTTCAGAATCCAAGCTCTTGACACTAATGGTGTGCTAGCTACCCCACTTCAGTTTTAAGCATATTATGTTTCCGACACCCTTAAAACATAAAGTCGAAATGATGAGGGAAATAAATATGAGTTAGAGACAAAATTTTATAGCCATCCACTTACCACTTCACTTATGTTAAATGAAGTGAGAGTTGGGCAAGGTGAACAAGATTGTAAAAGAAAGAAGATACAATTAGAAAGGCAATGGGCAGAGGGAAAGCCAATACTATAAATCATAGAATCTGGCTTGAGAAAGTAACACTTCCTAAAGATTGGAAGAGAAGACCTAAAGTGGGGATATGATTCTGGAAGGGTCTGATGTGGGGGTGACCAAGGGAGAGAGATGTTCCTCAAAGAAAGTTGTGGGTCTCAGCCCAGAACAGAACCACCTACTAATAGGTCAACCAAGATGGGGTTAAAAGGATGAGAGAGATTAAAGGAAACCTTCTTTTAAACATGGAAGTTACTCTCCTGCATTCCTAATTTATCTTTTCTTATAACTAAGACCCCACTAAATGAAAAGGAATTTAAAATTAATGTATATATTCTCCAAGATAGAAAAAGAAGACAGAGGAGAGAAATAGGCAGCAGAGCAGAGACTTCAACCTATTTTTAGAAGACAGGGGAAGATGTAGTTCATGTACATCCACAATGCAGAGTACATGATTTAACCATATTATAAAGTATTCACAAAGGGATGGGGATTGGTTTGCCTCATCCACCTTCTTAGAACACAGGAGACACCAGGTAGCAGGCAAGGAACTGAGGGACTGTGTTAAAAATTGGGAATTCACTAAAAATCTCTATATACAAAGTAACATGGCTCCAGGCAGAAGCCCAAAATATTCTCCTCCAGAATATTCTTTGGCTTGCTGCCTTATCATCTTGCAGTGAAACCTGTTCATGCATATAAAGCTTCCAATTAGCTTTTTAGAGCATCATTGCATAATACTGGAGAAGAGCAGGGGATTATCAGACACTTGTGGAAAACCTCTGTGATGAGAGATGAGACCCAAAGAAACCATCAGAAACTGGAATTCCGAACAATTCAGAGAGCAAGAGGGAAAGGCAAAAGTCTATGGGTAATATCTTGTGAGAGAAAGGAAGATGTGACCCCCTTACACACAAATAGGTAACTGTGAAAAAGGAACATTCAAGAAACAGTATATAACTCCTGCAAATGATAACAGGTAATTCAGTACATGTATTTAGAAGATACAATTGAGAAAATTGCCCAGAAAATATAATAAAAGAACAAAGACATGGAAATTATAAGAAAAACAAATTTTAGAATAAATCTAATAGTTCTCTCTTCTAACTAATAGGAATTATAGAAGGGAATTTTTAATGAACAGTAAGAAATTATCAATTAAATAATAACAGAATAATAACACAATTGGAACAATAAGTGCTTCCAGAGTAAAAGAGCCTGTTAAATACTCAGGGCAATGAATTTAAAAAACAAAAATAAGAAAACCACACCAAACCTTCTTGTCTTGAATTTTCAAGACTGAGATAAAATAAAAATTCTAAAAATTCCTGGTGAAAAGGAAATTGGGTGTTAAACAGGATTTTGAATCAGAATGGAACTGGGTTTTATTAGAAGCTAGAAAATATAATAAATAAAAAGTGCCTTCAAATTTATGAAGAAGTATTTCTGACCTAGCAGTATATATCCAGGCAAACTTTCAATCATTCTCTGGTAAAATAAAGCCATTATCAATGATTCAAGTCCTCAAAAAATGCCTACTATAAATCCTTTTTCAGGAAGTAAATGGATGTTATATTCTAACAAACTGAAGGAATAAATCTGGGAAGGAAGATATGAATCCAAAAAATAGAAGGCATAACACAGGGAATAAGTGCAAGATTCAAAGGAATAAAAGTAAAGAGAACTTGTGGGTGACAGCTGTATACAAAGTCTGGAAAAGCAACCATTCCAGACTGGAACAGGGAGACTTGGTGTTCCCAAAGGATTGGTAGGAGTTGGGGGGTGGTTAATCCGTGTGTTTTAAAGCCATATCAGGAGGAGTTAGCAAACTGAATTAGTAAAATGTACGTAGAAAAACCAAGAAAGACAACAGTAAAGCACTTTCTGAACTCGAAGGAATAAAAAAGATACCCATTAAATACAATATGGTCTAATTACAGTGGAATATAGCCGTATAGGTACTATTAATTTTAAAGCACAATTTTTATACATGCACTTTGCTTGGGTTGGACGTATGTAAGAATTTACTTGAAGATATTATTCAGCCATAAAGAATAAAATTATAGCATTTTCAGGTAAATGGATAGAGTTGGAGAATATCACACAAAGTGAAATAAGCCAATTCCAAAAAACCAAAGGCCAAATGATCTCTCAGATAAGTGGATGATGATACATAATGGGGGGTGGGATGGAGGCAAGAATGGAGGAAGGATGGATTGTATAGAGGAAAATGAGGGGTGGGGAGGGATGGGGGAAAGAAAAATAATAGAATGAGACAAACATCATTGCCCTATGTACATATATGATTACACAAATGGTGTGACTCTACTTCATGTACAACCAGAGAAACGATAGTTGTACCCCATTTGTGTACAATGAATCAAAATAGAAAAATTGTTACAAAAAAAGGTAACACCTTCCCACCTTGTGGTACTGGAAACCTGTAATTTAAAAATCAAGAAGTAGCACTATAGTCAAGTTATTTAGAAATTTACAGGGGGTGGGAGCTCTAAAACACTGAAAGTTATTTGGGGGAGGTAGAGAGCCTAAATTGGGAATGGAGTTTTAATTGAGAGATGTTTTGTGCATCAGATGCCAAAGTCATCAATGAATGAAAAAGGATGTTCAGTAAATTTCTAAATAAATGGTGTATGAAAGAGCAGACAGATGTTACTATAAGAAGGCCATGAAAGGAACAGGGGTTTTATAGGATGAGAGAAGACCAGTAGTTTTTAGAGAGTAAGGTAGAGAGAAATCCATCCTTCTAACTCAGAAGTGGGTTAAAATGTGGCGTGAGAAAATTACCCTGCTCTACTTGTAAAGGCTTGTTGACCCCAGGAAGAACCCACTTTTAGTTGAGACAATGAGGAGAGGAAGAGGTAGCATTCCTGGAGAGGGTTGAGGCTCAGTGAAGATGTTGATGATGATGTAAAGAAAACTCTGAGTTCAGAGGAAGGAGACAGAGGACTTGGAATAGGAGGAATGGTTCAGCACATTGGTGGGGAAGAGAAGAAACAGAAGACTGAAGAGCTTATATTCTGGGATGAAAGTGAAAGCAGGCTAAGTGAATTAAGTTTCAAATTTGATGGACAGTGGATATTGACCCAATGGTTCAGGTGCAGGTCTGGGTATTCTTTATTCTGCTTGGTTTGTGTTTTAAAATATATGCAGTGAGAGCAATAAACAGATCTCAAGAAATATCCAAATGATCAAAGTTTGTTATTTCCATGTTCAAATATGTCACAATGAAACCCATTTTTCTATATAATTAAAATGCACTAAAGAAAAAAAAGAAGAAATAGCTAATGGTCCAGCACAAAAAGATGAGTGAGAGCCTTTGAACAACAAAAGCATGAACAGTTGATTTGTTAGTCAGCTCTAAGTCATATAGAAAGATGAGGTGTGTGCCTTGGGTGTGTTCTATGGCATCACTGCTGGGGAGGGGGAGTGTGGCTAGCATGCAATCAAAGTTGACCTAGGACCAGATTTCCTTAATGTGACTCCCAAAGCACAAGAAATAAAAGCAGGAATCAATTTTTGGGATAGAATCAAATTAAAAAGCTTTTTCTCAGCAAAGGAAACAATCAGCTACGTGAAGAGAGAGCCTTCAGAGTGGGAGAAAATCTTTGCCACACACACTTCAGATCTCTATCTAATCTCCAGAATCTACAAAGTACTCAAAAATCTTTACACCAAGAATACTAATAATCCATTCAGCAAATGGGCCAAGAAAATGAAGAGACACTTTACAGAAGATCTATAAGCAATCAACAGATTTATGAAAAAATGTTCAACATCCCTAGTTATAAGAGAAATGCAAATCAAAACCACCTGAAGATTTCATCTCACCCCAATTAGAATGTCTTTTATTAAGAATACAGGCAACAACAGGTGTTGATGAGGATGTGGGGAAAAGGGTACACTCATACATTCCTAGTGGGATTGCAAGTTGGTGCAGCCACTCTGGAAAGCAGTGTGGAGATTCCTTAGAAAATTTGGAATGGATCCACCATTTGACCCAGCTATCCCACTCCTTGGCATATACCCAAAGGACTTAAAATCGGATTACTACAGTGATGCAGCCACATGAATGTTCACAGCTGCTCAATTCACAATAGCTAGATTGCGGAACCAATCTAAATGCCCTTCAAGAGATAAATGGATAAAGAAACTGTGGTATGTATGCGCATTGGAATATTACTCAGCCATAAAGAAGAATAAAATTATGGCATTTGCAGGTGAATGGATGATGTTGGAGACTGTCATGCTAAGTGAGATTAGCCAATCCCAAAAATCCAAAGGCCGAATGATCTCTCTAAGTGACTGATGATGCATAATTTGGGGTGGAAGGGTGGCAAGAATGAAGGAAGGATAGATTGCATAGAGGGAAAGGAGGGGTGGGGTCAGGGTTGAGGGGGTAAGAATGATAACAGAATGAGACGGACATCATTGCCCTATGTACATGTGTGAATGCACAGATGGTGTGACTCTGTGTACAACCAGAGAAACAACAGCTGTATTCCATTTGAGTACAATGAATCTAAATAAATAAATTTAAAAAAAAGAAAAACCTTCAAAAAAAATTAAACACTTGGGAATCTTCTAAAATAGTTCCCATTGCTCCACAGCCTCCCCTTCTACCACCCTTCTATTCCACCACAAGTCTTTAGATTTGACTTCCTAATTACCGTCCTAATAATTACTTCTCCTCATTCTCATGGCTAAAATAGTAATCTAAGCTGTTGTCACTTGCCTTTACACTATAAAAGCTTCAATCCACATCTACTAGGTGTCCAACAGATGTCACATATTTATTAAGGGCACTATTAGGATGTCTAATATGTGTTAGATGCCAAGTAGGGAAAGGAAGGCATCAAACAAGGTCAGGTAAAATGTAATTATAAAATCATGTGATTCAAACTTTTAAAAATGGAAAGTTTCCCATATTTTCATGGGATCCTACCCACTACCCACTTTTTTCTTTTCCTTTTTTCCTTGTTTTGGTCTATCTTCCATGTATGAGAGCAAACAGTTGACCCTTAAGTTTCTTGGTCTGGCTTATTTCATTTGGCATGATGTTCTCAAGTTCCATCCATTTACCAAAAAAATGCCATAATTTTATGCTTCTCTGAGTAAAACTCCATTGGGTGTATACATCACATTTTCTTAATTCTTCCATCTGTTGATGGGTACCTGGGCTGGTTCCACAACTTGGCTATTGTGAATTGCTCCACTATAAACATCTATGTGGTTCTATCCCTGTTGTGTGCTGATTTGGGACCTTTTGGAAGTGGAAGATCAAGAAGATCAAGATCAAGAAGTGGAATGGCTGGGTCATATGGTGGTTTCATTCCTAGTTTTTTGAGGAATCTCCATATTGCTTCCCAGAGTGACTGTACAACTTCGCAGTGCCATCAGTAGTGAATGAGTGTACCTCTTCCTCCCACATTCTTGCCAACATTTGTTATTTGTATTCTTGGTATTTGCAATTTTCACTGGTATGAGATAAAATCTCAATATAATTTTGATTTGGATTTCCCCGATTTCTAGGAATGTGGAACATTTTTTCATATGTTCAAAGGTCATTTGTATTTCTTCTGTTGAAAACTGTTTTAGTTTTTTTGTACATATATTAATTGGGTTATTTGGCTTTCTGTGCTGTTTTTTTGAGTTCATTGTGTATTCTAGATATTAATCCCCTATCTGAGGAGTGTTTGGCAATGTACTTCTCCCAGTCTGTAGGCTCTCTCTTCATGCTTTTAATAGTTTTCTTTGTTGCATAGAAATTTTCAAAGTTGATGCTGTCCCACTTATTGATTCTTGGTTTTATTTCTTATGCTCTAGGAGATATCAGTGAAGAGAAAGGGGATTGAGGGAGAAGAAGGATGCATAGAAAAAGGGAGGAGTGGTGGAATAAGTCTGACCAAAGTTTTCTATGCACATACATGAATATACCACAGTGAATATCACCTTCATGTATATCCATCATGAACTAATTTTTTAAAACTATACATAAATAGAAGAAAGATCAGTAGAATAGAGGAAAAGGAAGAGGTAGAAGGAAGAAGGGAGGGAAAGAGGAAGTACTAGGGACTAAAACAGAGCAATTTATATTTCATGCTTGTATAATTATGTCAAAATGAACCCCAATATTATAAATAACTGTTACAAAATAATTTTAAAAATAAAAAATGTAAAATACATATAAAATTAACAATAAAAATATAAAACATTAAAAGTATAAAAAATGGGAAGTGTAGGAGTTTGAGGGAAATTAATGGAGAGAAAAGTTCATCTTTTAAATGTTTTTTAGTAAACTTTCTATAAATTACCACATGTAGGCAGCCATCTGTAAGTGCTCACACACAAACCTGTCCCCAGATTATCTTTTCATTAATGTCAGAAGTTAAAGAGGAATAAAGGATTACTTTGAACTGAATGTCTTGCAGTTCTTATGTATATTCTACCAGCTTGCCTCAAAATTTGACCTCACCTCAGCAATTTCAAAAGCAAAATGCTACACAGTTTTTATTTTATATTTACTTATAAAATATCACTAATTTCTATTTCAGCAATGAATTTATCTTCTAATTAAGAATAAATATACAA
This sequence comes from Glaucomys volans, assembly GCA_020662805.1. Classification (NCBI taxonomy): domain Eukaryota; kingdom Metazoa; phylum Chordata; class Mammalia; order Rodentia; family Sciuridae; genus Glaucomys; species Glaucomys volans. The sequence continues at coordinate 581,483 of JAJEJO010003392.1, read as the reverse complement.
ATCAAATGCAAATTTCAAATTAATGTTCATTTTATACTGATTCTATAGTTGGCCAAGTGCTGTGTACTATGACTTGAAAAATAAGTAAGACAAGCTCTCCTTAAAGATGCTGCCTAATCCATGGAGAAATAGCTACAATCAGTAGCTCTGTATCTATTCTTCCTAGGGGCACATTCACAGAGATGACGACCTTTGAATTAGAATGAGAAGTCTCAAGCAAATTATCAGTAGCTGATATGATCCAGAGAGTCCCAACATATTCATTTATTCACTAGCACATTCATTTGTTCATTCTATGGTCGTTAGTGAATATCTACTGTATATCAGGCACTATGACAAACACAAAGATGAACCAAACAGTCCTGACCCTCAAGAGGTTAAGGTCTAAAAGAAAAAACTTAAGAAGCAATAGAGTAAATTACATATTGACACAAGTGTGTGCCAATTTCATGTTATTTGGCCATAGTAACCTAGAGAAATAGGAAAAGGACATGCCCAAGATGTCACAGGAATGTGTACCACTGTTTTCTTCTACCTGAATCGCAGGATTCCTAAAGACAGACTTACATTCTGAAGTAAATGAGTTCCAGCTCTAACCTGTAGCCCAGTGGAGTACATACCACATAATGAGACTGTTCAACTCATCACGTATCTCCGATGTCTATTCAGCAAATACCTGTACACCAATGGAATAAATTTGTGGATCAGAAAGGAGATGGTTAAACTTGAATGTTTTTGCAGACATGAGTGAAGTGTCTTTTCCAACAAATTCTGGAGGTTTCTTTCCTCCTCTATCTTTGCCATGTTTCGCATGTGCATGTCTATATAAACTGTAAAGTATTATAGACTTATAAAACACATGACAAAATTAGCTCTAAGTAAGCTCTAAGTATTACAAGAAAAATCCTCAAAAGACAGTTGACTAAGGAGTTTACTTTTTCTCTTTCTTTCTAGTGCAGTGCCTGGAGATGACCACCAAACGGAAAATCATCGGCCGTCTGGTGCCGTGCCGATGTTTCCGAGGTGAAGAAGAAATCATCTCAGTTTTAGATTACTCCCACTGCAGCCTTCAGCAGGTGCCAAAGGAAGTCTTTAACTTTGAGCGGACTTTAGAGGAGCTTTATCTAGATGCCAATCAAATTGAAGAGCTACCCAAGGTAATTTTTGACAACCTAAGATATAGACTGTAAATGAGGATCTCATAATTTTGAAGGACTTAGCATAATGAGAATGTTAACTATAGCTTTCTATCTGGGTAATTAACAAATGATGACTTAATTTCCCCCAGTATTCTTGTTACATTTTAATACGACTCCATGTGTAATTTCAGGTGATGAATTAATAACCAACTGAACTCCACAAAAGTCATCATTTTATGGGTTATGCCTTCTTATTTTAAAGTGCTCTCTGTAAAAATACAGATCAAAGGGTTGAGATAAACAACTTATGTTTAGAAAAGAAAGGAAAAATATGTATTCTATTCTAGAAGTGAAAATTGGTATGTTGTATGTTAAAGCGACATTGTTTTAAAACCTTGAACTATAAATGTCTGAGAAAGCTTTCTCTCTCATGCACACGTACACACACACACACACACATACACACACACACAGTACTGTCATGAAAAGTGTGTTTTTATTCCTAGATTTTAAATATTTGATTTTTAAAAATAACACTGAATTTATATGGTATATAGCTGGTAAAACTAATTGCTAAAAACTTCAGCTTTCAAACTTTGCATACACACACACTGCCATTATGACACAGTGCTATGAGGAAAACCAGGCCTCCTTTCTCTCCATTACAGAGAATAAGAAATTATCTAAAAGCAACCAAAGCCGCAGCAAAGAGGTGAAATCGGCGGATCCTAACACTTGCCTAAATAAATCACTTAGATTAAGTAGCCAACATGGCATTTACCTGTGAAGGACTTACACAGCAGAGAGGACAAAAAATGTCGGGCTACACTTCTATTGCTTATGCTTTTTTAAAAAGCACATTTAAACCTTCAATAATCAGAAAAATTTTTTTCACGAGAAAAACCTAAATTTCATTATCAAAATCTGAGATTTCAATGTGCAAAACAAATGATGAGTAATTATTTTCAATTAGAATTATGAATTATGCTATTTATGTAATGCTCCAAAATTAGGAACTATTTAATGTCTACTTTAAAAATAGTATGTTTCACTTTTGACAACCTCAGTTTATCATCTTGGATCTTTTCTCAGGAGGGCTGTGTCAAGCATAAAAGAGTTATTGACCACATAGATTAATACCCCAGGATCGCAGGTCAAGTAGGGGCTGGCCTGAAATGGGCTGTACCTTCCTGCAGAATAGGGACAGTGGGGATGACCAGTCACTCAGCCTTGCCTCCCTGTGAATACTCACTCATGGCAACCTTCACAGGATGGACACCACACAGTCAGAGTATTTTCACTGGTGAAACAACCCAGAGAACTCCATGTAATATAACACTTGATTAGCAAAACCATATAAGATTTAACAAAGAATATATGTAATACTTTGTTTAATTTAGAAAAATAAGAGGATATTAAGATATTTGCTTAACATCTACTCCATTGCATAGTACTTGAGTCTTTGGGGGGGCAGTTACAAGAGAAATAAATTTCAATCCTTACTCTTGAGGATTGAACAACCTAATTACAGAGAAAAACTGGAAGCATTAAAGGCATGTGCTCAGGAATGTATTATCAAAGCTAAAGAGCCAAATACGGAGGCAGAGCTTATGTTTAGGGAAGAGTTCCATTCTTGGAGAAGTAAGGGAAGGACTTGACCAAAAATCACAGATACTGAAATTAAGATGGTGCTCCTGGTGGAAGGGAGTAGAGTCATTAAGAATCTGGAGCTGCAGGTGCATGTGAGTGCGTGATCACCATTTGGAAGGAGAGGAAGGAGGACCCAGATTATCAAAGGTCTTCAAAAGCACAGAGCATTTGATTTAATGAATGAATAAAATAATGCCACTGAAAAGTCTTGCACATCATGTGGCTCATTAAGAGCTAAGTAGGCTTGGAAGATAAATCTTAAGATATTTTGTCTGTTTGGTTGGTCAAAACAATGAAATAGCAACAACTAAAAATAATGTAGCTACAAGAATAATTAGTATACTTTCCCAAAGCATTAGAATTAAGAAGAAATTATTACTTATCCATTATAATTGGTACGCTTTGTATATTTCAAAGATTTCTCGCATGATCTCTTAGCCTTTCTGTTAGATCTTATATTCAATTTTGTTACTTTCATGAAGTCCTATAAGTTAGTTTCTTCTACTGCATCTGATGTATTGAGGTATGATGCAAATTATGTGACATGTGAGATATGATTATAATTGTACGTGGATATATTTTGTGCATTATTAGAAACATAGGAAATTAAAAAACAAAAACAAAAGGAGTGGTGTATTAGATTAGTTAAACCTCCTTAAATGTTCCAAGCAATAGAAAACCCAATCCAAACTGACTTTTGAAAGAAATAGGCTTGGTTAGCTCACCTAAGTAGAAGGTCCATCTCAGGACAGGATCCAGAATTGATTCATTTCTGTTCCTTTCATATGAGATCACCTTCCTTCTGAGACTGGTTTCTCTCTTGGTGGCAGAATGACTGCACCAGTTCTAGAGTTCTCTCTCCAGACCCAGAAAGAGAAATATCTGGTCCTGAAAATCTCTGAGGACAAGACAATGTCTCCCCCAGAATTCCTCAACTAACTAAACCTTGGATTTCCTTGACCCTAACTGTGTCACAAGTTTACTGTTGATTCAGTTCCTTTGCCAATTGATGACAGAATGCACTAGTATGCCAAGACAAGTGGCATTACTCACATCGGGTTAGGTAAGGATGGCTACCAATGTGGAGGATTGTGACTCACCATAGCAACACAAGGAGGAGGACTGCTGGGAAGAGTGCCACAGTGCACACACCACCAACAAACTGCCGTAAAAGGATGGGTTTAGGAGGAAAAGGTGCTCTTACTCAATGGCTATGTAGAAAGCTCTTGGCAAAGCATTGAGCTCTTTGAGGATTCAAGTCCTCAAATTTAGATTAACTTTGTATTTTTGTATGCCACCTTCTTTTATTGTGTTCTTTGTATTCCTCTGCCCTCATTACCATAGTGATTTCATATTTGTTGAGTAATGAAGTGGTGATATTATAGTATGGTAAAAGTTGCCTTTTATAAATTTTTTATCCTTTGCTTTCTGATGTTTTATAGAGAAGATATTCTATCTGGTCATAAATCTCTAATATAGGCTGTTATACAACAGATAGAGAACAAAAAGTTAAGGTTAATGGCATTAGCAAAGATATATCAAGAGTATGTCAGAAAAGATGCAAAAATAGATTTGAAAGAACAGGAAGTATTTTGATTAGGAATAGTTCTATCTCTTGCTTAATTTTCTCTAGCAAAAGGTAAAAATGCAAAATTGCATGCCTTTCCCACAGAGGCAGACACCCGCACAGCTAATAATTTAATATTGCTTTGCTTGTTATTTTGAATCAGGAGCTTAAAATTATAGACAGTGTAATAGACAGCAACTCACATATTACATATGAAGTGGTGTGGGTGACTAATAAGAAAAAAGCAATAAAGTGAAGAACTATGGAGAAACTTTTTGAAACTGAAAAACTTTTAAAAAGAGAATATGAGTAATTTTGGGGAAAAAATATATGACCAAAATTATACAACATAGGGAGTGAACTCAGTAGATGAAGTCAATTTCACCATATCTAAGAGAACAGACATAAATCTGAAGTACCATACTTTCTAAGTTCTTTCCATTTAAATGTTTATAATTGGTCCCAGAAATATTTTAGAGATTTAGAGTTTTGAACCCAGACAAACCTGAGATTGGGTCTTAGCATTGCCATTTGGTTGGGAAAGTGTTTTATTTTCTAAAAAGAATGTGTTTTATTTTCTAAAAAGAAACCTCAGTTTCTTCATTAGCAAAATTGGAAAAATAGTGTTATCTCCTGTGGAATGACAGATGAAAGAAGGAAGAAAGAAATGATGTAAGGAAGCAAGAAGGGAGGGAAGGAATGGGATAAAAAGAAAGAAAAAGGTGAAAGAAAGACAAAAAGAAGGAAATAAAGGTAAAAGATTGATGAATAGGAGATAAGTACATAGACGAAAGCAAGGAAGGAAGAGTGGGAAAAAAAGAAAGGAAAGAAAGAGGGAAGGAAGGACTGGATCTCTCTCCAGGGATGAGATAATACATGTGGAATACCAGGAAATAAAAAATGATTCAATAACTCGTATTTATTATTTTCCTTTACAGAGAAATAAGATCTCCATAATAATTACCCTGAATCAAGTAAAAGTAATATTTTGTAACATCTCAGGATAGTTTTAGGTATTGACTATCCAACAAAACATGGTTGTGACCTCATCTCTACAAAAACTCCAAAGACAGCTTCTAAGCAAACAATCCCATGCTCACAATAGATGATAGATTTGTCTTTGCTTTTTAACCAAAAACAACTACCCTAGCATATCTGTGATAGTACCACTGCTTCCTCAGAGAATTTCCCTGACTCACAGAATCATAATACTGTATCATTATTGAGTAAATGCAACCTCAGAGATGATTTAATTTAGTGCTCAATTAGTACTAATAGGTAAATCGAGACTGGAAAATTTAAATGACTCCCCTTGGCACATCAAAGGCCCATCAAAAATTATCACCAAAGTCTTTGTGTTAGTCAGGAAAGTAGATATTATGCCACAGTAACAACAAATCGAAATTTCGGTGGGTATCTGAACACTTTTGCTTTGTTCTTAGAGTGTTGGCAGGGACCACTGCTCTATAGGATCCCATAGTTAACAACTAATTCAACTTTCCACCCAAGGCAGAAAAGTCTAAATATTTGTTTTGCAAGTCATCCAAACTCTTCAAAAATATTTATTTGAATGGAAGAAATCATTAATTTAAGAGGTAGACAATTGTATCATTAGGAGGTTCTGATGTTTAGAAAGTTCTGTGGTTTATCTGTGATGTTTCCTTCTATTCATCCATTTATCTATCCACCCAACACTTAGCTAGTAACTTGGGTTGATACAAAATTTATTTAAGGCATGCCTTCCCTGGACAAGGAAATACATATCCAAAAGCAATGCCTTGATTCTTCAAGGGCATCAAAGGAACCCATGACTTTGCCATGGGTTTCTTGTTTACAAGATAGATTTTCAAGGTTCTTGGAACATTTTTCAGAACCATGCTTTCGAGACTCTTAATCATCTTGATTTCTTTCCTCTAGACATATTCTAGTTATGCCTGGTTGTAGATACTGATCTATTGAATGAAAACCTTTATCCAAAGAGAAGAAGACAATAAAACAATGAACAAAATGTAGTGTAACTCAGAAGAAAGGTCAGCGTTAGATACAGATGTTTAAGATTCCCTCTCCTAAACTTGACAGTTAAAACCAGAAGACAAAAAAATGATCAAGAAAAAGGAAGATATTTTCAGATAAACAAATATTAAAACTTTAAAGCAAAGTGATAATACAAGCACACCACTGGCACTTGCCTAAAAGTTACTTGTATTTCCCTTGTAGTCATAGCAACTCTGAGCATAGATGTAAAGTTTGGAAATGTTATTATGCTCATGAAGCCAAAAAACTCCATAGGTAAGAGGAATGCAGCATCTCAGTTGATTTGGATCTTTGTTTCTATAGCTTATAAAAACCTGTTTGTCAATTAACATAAGAAAAGGAGATAGCAGCTTACCATGTCATACTGTCAAAGTTAATTCTAGGTATTTCCAACCTTCCCAGATATTTGAGATTTAAGGTCTTGAGTATTGCACATTTAAGCCTCAAATGAACTGTTTTCTGTATCAGGGGGGTGAGGTTCCACTTCTGTCAGACTGCCATAAAGCCTTCAGAGTGCACACAAAACTAGTGAGATACAGGGAAGTCACACAGACACTTTAAACTAATTAGCAGGA
>JAJEJO010003392.1:527786-569518 GCA_020662805.1 Glaucomys volans | reverse complement strand
TGATTGCTTGTAGATCTTCCTCTGTAAAGTGTCTGTTCATTTCCTTGGCCCATTTATTGATTGGGTTATTGGTGTTCGTGGTGTAAAGATTTTTGAGTACTTGGTAGATTCTGGAGATTAGTGCTCTGTCCGAAGTGTGTGTGGCAAAGATTTTCTCCCACTCTGAAGGCTCTCTCTTCACATTGCTGATTGTTTCCTTTGCTGAGACATTGATGGTGTCTTTAAAGCCCTTTGCCCAGCATGACCCAAATCAATTACTCCCAGTTGTCTGAATTTCAAAATCCAGAAAAATGTGGAAAAGTAACACTTTCCTTCTTTTACTAAGCAAATATTTTAAGCTCTCATATGTGATTTTCACTATTTTATTGTAAGAAAAAAATGCTTCAATTGTCCAATGTGGAAAACACTCATAAGCACAAAATAAATTCCTTCACAAGAAAAGAAGCAGTAAACCCTACTATCTTTTTAAGCAGGAATTTTAATGAGGTATAATTTACATACCATCAAATATATCTTTAAAAAGTTCGTGGTTTTATTATATTCATAGAACTACACTACCATCACCACTTTCTAATTCTAGAACATTTGCATCATCCCCTCAAAAAACCCAATTACCTCTTAGCAGTCACTTCGTGCTCCTGCTAACCTTGGCTTTGCCAACTTCTTTCCCCATGGATTTGCATATTTCTAGGCATTTCATATAAACAGAATCATAAAGCCTGAGGCTTTCTGTGAGTGGCTTCTTCACTGAGTATGCCTTCAGAGTTCTACATTGTATTAGGACTTTATTCATTTTTATTGTCAAATAATAATCATTTATATGAACATAACCTACTTTTTAAAATAAAAAATGCACTTTTTGAAATGCATAAAGATTATAAAATTTTACTTTTTTCATAACACACATGTGCAGCTTTTTTCTTAACACTGTCCAGCAGTTTAGGACTTTATAGCTATAGTACAGTGAGATACAGTGAGATACAGTGAGCTGTGCTTCAGTATCCAATATACCCCAGCATTTTGCTTTAATAAAGGAATAGTTGAAATTCAATTTCATAGGGTATATAGAAAAAAAGAAAGTAAAATTTTAACACCATTAACAATATTGAATTAACATTCAATATAGAATATTGTCAGCAAGCTAAGAGACACAAGAAAAAATAATATCTTCATATCTACAGTTGCTTCTCTTTGGGGAAGAAAAGAGACATTGAGAAGCCAGGTCCAGGAGAGGGCTGCAGGCAGACAGTTGCATGAGGCTTGCAGCTCTGTGTTGGCCACTCATGTGCAGCTGTGTAGCTGAAGCACTGATCAGCTAACTCTCAAAAGTCAGGGATTTATCGTAAAGGGCTGTTTTAAACTGGTGAAAATGTTGTCATGGCCTGGTTACAGTCACTGACCCAGGAAATGGCAGAACTCACTCACTCTTCAGAAAATAAATGAAGAAGAGTGCATCTGAATCATGCCAGCAGGCAGCAGGTGAAATACAGCTCCAAGATAATGACCAGCAAGTGGCTGTGACAGCTGTGTTGGAGCTGTTCCGGCTGAGCCTGTGCTCAAGTCAACCAAGGTTTCTTCTCAGAGACTGCAGTGTCTTCCCACGGCCAGGCTTGCTCATCTCAGAGCTAGTTTGTTCCTCTCCCTGCTCAGACATAACCTAAGAATATTTTCCCTTTTATTTTGCACAAAATAACCACACCCACCAACAACAACCACAACTACCACCACCATGTATGCACTTCCAACAAAATTTCAGACTTGGATGTCCCTAGGAGATACCTAGTATAATTGGATTGTGTTAACCTGAATGAAGACACTGCCAAAACACTTTACTATTAGTGTAAAACATCAGCATAAGTAGGTTCCTCTCATATGCTGTTATTTTACCAGGAGTAAGCTCTTTGAAAGGGACCAGAAGTGAGGAAGGAAAGGGAAAGTTGCACTGTATCTATATGCACACAAAACACAGAAAAGAGAATTTTCATTGAAAACAGTTTTTCTGAAAAATTCTGCTGCCTATCCTGAGCAATGGGAGAGAGAGGATAGGTTTTGTGGCTCCTCCATAATCCAGGATTTACTATCATTTTTTCCTTCTCTCAGATTCCATGTACCTTATTCATATAAATTGGAACTGCCACATGATATTTTCTCAAAGAAAGTGCTCTCTGACCCTAGAAGCAGTCAAAGGAGGAGTGTCATGAAATGTATGGGAGTGGAGGGGAGTCCCCTAAAATTCTTTCCAAATTGAATATTCTATGATTCCTTAGATTTAGCTTCTTTTTAAATCCAAGTTTAAAAAAAAAAAAAAGATAAACAGTAGAAGTAAGTGCTTTGAAAACAGTGACAATAATTACTAGTTACAGAAGTACTATAGTACAATGTAAAAAATTCTGTAAGGACCTAGGCTTAACACAACTTCTGCCACCTAATTAGTCATGTGGCTCCAGACAGGTCTGCTCCTTAAAGCTTTACCTCCATCATCAGCAGTGTAAGTTGACAAATTTGTTCCTGCCTCTCTTTGGATTGTGGTAAGGACTACATGATCTAATATATATGGAAGTATTTTAAAAAACAGCCAAGTGATCTGTAACTCTTGAGTTCAGAAAGATGGCTTGTTTTTTTTTTAATCGGAAAGGAGATTTATTTAATGAAGTTGATTTGCTCCTTGAAAACAATGATGAATACAACATTATAATAACAAAAAAATTTTAATGGTTATCAAATGGCTATGGGTTTAATATATATTTGCAGTTGTGTCAGTCATGTTTGTTTTCTATAAGCCAAAAAACACAGCTGGCCATTTTAGATAAAGATGAATACTTACTGGAAATATATATAGTGTTCAAAAACTTTAAAAAGAGTCTGAAGAATTTTACACAAAAAAAGGACAGAAACCAAGAGTCCTAGATTGCTGCTTAATATTTGCAGCACAGTGACAATTCGAGCCCTACACTGTGTCTCTTGCGAGGATGGCAACCTCCATAGCCCGGGACTTACCTGTGACATTTGTTCAGATTCATATTCCATCAGTAGCCCCAAATAATACTCAATGAGGGATGTCCTAAGAGGAAGATCAAGTGTCTAATGGAATTAGGGGAATAGTTGTTAGAGAAGCAATCAAAGAAACAAAAAAGAGGGGTTCACCAATATTCTACATATCATATATCTTCCATTTTATGATTCTTCTTTTCATTCAGTGATATTTGCTGCTTAAGATTTATTTGTCTAAGTCCATCTTTTTATTATAGCTTTAAATGAGCTTATTTGAAATTAAAGACACTGGCTTATTTTGCATGAGATCCAAAGGATCCACAGAAAAGAGTTTGGGGATGACTAATAATAAGATGCTAATTCATAGTTGTGATTTTAGTTTATCAAAACTTGAATGATCATTGATTATTTTATTTTTTCCTACCACCGAAAGGGAATCTTTTTGAAGTGAAAAACTACTCAGATCACTATAGTTACTGATTGAACAATTGTCATGATTGAGAAATACAAAATGGATTGCTCTATTAAATATGACCTAAATTTACAAATGTAGAACATAAAAACTGCTACTTGATCAATAAAGTTGCCTCATTGTACGATTTCATGTTGACAGTCATTCCTTTAAGTGTTTGGCTTCTATTAACATGGAAGGGTCCACAACTTTGGCATTTAGCTCTAATTTAACTCCACATATGATCTCTGGAGGGCTCTCCTTAGATCCTAGTTTAAATAAAAGTGAAAAATTACCTTTTTTATTCCTTTGACTCCCTCACAGATATCTAGGATTCATAATTCTGTCTACCAATACCCAAATCTTCTGATTATGTACAACCACATCCAGAATAAAACTGTCTCAGGTATATGTGTAAGTGACATATTAATAATCAAAAATTGACTATTTAATTCCTTCCCTGGAGCATCAAACTCCAAATATGTTTTTTATGGTAATTATCTTGGCTTTTAAGTGAGTGGTAATTTTTTTAATGAATATATATTGTAGGAGGACTCTAGATTTCTATGGAATAATGAGATAAAGGACAAATTGGCAAGAATGTTTTATGTTGAAAATGTTGGGTTTTTTTAACTCAGATTCCTATTTTTGCTCAAACACTTTTACTATTTCAAAAGCTTATAGTTTCAACAACTGTAAATTATTGTGTCAATGAGTAACTGGTACCACTATACTATCCCAGTCATTTTTGTGAACTGTTTTACAAGCTTTCAACTGGAGACACACTCATGCCTTCATTTATTTTTCTAACGCTTACACAGAGCAAACCTCACTGAAATCTGATAAAACAACCCACTTGCTGGTTTTTATTACCCTCTTTTCTGAATGGTAGAAAAACCTCAGATACAATATATTGGTTGATTTGTTCATTCATTCACTCAAATGTTTCTTCTGTTCTGGTTATATGTAAACAGCACTCTAGGTGCCAGGAAACACATTATTAAGCAAGACCAGCAAGTTCCTATTCTCACAGAATCTACTTTGCTGCAAAAGAAGAATGCAAATAAACAATTTCAAAAGAAAATATTAGGTAATAGCAAATGCTACTTGATGTAAATAAAGCAGAGGAATTGCTGGGAGGCTACATTAGCTGAAAGGACAGTAAATGTGTCTCTATGGAAAGATTTTATGTTGTGTTCTGAATTACAGGGTAAGGTCACTCATGCAAGAACTAAGAAAGAACATTCTAGGCAGAAGGGACCATCTAAATAGGAATAAGTGGGGCTCACATAAAGAACTGAAAGGAGGCAATCACGTCTTGAGCAAGGGGTAGGTGGAATTAGACAGCAGGAGAAGGCGGTGGGAGAGCTGGCCAGCCATCATATAAGTTCAGCTGAGTGAGAAAAGGCCTTAAGATGTTCTTCTAAGTGGCATTGAAGGGTTTAAGTAAAATAATAATATGAAATTATGTTTTTAAATATATTCTCTGGCTGCAGTAAGAATGCATGATAACAAGTGAGGAGCAGAGGCAACAAGATCAGAGGCATCACAGATATTCTGCTGAGAGCCTCCTTCATGGTTTTGGCCAAACCAAAAGTAGTGAAGAAAAAGAGAAGTACTTCAGACTTTGCTAATGGAATGGATGTGGGAGATGGGAAATTAGGACCTGAAAAGCAATGTAGATAGAATTGCTATTGATAGAGGAAGAAAACAAGGAGAAAGGGTAGTTGAGAAGGAGAAAATTGTGTTGTAAGGAAGTCAAGAAGGCCGGGCGCAGTGTTGCACGCGTGTAATCCCAGTGGCTTGGGAGGCTGAGACAGGAGGATCTCATGCTCAAAGCCAGCCTCAGCAAGAGCAAGGCACTAAGCAACTCAGTGAGACCAGTCTTTAAATAAAATACAAAATAGGGCTGGGGATGTGGCTCAGTGACTAAGTGCCCTTGAGTTCAATCCCCAGTATTTCCTCCCTTGCCCCACGGGAAGAAAAAAAAAAAAGCCAACAAGAATCAGAAAATATTTGAGGAAGGAGTTGGACCAAGATACTAAGACAACAGAGGAGGAAATTTTGCATTTGCTAGTGTAGAAGTGAATGAGTGAATGGTGATCTTGATAGGAGTAGCAATGTGAAAATACTCCTGAGATAGATTGAAGGGAGAATGGAGAGTATGGACATCTCTGTTACCAGGTTTTGCTGTGAGAGAAGCAGAGAAATGAGGCAAGCTGAAGAAGAGTTTGAGGTCAAGCTGCTCTTTGCTGTCATTGCTCTGAGATCAGTGACATCGAAGTACATTTGCACATCCATAAGAATAAATGAGAAGACAGAGGGAGAAACTAAATGAGAGGAATTGATGGAATGATTATAGGATCTATGTTCTGAATGCAAAAGGACACAAAACTTACCAAATACATGAAGGGGTTTACTCTGACAGAAATAGATGCAGTCCATCCATTGTAATGAAAGAGAAGAGAGAAAATATGGGTACAGATAGCAATGGTTGGTAGGACTTGGGGAAATGATAAGGGTCTCAGGGTGTGAAAGAAATACTAAAATCAGTGAGCAAAAAGGATGGGAAGTAGCAGTCTTATAGTGAGCTGAGATGATGAGAGAGTAGGGTGCATGATATTTAGGGTTATAGTAGAAGATCTTTTATAAAAGTCATTGAGGGTCTTAGATGTATATGTTAGCAATATTTTGTAGCTTTTCCTTGAAGTGTTGGGTAGTAGAGAAGTAGACACAGTGGCAAATCTCTTAAAGTCATCTTGACTTATGTGCCTGGACAGTGTCTACTGTCTTAGCAGACTGGACAGTTTTCTACTGCTAAGACTGTAGAAACTGAAAAAGAAGAAGGTGATAGGGCTTAGTAAAGAAGGAAAGGCCAGCGATGCAGTAATCCTGCAAAGATCATGCACCATGTTAGACAATTCAATAGCTCTTTTGTTCTGTGAACAACCCTGCCACTTGACTTTGTTATCCTCATTTTACATTTGAGTACAATGATGCCCAACAAGTTAAAGAATCACCAAAGGTTATATAATTAGAAAAATGACACCATTCTTCCAATATGAATGTAAGTTTACATTCCTCAAAATTCCATGTTTTCACTTTACCAAACTGAGGGTAGGCCTTCTGGAATTTAGCATTTGACTAGACTTGGGGAAGAACATGAAAACAGAATCGAGAATAAGATTTCCATCCTTGAGACCTGGGAAAATTTTACTATTAAATATTGAAAGGAGCTGTTGTATAAAGAAATATAATAAATTCTATTTTAGATGCAAAATATGAGATATCAGTCCAACATTTCCATAAAGATGGCAAAAATTAGTGAGAGATCTAGATCTAAACCTCACCATGTCAAAACGAGCAGTACAAATCTGACACATTCAGAGATCAGAAATAAGGAGTCAGGCCTTGTTTTGTTACAGAGCAAGGACCTTCCGGGAAACAGGCAGTGCAGAGAACTTGCTCTTCACTCCAGTTCTCATGATCAGGACAGAAAGGTTTCAGACCCGTAATTCAGGGTAACATGCATGAGTTTGTTAAAAGGGATAGGAAAGGGGAATGCAGGACACTCTCAAGGGAGAGAGTGGGTCCCCTCCTAGGGGAGAAGGACAGCATGCCCCTCCTGCCTTCCAGTTTTATTGGGAGTCCCAGGGAAGTTTCCAGAGAGTCCCACATAAGTCTAATTCTTGACTTTTCACAGACACTATAGGAACTGCATGAGCCACCTCAAAGAAAGGACAGTGTGCTCACAGAGTTGGAGATTTTAAAGAAATTGAGTCCCTTCTGTTTTTGCCTCAATTTCTTGTCCCCTTAATTTATTATTCTTTGAATAGCCCCTGCCAAGTTTCCTTTGTGAGGGTTTTGATGTTTTGGCTGTCAGGGTGATGGAGGTTGTGACAGTTTTCAGTGAAAAAGGGAGGGTTCTGGAGACTTGCTTGCAAGAGATAATGACAACAGGATCCTGAAACAGTAGTTTTTCTTAATTAAGGCTGGTGGAGATTTTGACATACCAGGCCCACATCACCCAGTGCTGTCAGGTAAGGCTCCCTGTGGTTTTAGTAACCCTTCATGTCTTTTCTCTTGCTCACTCATTCATGGCTGAATAGCTACCTAACAGCTTGGCCTAACAATATCTTTTTAAATGAGCTAGTAACCAACTTATAAAGTATTAGATTTCACAGAAAAATCCAGATTCATGATTTCTCTTTTAAAAACTTAAAGATCTAGTAAGATGCATACTCGCAATTGTTAACAACTTTAGCTGTTATAGCTTTTAGATGGAACATATCCAGTTTGCCACTTACCTAACCTAGGCCAGCTCCCACATTGAAATTACCTGTTTAGATCCTGTAGAAAATTGAATTTGCAGCCTAATATGGAGATTTGTTAAATTTTTATTAAAAATTGAGCATCTTCTATGTGCAGGGTAGTTTGCTAGTCAATGGGGAAAATAGTCATTGAACAGACTTATGTACTATTTAGCATGAAGGACAGACACCAAACAGATGTTTGCAATCAAGTATGTTGTCTGTTATGAGGGATGGAGGAACAATGGTGTTTTGGAAACAGTGGAGCATCCTTCTTGAGGAATGTCATTACAACTATGACTTAAGAGTTCAACACAAGTGGAATAAACAGATTATCTAGGGTATGAGTGAAGCATGTTTAAGGAACTGAAAGAACTTCATTATTACTTAAATGTATTATGAAAGCAAGAGAATTGGAGGAATGAGGCTGGAGAAGTTATAAAGCTCTCTTTGCTAAAATAGGGAGTTTGAATTTATCCCCAAATCTGTGGAAGTCGGTTTAAAGGTTAATCTAGGTAGCAGTAAATTTAGATATGTACTTTTAGAAAGATAGTTCTGGCTGCACTACAAATAGATTGTGAACAGGTAAACCCAAAGGCAGGGAGAGCAGGTACTGGGGTTGAGGGAATCCCACACTGGGCTTGAGGGAATCTATGAGAGCTAATGAAAACCTGGCCCAGAGTAATGACCTTGAAGATGGAACAAGGACACAGATTGGAGTGGTGTTTGGGAGACAAAATTATTTGAATTTTGTTATCTGTTTGATGTCTTGATGTCAGGCTTAGGAACAAAATAGGGCCCAGATAATTCCAAGGTTTCTTCAAGAGGATGTGAAAGTAAGTCAAAAGGAGAAAGATGTAAATCTAGATATGTGTGCTACGCAGGATACAGGAGTTTCTCTAGAATAAAATGTATACTTAGCAATTTATTTGATGTGCTCTAGATTTGGAAATAGAATTGACAGACATTTGAAAGAGCTACTTGAGCACTTAGGAAAAATTAAGGATAAATATGTAAAAATTACATTAAAAATGAAGTAACTTCAGGGCTGGAAAATAGCTCAATGGCAGAGTGCTTGCCTAGCATGCATGAGCCCTGGATTAACCCCACACCCAAAAAAAAAAAAAAAAAAAAAGGAGGCACTTCAGGAAAAAAACTTTAATGAGTGAAAAATATACACATTATTATTAATGTCAGCATTGACTGCCAGTTTAACCAAAAATTTCTAAGTATATGAGGAAGATGAAGAAAAACAGTGGCGATGGTTAGGTGGTAATCCAACTTTTCTAGTCATAATATGAAATTAATAGATAATATCTACAACTGATGAAAAACCTATAAATTCACATACATTCTTTAGATATAAAGAAGAAAATATAAGAAGTAATAACTAAAATAGTTGAAAGAAAGTATCTATGGGAGAGGGATTATATGAGACAAATATGAAGACAAAACACTGAGATAATACTTATGTAAAAATTAATCTAAAAAATGAAAATAAAAAAGAGAATTGGACCAGAAGAGCAAAAACCTAAGAGTACCTTTTTGGTAGATCTGACCAAATCTGACCATATATGGTACTTCTTTGGAAAATGACCCATGAGACATGAATCAAAGTAAATGTCCAAAATAAATGTCCAAGTAAAATATAAAACATCATTTAAGCAAAATAAATGACATAAAAAGTAAAAATGTAGCTTCATCCAGGTGTGTCAGTTTCTGCTACCTATTATTTTTACTGTTTCTTATACTATTTATCTGATTATTACATGTTCTAGAGTTGTTAATTTGGGGACTCAGTTTTTGTATGTGACTTGACAATTTGTTAGACTCTAGAGAAATGATTCTGCATCAGTTCCCTACAGACTGATTTCATTCTAGAAGTAGTTCCAAATTGCTGCCTTAAGTAGATCCCACTCTTGATCAGAGAGTCAGGCCATTCTCTGCTTTTTTCTTTTTTTCTTTTTTTTCATTGTACACAAATGGAGTATAGCTATTGTTTCTCTGGTTGTACACGAAGTAGAGACACACCATTTGTGTAATCATACATGTACAAAGGGTAATGATGTTTGTTTCATTCTTTTATTCTTACCCCCCAACCCAATTCCACCCCTCTTTTTCCTCTATGCAATCCGTCCTTCCTCCATTCTTGCCTCCCTCCCACTGCTTTTTTCTGAAACAGCATCATTTCAGAGTGCTTATAAGGCTGACCTAGCATAGAAATGGTAACTAGTCCTAGGTAAAAATCACCACATGAGCATTTGCTTCCAAAATTTGGTACAGCTTTATGAGACCATGAGTCAGGATCCACCATGAGAAATGTGTGCTACATGTTTTTAAAATGGCCATTAACTAAAAGATTTCTAAGAGAGAAACATGAATATGTTATGGGATCAAATGCAAAGCTTATATGAATTGTGAAGATTGAAAAAAAATGTTCCATCTATTCTATTGTTAGAAGTAATGTGGTAGAAAATTTAAGAGACCTTGACTAGACTTCGGAAGTAATAAACAGTTCCTCAGGTGCTGCGAAATTATGGAAAGAAAAAAGGCAAAAGTTATGAATATATAAACTGACTCTTCTTGCTTATTAGCTAGTATTATTTAATTTCAAAGGTCAACTCCAAATTTAAAAAAACAAAACAAAACATAAAAAGCCTTTAATTGCAGAGACAGAGAACTGCTGGAAGCTAAATGTTTAGTGTCTGGAAAGCACTGAGGCCTTGCAGTCAGGCAGTCTTGAACTTAAATCCCAGCTTGGGGAAGGTTCCAGCATCGGGCTGTGCCCTGGGTGAAATGGAGAAGCAACTTCTGCCTTGCTGAGTTGTTTCACTTGCCTGTATTTTTTGTGGCAGTTCTTACTATTCTAAATTAAATAACATGATGTTTGTGAGTATGGGGCAAAATGTAAATCTTCACCAAATGGCAGTGATTATCATGAGCTGCAACACCAAAAAGAACACAGAAAAGATGACTTTTTTTCTATAAATTGAGAAGCAAGAGTGCCGCATTTCAGAAAGGCAGTTATCCTTATTTCTAAATTAACAATGCTATAGAATGAGAGGAAGTCTTTTGCATGTACTTATTCTTCCAAAATTTATGTGCAAATTAAATTTTAATAAATTCCTAGGGATATTTATCCTTTCTATGCAAAGAAGCAATTTCTTGTTTCCATAATGAACTCAAAACAGCACCGAGTTAAGTCTTGACTTGTCAGATATTAGAGGAAACACCAATGTTTTCTCTTTGGAACTATTTTACTGCTTCTTATATTTCTGGTAAAAAAGTGACCTTGTAGTTGAGTTTTCATTTGGAGGTGTGTGCATGATATTTCTTCGTCAGGGTATGAAGTTTTCTGTTTTCTTCAAATTGAAACAGATGAACTAAAGATTTTTTTCTCCCCTTTTTTGAGATGGCAATACAGGTTAATTACATTGAATTTCATTCCTGTGGCTCCTAATGGTGGTCTTTTCTGTGTTTCAGTGGTCTCTAGCAGAATAAAGGTTCTTTTTTTTTTTAGTTCCTGCTATACTAATCAACATTCATAGTGGCTGCTTCTGCCATTGCCAGTGAAGCACTGCCTACAGAGAAATCCTCTCTGTGAGATATGGGGCAGGGCCAAGGCCAACAGGGTCCAGGCCTGGAGGACCATGATGGATAGAAGTCAGAACTCTGTTTAGAAAAACCATTCACAGAAATGGAGAGAGGGGAGTTCTTTGGAGGGAGTGATGGCGTTGTCAAATGGAATAGGAAGGTCAAGTAAGACAAGAACTGGAATAATCCATTAGTCCCAGCATTGAAGTTTCACCTGTGATGTTCACAATGTCAGCTTCACAGGAAGAGAGTGGAAAACTCTTGATCTTCCAGTTTCCTCTGGGTCAACCCTTTCATCCATTCTCATGCTTTCAGCAATACACTGAAGATTCAAATCTCATGTGCCTGCTGCACTCTCTCTCTCTCTCAATCTTCAAACTTTTCCATGCTTTCTGAATTTACTTGAATTTTCAATTAACAAATCTAATGTCCCCTTTGATTCCTGTCTCCAATCCTATTTTCCTGGACTCAGTTGGTGACTATCTATTCAGTTCTACAACCAGGATTCTCATTATTTACTCTTCCTATTTGTTCACTTTCCACATCAAGTTCTTAGTCTCTCCTCTCCACTCTGACTTGAGACTTTATCAGTTCCTCATCTCTTAAAAGATCAATGGGACAGTCTCATTAACAGTTTTTAAAGCAGACATTCTCCTCATTTTATTCTTCACACAGCCAACAATAATATACTGCCAGTGTAAATATGACCAGGCAACTGTCTAAGTCTGAAATGTTGCTGAAACATTGACCTCCTTCTTGCCTCTGGGTTCCTGCTGTTTCCTCTGCTGTATGCCATTCTGTAATTCATCCCAACTGTCACTTCCTCCCTTAGACTTCATACTTCACTCATCGGCACAGTTATTTAACTCTCCTCTGTGCCTCTATATGACTATGTGTACAATTCTGCCATTGTACTTACCAAACCTATGGCAATTTTTCACTCAATACATATTTTTTGGGTGCTTGTTCTGTTCCAGGGAAATAGGGATGAAGAAGAAAAACATCTGTGCAATGTGTCTGCCCCACCCAGTAGAACATGGGCGTGGATCTATTTAATCTTTGTTTCAGAAGGAACTAACACAGACTTTGGTCTAAAGTCATGTTATCACTACATATTTGTTGCTTAAATATAAGCATATGATTTTGTCAAAGTGGATTATAGACATATATATACACAGGATTATATGAAAACACAGGCACACCTAACCCATCAGGGAAGTCTGTCTAGCAGATACACATTGTCAAAGAGAAGACTAGAACACAAACTAATTGGATTTTTAAGTGAGAAACTGAGCCTTAGAAAAAAGAATGGAATTTTCTAAATAACATAGCTAGTTAAGGATGGAGTCAAAATTCAAATCCATATTTCTGTGATCCCAAAGCTTACAATCTATCCATTATTTCCACCAATGGAGAAGAAACTAGTTACAACACCAGCATCTTCTCCCTGCTTCATGAACATGGGCAGGGCTGGTGGGCAAAGTTGGACCTTTCCTTACCCACAACTGATTAGGGCACAGAAAGATAAAAAAGCAAAGTCAGCTTACACTAATATGAAAGTCTAGAGTAAATGTCATTCATCCCAGTTCACACACCAAGCACACTGATAATTCCTTATAGATAAAGCCAATATAAAATAACCAAAAATTTAACCAGTTAATAGTTAATAAAATGTAACAAAAGAAAATCCCTAACTCATAACCGTACATGCACATGCACACCTGTCTCTTAAATGTAATAGATATATCAGAAATCTACCCTAGCTGCCTAGAAACAATGGTGAATCAAAATCAAGAACAATTAAAGGTGTGCATTTTCATTTAGCTTTCCCTTTTTTCTGTTTCTTTCTGAATGTAATTACTAATTTCCTACTATCAAATAATCAAACATAGAGAAAATAAAGAGTATTTTTATTTTAAATTTTTAAATCCAAATTATTTCTGAATAGTAAAGGAATGGCAATGTATTATATGTTACCTTTTCAAAATAATAGCTGTTATTCCAATAAATCAGATTTATTCCAATAAATCTGTTTGTCTTTCCTTCAAGACAATGAGAAATGCTGAAAAAATAAAATCTTGTTGTTCCAAAAGGAAAAAATGATTTAACTACATCTTTGTGCAAATTGTTTCTGAAAAGATCTGTATTTTTAAAACAACAGGGATATTTATTGTGTTCTATGATAAAATGCCTGTGTATTTATTGTACTTGCCATTTTTCTGCAAGAAATAAAACAGTTCTCCTCTGTATCACATTCAGTATTGCTAAAAAGCACGAAGAAGAACTTTAACTGTTCCCTTCTCCTGTAGCTAAACCTTATTTGATGCTACCAGCTCTTGTCCAGTCCCAGACCTACCACACCAGCCTTACACCACCACCCTTTCTAGAGACCCTAAGATCTTGTTTGACCACAAAATCCTAACTTCTCTGACTGCCCATATACTACCAGTCTAATGATTTGTCCGAACTGTGTCTTCCTCTTCAGTCCTACTATTGGTGTCTTATCTCACACTTTTATTATTTTTGGTCTCCTTTTCTCCCCTAATCTCCCACCTGCCTATTTTGGTCACAGGGTGCCAGTTGTTTCTCAAAAACAAAGATCTGAACAAGTTCCTTCCCTGCATTTGAGCATTTAAGGAATAGATGTTAATGGGAAAGAGTGGTGTAGAATAGTTTGGAAAGGCACACAAATCCACACATTGAAATTTTCCAGATTAAGGTCAAAGTCTAGGGATGTTCCTTTTGGTATAAAGTGTACTCTTCAAATCCCTTTCTCTGTTAATCTATTAAACTGTTTATTTCCTGCATTTATAACCACTAGTTGACTATATACTTAAGGAAGGGGATTTTAAAAAATTCACCTCTAGGTCCTGTCATAGTGCCTGTCCCTGAGGATATCTTCAAGAGGTGCTGAGTAGAAGCAGTTTAAGAGAAGGGGAAACGGGAAGGAAAGAAGAGAGTAAGAAAGGAAAGAAAGGAAAGAGGGAGGAAGGAGATAGGATGAGAGGGAAGGAGGGAGGAAGGAAGGGAAGAAGGAAAAAAACAAGGAAATTAGAAGCTTACAATTTCAACAAGCACACACGTATGAAACCATTTTTTACTTTATTATTTCTAAGAGTTGGCTCTTTCCAAAAAACAGCTATTAACATTTGTTAACTAAAGAATTTTAAAACATTTTATTGTAGTGTGGACAAATTCTTTGAGTTAGCTTTCATTGAACTTGGAAATGCTATAGCCTGAACATTTTAAAAGAGATTCAAAGAACTTCTGAGAAACCAGCCATTCAATGATGCCAACTCATTAGACAATTAGTCCTCTTCCCTGATAAAATTCACATGAGCCAACATATGGCATCAACAACTCTTTTGTGGAATATTTATGATTTTATGTGAAACATTTCAGGGAATGATTTTATCTTTTGAAAATTCAGACAGGGCTGAGGATGTAGCTCAGGGAAGAGAGCTTGCCTAGCATGCCTGAGGCCCTGGATGTGATTCCCAGCACCACAAAATGTTTTGTTTTGTTTTGTTTTGTTTTGTTTTTTGTTATTTTATTTTATTTTATTTTATTTTATTTTATTTTGATTCATTGAACACAAATGGAGTACAGCAATTGTTTTTCTGGTTGTACACAAAGTAGAGTCACCCCATCTGTGCATTCACACATGTACACAGAGCAATGATGTCTGTCACACATACTGTTATTATTCTTACCCCCCAACCTCAACCCCACCTCTCCCTTCAGATCGTATAAATCTTTCGCCTTTTCACAAAATGTTGATGATGATGATGATAATGATGATGATAATGATATGACAATGACGATAAAAATTCACAAGTAAATAGTATGTTTTTACTTTTAATGGAAAAATAGTTCATTTTCCCCCCTAAGGAACTATATTTTGACACATAGCCACTCACATTCTTGACATTTAGTATTCTTAATTTTCCAAACCTGAGTGTAAATATAATAATAAAATTCTAAACCTAATTATAGTAGTTCATATTTGTATAGCCTTGTAGGTTTAGTCAAGTGCTCTAACATATACTCACATTTACTCTATTTTTAAATCCTTGCTGTCAGTAGGACACTTGGAATCTTTTTCTCTAACCCCCATAAGATGCTATGATGGCTCCCTGCTTCCCCCTGTCTCGGTCACTTTCTCCTCCCAACTGTTGTCAGTTGTCTCTTTCTTTACCAAACACAGATCTGATACTGCAGAAATGTGAAAATATGGAAGTGGCTTTGTACCCAGACAGATCTGATTTTGAATGTTGGCTTTGGCCCTTGCTGGCTCTATGACCTTGTAAATGCTGAGTTTCATCTTCAAAATAGGAATAATAATGCTTTCTTTGAAACATCGAAAGAATATTTTACGGTGTAGTTGAGTGGCCTGCCCTATGTAATAGACACTCAAGAAATGGTTGCTACCTTGCTGTGAAGTCACTGCCCTACACACAACATCCATGGAAGAACATCTGTTTACTAAGAAGGCACAAGGTGCTAAGTGTTGTGGTACACACTGTCAGTGCCACAGGAACTAGAGAGCCTCTAATCCAGTAATAAAGCATGGACATCCATGCTTCAGTGGGGACAAGTAATGAATAGTACAAAAGAACACAGTTAGAGCATGTAAACTGGTCTTAATCTGTGACTGGAAAGACAGGCAGGTCTAAGCTTGCAGAACAGGTAGAGAGGATGTGGAATGGGGAGAGGAAAAGAGCCTCAGCTGGAGACCTAACACTGGAAAAGGCACAGCAGAGCAGGTGTGGAAACCTTACAGATGTGGTGTTATAGGATGGCGGAGGGAGACGTTTGAGGAAGGGGCAGGAGCAAGGGGAAAGGCAATGAGAAACTGGAGAGGTGGAGGGCTCTAAAGCCAAACTGAGGAATCTGGGATTTTTTTCTAAAGAGAGAACTGTTGAAAAATTATGAGCAGGGGATGAACCAAATTACATTTGCTTTTCTAGAAGTCCATCATCATGAGAATTGTTAACCTAGTCCACAGATTCCCCAAGTCTGGGTTTCATTAAGGTGATTTGCAAGTTCCCTAAAATTACATGCAAATGTGTGTATTTGTGTGTTTGTGTATGTGCACGTGTGTTTATGTGTATCCTCACATTTTTCTGGAAATAGTATGTGTAAGATTTACTAAAAAATTATCTAAAATAACCATTCGTATATTTCCTTCAGGATAAAACCTGGACTATTATGACTTTTAACATTCTAAATAATGTCTTTCCATTCCCACCACACAGTTCAGAACATAACTACTTGCATGTTTTTCTCATTTCTAATAGAAAGGCCTCTGTGCTTTTTCTCCTATAGCGGCTTCCCCCACTCCTAATTTACCCTGCTTCTCCATTCTGCTTTCTGCCCAGGAAACTACCCCTTTCTCAACACCTGGTTGAACTCTTTCTTACTTCCCCAGAATTCTTTCATATTTCTTCCCTATTCTTCTCAAGCACAAACACAAACCACAGTCAGACTCTGGTGACCCAGCCAGAACGTGAGAATAGACAAATAGACTAGTGGACCAGAAATAGAAGATCCAGAAACTGACCCATACTTATGTGAAAATCAGACATTCAACAAACTTGCTTTGCAAATCAGTGGGAAAATGATGGATTGTTTTAAAATCGTGCTGGAACAACTGGTCATCTATAAGGGGAAAAGAATGGATTACTTCAAATCATTCACAAAAATAAATTCCAGATGGGTCAAATTAAAGCAATAAAGCTTTTAGAAGAAAAGAATTTGGATATCTGGGCAAATTAAAACTAAAAGATAAATTTGACTATCATAAAAGTCTCTGTATCAAAAGATACCATAAAAAATTGAAAGACTAGCCATATATTGAGAGAACTGTCAAAGAATTAGTATCCAGAACATGTGAGGAACTCTTTCAAATTAATGAAACAAGGAAGGATGTTCAACTTTCTCAGTAATTGGGCAAAATGTGTTACATTTTACACACCACAGACAGATTAGAAAAAAAAATTAAATAGATTTAAAATACTATTTTAAAAATGGTATGGAGAAATAGAAATATTTTTAAAATGGTATAGAGAAATAGAATCTCATCCTTATGGGTGGAAATTGAAATAATTATGACTACTTACGAAAACGATTTCTGTTACTTGGTGAATCTGAACATGTATCTAACTACTCAGGGAAGCTTTTGTATGTGTGCACTAGCGAATGTATCTAAAAATATTCCTAGCAGCATGTCAGGGAAAAAAAAAAACTGGGAACAACACCCCCAAAATCTATGAACAGTACAGTGTGTAAGCAAGTTGTGTTATAAGATGCATAAATTAGAAAAAAAAGAATGGATGTTATTTACATCAACAAGGACTAATGTTAATAACATACTATTGAAAAAATAAAAGTTGTAGAAGAGAGCATACATCATTATTCCATCCACATAAAGATAAATCGAAACAAATCTGAGCAGTGTATCATTTTAGGATTACTAGACCTGTGGTAGAAGTATGGTGAAAAGTGACAGGATGTGAAAAATAAAATTCAAAAACTGGATTGCCTTTCCATGGGATGAGTAGGAGACAGAGAAGTAAAAATGTGAGAATCATAAGGGAGCTTATGGATGAATAAATAGTAGTCTTTGTTTTATTACCATATTTTTAAAAGAACATTCATATTATATATACTCTTGTGTATGCATTTTCACTAGAAAAATATAAAAAGACAAAGCAATCATCAATGACCATAAAAGACTCCATTCCTCTCCTTGAACTGCACTGACATCAGTATCTCTGCAGCCTATTTCAGTTCCTCTGCCCTTCCTCCTTCACAAATAGTCATGATGGGCTCTTTTCTTTATGATCTCCTCCCTTCTAATTCTTTGGGCTTATTCTGTTGCCTGTTTTCTGTCTTCTTAAGTTGAATGCTTAATTCATTCATGTTCAGCTTTTTTATCTTTTCTGATATAAGTACTGAAGGCTACAAATTTGTCATCAATTATTCTACCTATCTTCTGTCATTTTTAATATTAATATTTTACTGTTTATATGTACTTTGTAATTTTATCATTTCTTCTTTGATGCATGAGTTATTAAATTTTAGTTCTTAAATATGTGTCTTGACATTAGGTGTGTGAAATTTATTGAGACTCCTGTATGTCTGGTACATGGTCAACTGCAAATTTTTCATCTATATTTTTAAATGTTTTCTGCAGCAGCTGAATCACTGTTCCATATGAGTCTATTAGAATAATCTCATTAAGTTTTGATGTGCCACTGAAAAATAGCACATAGCTTGATTGTTTTTAGTTTTAATCCACTTTGTTGAAAGCCTATTATTTAAATAAAGAGATTAATCCATATTTATTGATGGCAATTATTGATATATTTGTATTAATTTATCTCAGTCTTATTTTTTCATTTTTATCTGTCTTACTCTGAGTCTTATATTTTTCCATTATATTTGTTAAACATCTTTTGTTCTCCTTATTCCATTTATCTTGCCTCTTCCAACAAGGAAATCATAACTTTATTTCTATTTTTATAGTTGTCAGTCTATAAATTTTAAAATACTTCTTTAACTTAGCTTATATATTTGACTGAATAAGTACCCTCCTCCCAAAATATGGGGAAAAAAATCAGAGAAATGTTTCTAATCTAATTATCTTTTCTCCTAATAGATGTACATTTGTTGTTAAGAATTTTAGTTCTAAATTGAAATTTTTCATCCAATAATTAGCCATCTTATTATTGTTTGATATAACCAGTATTTGTTTAGATTTAACCACACATTTTCCTTTTTTCATGTTTTTAAATTTTATTAACATTGCCCTTTGCTGTTCAGACCTCTCTCGCCTGGGATCGTTTTTCTCTTACTAAAAGGCATCGTTGGCAGCTACCTTAATACAAGTGCCTTGGTGGTATATTGTTTGTCTTTCTGAAATGTTGATTTTTGGTTTTGTTTATTAAAAAAAAAGATAATGGTAAAATATAAGATTGTTCACTCTCAGTAATTTAGAGATAGCATCTAATGAATTTGTTTTAATTGCTGTTGAAAAATCAGGTCTGACTTTTTAAATTTTTCTAAATTTATTTTTTAATTAACAATATTTGTACATGTGTATGGAGTATTGTAAGATAATTAAATTACAATATGTATTGATTAAATCAGGATAATTAACATTTCCATCTCCTTCAACACTTATCATTTTTATGTGTTGGGAAGTTTCAAATTCTTCTTTTCTAGTTATTTTGAACTATGTCATTAATTTTTGTGGCCTATAATTACCTATTGTGCTATAGAACACTGAAATTAATTCCTTCTATCTTTTCTAACTTCAGTCTTTTTAACATAATCTCTCCTCATTGGCAACTTTTAAGATTTACTGCCCCTTGTACCCTGAAGTTTCATATCAGTCTGGATGCAGGTTCCTATTTTACTATATTTAGGTTTTTTTGTTGAGCTTGCTCAATTTGAAGATGGATGTCTTTCAGAGATTCTGGAATTCTTCAGCCACTTCCTCTTCTACTACTAATTTTTCCTGGCATTCCAAAAAGACCTTGCTCTGTCCTCCATGTCACTTAAAGTTTTCTGTATTTTTTTATTGTCTTACCTTTCTTGTTATACTCATATAATTTCTTCTTAATATCTCATTCACTCTTACTTTCTCCAACTAGACTTAAGTTGTTCAACTACTGCCTAATCTTTGATTATCTCATTTCATCATCAAGCTTTCAAATTCTGTTTTTAGTCCTTAAAATATATTAAATGCATTCATTCTTCATTTTATGCTCTATAATCTTAATATCTGTGTTGCTTGTAGGCCTGAATCTTTGTTTTCCTATAACATCTCACTCAATTCAATTATTTCATTATACATTTAGCAATCTTTTTAATGATCCCATGTTTATTGGAACTTAGAAAAATCATACCTTAAGAGGAGATTTCTGTTTGTTCCTACCTGGCAGGTGGGGGCAATGCTAATATGTAGCAGATACTCAAAAATATATTTTAAATGCATGTAGATGTTATAGGCTCAGAGCATTCACTCCAAGATCTAAGTCTTCTTATGCTATTAAGTAAATATCTGAAACGAGTTTGTGCTACATATTCTTTGAATTGGGATTGCCTTTAGATACTTGAAGTGTAAAATTGTCCCCTCTTTAGCCTTCACCTGGCTAACTTAACCCTGACTCTTGCTTTTCATTGCTTTTCCAGGGATACTTCTCTAAGTCAGCTCAAGCACCATCATTAACACAGTTTGTGCTGATATCCTACCTGTGTGATTGCATTAAACCTATGCTTACTCCAACGTAGTTTTTCACAGTGTATTTAAATTTATGTCTGAATATGAAAACGTAAGGAACCTGGGCTGAGCTTCTTGGTCTTAATCACTTTTGTTCCCTGCACTTTGCCTAGTGTCTAGTTTTTAGCAGGTTTCAATAAAGGGTTTTTCATGAATCATGAATGTATGAATGAATGAATGAGTGAGTGAATGAATGAAATAATACCTTTTAGAATATGCATTTTCAGCCCACAATATTTTTGTTTTCAACTTTTGGGGATTTTTTCTTTTGTCTTGCTTTTCTGTCTCTCTCTCTTTCTCTCTCTCTCTCTCTCTCTCTCTCACACACACATACACACACACACACACACACACACACATGCACACACACAAATCTGTACCTCAGTTCTAATTGTAGCTCAGAGCTCAGAGTCATTAATTTAAATTGCATACTCTTCTCAAACCAATTTCTTCAGAGTTAAATTGTTTCCTTTAGCCAAAGAGAAAGAGCACTTTTACACTCAAATGTTTTAAGACTCAAAATACTTTTCTTGTTTTTGAAATGTGAAATATCAGCAGCAAATGAAAACCAGGATAACCATAATCATTAATAGTTCAATTAGCTGTTAATTATATTTGTTATATTCTACTATATTGAAAAATTGCAGCTATTTCAGAATCATTCTTCATTTTCATTCAAAGTTTGAAGCTTGAAAAAGCCATTAAATTGCCATCTTAATTTCTTTGCCAGTTCATAGACATCATGACTCATATTAAGAATTTCACTCATATTAAGAAGCTTTAGGAAACAGGGACTCTGCTGAGATTGTTTACCTCTCTGAAGCTTCCCATCCGAGGAAACTGTCTGTGTCAGCTACAATTTAGCACTCGTGGC
Organism: Glaucomys volans; assembly: GCA_020662805.1. NCBI lineage: Eukaryota > Metazoa > Chordata > Mammalia > Rodentia > Sciuridae > Glaucomys > Glaucomys volans. The sequence continues at coordinate 548,009 of JAJEJO010003392.1, read as the reverse complement.
TCATTTTCCTTTCAGTTATCTATGCATACTCTCAAAAACATTTATTCAGCACATACTTTGTATAAGAAATTGGGCTAGTCACCCTTGGTATACAGAATGGAAACAGGTGTATACCATGATGAATCAGGCATGACCCCTTGCCTCAAAGACTTTCTTATCTAAAATAGAAATAAGAAGTAGATTACTATAAAGGTGTACCTCTTTATCCATGGATATAAATGTTATTAATTTCTAACAATTACTAAGCTTTACTATGTGCCAAACACAGTTTTACATTTTACATTTCATCATATCTGAGTCTATTGATTATAGGATGCATAATTTTTATGGTACTATAAAGAAAGAAAAAGATATTCCTTAAAATAACTTACTTTTAATTGTAAGATGCATTTCAAATATCAGAAATGTTAAGATGGGGAAAATATGGTACTTAGGATTTATTAAAATATTGTCATTCATTTAATCTTCTCAAAACTCTTCATGTTAGACAATTGATCATTTCTGTGGTACAGGCAAGGAAACTGGTAGGTTCAGAGATGAAAGGTAACTTGCACAGGATTACCAAGATACTAAACAGATAAGCAAAGATTGAAAATATACTTATGTGATACCAAATGTGATTCTCTTAACTTACATACGAGACAGATTTTAGATTTTTGCTATTATAGCATGTTCAGGAGTTTTCACATATTTTGTTCCTGATGTGACTTTTCATTTAAAATTGAAGATCACTGGGACTTCTGCTAATTCTTAAGAGGTTTTGAGAATTTAGTTGTGATAATGGAACAATTTTAAAAACAAACTATGTTTTGAAAAGCATTAGCCTGAACATTGCTTAAAATGGTTAGCATACTCAGACTAAAGCATGGTTAGTACATCTCAATAAATCAGTGATGAGATAATTGATTTTTTGAAGTGCATGAATATATAACTAACCATATTGCAGGTAGGTGAAGATGTAATAGTTCTCACAAAATGGTAGAGACTAGAAATAAATTTGAATTAACTTCCACTATGTATGTAGACATCTGTTTTCCTGTTTCTTTGGAAGGAAAATTAGTAGTTAGTAGAAACTGTCCATCAAAGTACCATTAAGGTTTTCTTTTGAGGTTTTATAAAAAGAATTAGCAGCATTTCTTTCTGTACAGGATGTTGAAAATTAATTCTAACATTACATGAAATTTTGTACATAATCTTTGTAAAGAGTCAAAAATGACTAACCCAAAGTAAGAAACTTCATATTGCATCTTACGAAACAAGTAGCACAATCTACTTGTTTAAAAAATATTTTTAGTTGCAGATGGACACAATACCTTTATTGTATTTATTGATTTTTATGTGGTGCTGAGGATCAAACCCAGTGCCTCACACATGTGAGGCAAGTGCTCTATCACCGAGCCACAACCTCAGCCCCCACAATCTACTTTTTAAAAAACTAATGAGTTAAAAAATAGCAACCATGTGCTACATTGTTTTTCCCCATAAGAGCAAGTGGTAGTTACATACACTATGGGTCAATTGCATAGTCATGGATACCAAAGATGTCATCTATGGAAATTCAGCAAAACAGAATTAGAAATGTCAAACAAAAAAGATCTCCTTAAGATAATTCTTCCAGAAATGAATAAAAATTCTGTCCCAGTTGTTCATATCTTGTAGTCATCAAAATGGTTGGACAAAGCTTAAAAACTGAATTTATTTGTTTTCAGAAGTATAGTACCAGAAATATCTACATCAAAGTATTCAGATCACCAGTGTGCTTGATAAAATTGCCAACTTTTTCTACCCGCTTCCCAGATCTGCTCTATCAGTACCTATTTGAGTAGAGCCTGAGAATCCACATTTGGAATAAGTGCTTCCATCCACCAGTGATTATAGCATGCTGAATTTGAAAACCATTGCTTAAACACCAGGCTCTTCCCCACCTACAACTTTGGTCTGATAGAAAAAAATCACTAACACTAGTGATTTTTTTTTCATCAAATATCAGAAGTTAAATTTTCATTTACTGGATATTTATGAAGCAGTGTAGGGGGGATACAAAAGACATGTAAATAACTGTTCAACCTGATGAAATGTAAGTAATACTTTCTGAAATGTAACATGATTGCAGAAAAAGAGAATTGAGACAATCCTCGTAGCTGCAGGAATAGAAAGAACAACTCCTAAAGTTATTTCCAAGGAAAAGAAATAAGTAGGATTCAGCAGCAAATTGAATGTAAATGGCAAACAGAAGGGGAAAGAATGGAATAGTTAAGGTTTTGCATCAGGATAGCAGAAAATAATGAGGCATGAACATGATGAACACAGAATATGAAAACAAGAATACTGGTGTGGTTTGTGAAGCTTTTATTTGTCTTTCTTATTACTGCATTGATAAAAATTGTGCCTTGAACTTTGTTACTAAGTTTATGTATGAATGGACTTAACCAAATTGTGGTCTAATAAATGATTATTTTCTATTTCAGCAATTGTTCAACTGTCAAGCTCTACGAAAACTAAGTATTCCTGATAATGACCTTTCAAATCTGCCAACCTCTATTGCTAGTTTAGTTAATCTTAAAGAACTCGACATCAGTAAAAATGGTAAGATTCTCATTTTAAATATCTTGATTTTTATTGAAAATGTGATTTTTGTTGTAAATGATTTAAAATAACTTCTTTGATTTTGTTAAAACTATGTTAATTTTTTTTAAAAAAATTAAATTTTAAACTATAATGCAAAGACAGAAAACCTCTCTCTTCTCTTGCCAGTGTATCTGAATTACTCAGGCCTTTTCCCTCTGAATTCAGACATGTGATCTGCCTCATTGAGAATATTCTTCTGCCATTTCACTACTTCTTCCCCTCATTCTCAGAATATATCCACAGTTTTCAAATTAACACCTACTTAACAAAGCCTACTTTCTATCCTATATTAAATCATACTCTCAACTTATCTTACTGAGCTCCATGTTTTCCTCTAGCTTTAATCTCCTCACAATATTGTATAGTTGGTTCATTTGTTATGCTAATTGTGTGTCTTCTTCTGACCCAGAATGTAAACTGCATCATGTGGTAGGAGGGACCTTTCTCTGTTTTTGTACATGATGTATCCCAAACAAAGATGTTCTCAGTACATTATCAGGGCTTGATAGCGTTTGTTGTATTTTTGACCAAACTTGCATACCTGGTGTTTTTGTTGGTAATGATGCTGGTGTTGATGTTCATGTCAATGATATTTACTGTGTGCACAAAGGGAAGTTTGTTCTTCAGAAAGGCTTCTGCATCTTCATTCATTCATTCATTAAGTTATCATTTCTCTCCAAATGACTTCATCTCTCTCTTTTATTAGAATAAAGCAAAGATGAGTCACAAGGGTTATGTCTGGGCATCATGAGGATATGAATCATGACCGCTCCAGCATTAAACGTGTCAGTTAAACTTTGTGCATGTATGCACTTGAGCAAGTACAGCAGAGGGTATTTCAGTCAATATGCTTGGTGCCACGGGACAGGCATGAAGAAAACAGGTCCCTGCCTTCAGGATGCTTACATTCTAGTGACTTAGACATTGAACAAGTAATTATAGATTATTAAATAAGCAGGTGTGTGTAAAGATACATTTAATGTGAGGACATAAATATGTAAAGGATGTAATATATTCTATGTGGTTAAGGATGTTTCCCTAAGAAATGATAACCAAGCTCAGATAGCTTCAATAGGAGTTAAGTAAGACTGGCTTGATATTCCAGGTAAATTACAATCTGTTTTGTTAAAGACCAACAGAAAAAAAAAATCCCTTCATCACATGAAATATGACATCCCTAAGGAATCTGATGCATTATAGAGTTCCATGATGGTAGCCCAGTGTCCTTGTCTCTCTCCATTCTGCCAGGAGCATTCAAAAATAATCTGTATTGCTCATTCCTCTAACATTTTCAGACCTTTCCTTAAATGTGCTCTCCTCAAAGCCTTCCCTGACCATTCTGTTTAAAGAAAGGTACAGCTCTTACTATCCACTAAAAGCACATCCATCTCCCTTCCTTGGTTATTTTTCCTTCTCCCACCTGAGAAATTGACACACCATTTACTTAAAATACTTACGTATCATGTGGACTCCCTCTAGTAGAATTCAAATTCAGGGATGATCCAATTTTTTGTTATTATTGCTTTATTTTCTACTATATTCCCATTGCCTAAAAGAGTATTCAACACATTATAGGAGCTCAGTAAATTTTTATTGAATGAATTAATGAATGAATGATTGAGAATCATCAAGAAGTTTACACTGTCATTTTTGAGGGGGGAGAGATCAGACCGACACACATCAGTATTCAGTAATGTCATACAATGCTATTCAATGAAGTGCTTAATGACATGGCACAAATTTCAATTATACATTCTTAGGGAATGGGAAGATTAATTAAAACTGCTAGAAAAGAATTCAAGTATAAGTTGTAGCCTGAAGATTTTCCTGAAACACAGTAAATCCAAATAATATTTTGTTTGAAGGTGGTAATAAGAGTACGAAGAAAGGATGCAAATACTTTTCTACACCGACTTGACTCACCACTTACAGGTTTTTCAGGAAGGTAATCATAGGACTATATGCATGTATAGAGAGTAGACTTACTTTCAATAGACTTACGCCTATTAAAAGATGACATCATATCTACCATTATTCTTTCAAGAATAGATATGTTTATCTCTTCATTTAAGAATAGATCTACTCTATTTAGATTTAAGATAGTCCACCTATGTGTATGGACTGGTATTTCTGCACTTGTATGAAAAATCACTACTACCTTTGTATTTATATGCATTCATACATCATAGTCCACTTTCAAATTATGATTTCTAAAAAATATCATATGGCCAATTACCACACACCTCCATCTATTTTTTTTTGGGGGGGGGGCATAGTTTAATGCTTTTTTAAAATTGTTTCTTAAGCAGTAACAACAATAAAATTCCTTTTTCTTTCCAGCTTTGAGATACAATTGACAAAAAATTGAATGTCTTATAAGTCATAATAATTTTTAAGCCAGGGATTCCCAATTCTCTTTTGCCAAGTGTCCCAACCTGTCTGTAAGAGGTGGTTTCTGCTACCCTTGTGTCCTCATGCCTGCTCTGTGATGGGCTGATTTGTGTCTTCCCCTGAATTCCCCTGATCTCTGATAGGACTGTGTATTTGACCTTCCGTATCTGTGGGTTCTGATCATGAATTCAACCAACTGTGGGTCAAAAATATGTAGAAAAAAATGCATGTCTTGATCTTAAGGCAGATTTAGCTAGATTGTCCAAGCAAATGAAAGTTATTTAACTTTTAAAGAGAATTAGAAAACCATGTGTCACCAAAGAGAAACATAATACTCCTGAGAAATATGGCATTTTTTTTTCTTTAATTTTGTATTTGTTCTAATTACTTATACATGACAATAGAATGTGTTTTGACACGTCATACATAAATGGAGTATAACTTCTCATTCTTCTGGTTGTACATGATGTAGTTACACAGGTCATGTAATCATATATGCACATAGGGTAATAATGTCCAATTCATTCTACTATCATTTCTACCCCTTACCCTTTCCCCTCCCTTCACTCCCCTCTATCTAATCAAAAGTTCCTCTATTCTTATCTAGCCCCCCACCCCCTTACTGTGTATTAGCAACCCCACATCAGAGAAAACATTTGACCTTTGTTTCTTTGGGATTGGTTTTTTTCACTTAGCATAATATTCTCCAGTTCCATCCGTTTACCAGCAAATGCCATAATTTCATTCTTCTTTAAGACTGAGTAATATTCCATTGTTTATATATACCAAATTTTCTTTATCCATTCATCAGTTGAAGGGCACCTAAGTTGGTTCCATAGTTTAGCTACTGTGAATTGAGCTGCTATAAACATTGATGTAGCTGTGCCATTGCAGGATATTGATTTTTAAGTCCTAAGAGTGGGATGACTGGGTCAAATGGTGTTTCCATTTCAAGTTTCCTGAGGAACTTCCATGCTGCTTTCATAGTGGATGCACCAATTTGCAGTCCCACCAACAATGTATGAGTGGACCTTTTTCTCCACATCCTCACCAACATCTATTATTGATTGTATTCTTGATAGTTACTATTGTGACTAGAGTGACATGGAATCTCAGTGTAGTTTTGATTTGCATTTCTCTAATTGCTAGAGATGTTGAACATATTTTCATATATTTGTTGATTGTATTTCTTTTTCTGTGAAGTGTCTATTCAGTTCCTTAACCCATTTATTGACTGGGATATTTGTGGGGTTTTTTTTATTTTGGTGTTAAGGTTTTTGAGTTTTTTTATACATCCTGGAGATGAATGCTCTGTCTGAGGTGCATATGATAAAAGATTTTCTCCCTTCTGTAGGCGCTCGCTAGCGCTTTCTCTCTCTCTCTCTCTCTCTCTCTCTCTCTCTCTCTCTCCCTCTCTCAATTGTTTTCTTTGCTGTGGAGAAGCTTTTTAGTTTGATTCCATCCCACATATTGATTCTTGATTTTACTTCCTGCACTTTAGGAATCTTATTGAGGAAGTCAGTTCCTAAGCTGACATGGTAAAGATTTGGGCCTACTTTTTCTTCTGTTAGGTACAGGGTCTCTGTTCTAGGGTCTAAGTCCTTGATCCACTTTGAGTTGATTTTTGTGCAAAGTGAGAGATAAGGATTTAATTTCATTTTGCTACATATGGATTTCCAGTTTTTCCAGCGCAATTTGTTGAAGAAGCTATTCTCCAATGTATGTTTTGACACCTTTGTCTAATATGATATAACTGTATTTATACAGGTTATCTCTGTGTCTTCTATTTTTTACCATGGGTCTACATATCTGTTTTGCTGCCAATACTGTGCTGTTTTTGTTACTATGGCTCTATACTATAATTCAAAGTCTGGTATTGTGATGCTTCCTGCTTCACTTTTCTTGCTAAGGATTGGTTGGTTATTTGATCTCTTATATTTCAAATGAATTTCATGATAGTTTTTTTCTATTTCTATGAAGAATGACATTGGAATTTTAATAGGAATTGCATTAAATCTGTGTAACACTTTTGGTAGTATGACATTTTTGACCATGTGAATATTGCCTATTCAAGAGTATGGGAGATCTTTCCATCTTCTAAGGTCTTCTTCAATTTCTTTCTTTAGTGTTCTGTTGTTTTCATTGTAGAGGTTTTTCACCTCTTTTGTTAGATTAATTACCAAATATTTTAATTATTTTTGAGGCTATTGTGAATGAGCTAGTCTTCCTAATTTCTCTTTCAGTGGATTCATCACTGATGTATCACTTATGGGTGTTAATTTTATATTCTGCTACTTTGCTGAATTCATTTATTAGTTCTAAAAGTTTTCTGGTGGGATTTTTTTGGGTCTTCTAAATATAGAATCATGTCATCAGCCAATAGTGATAGTTTGAGTTCTTCTTTTCCTATTTGTATCCCTTAAATTTCTTTGGTCTGTCTAATTACTCTGGCTAGCGTTTCAAGGAAAATATTGAATAAAAGTGGTGAAAGAGGCATCCCTGTCTTGTTGCAGTTTTTAGAGGGAATGTTTTCAGTTTTTCTTTATTTAGAATGATGTTAGCCTTGGCTTTAGCATAGATAGCTTTTACAATTTTGAGGTATGGTCCTACTATCCCTAGTATTTCTAGTATGTTGAACATGAAGGGGTGCTCTATTTTGTCAAATGCTATCTCTGCATCTATTGAGATGATCATATGATTCTTGTAGTTAAATCTGTTGATGTGATGAATTACATTTATTTATTTCCATATGTTGATCCACCCTTGCATTCCTGGGATGAACCCCATTTGATCCTGGTGCATGATCTTTTTAATATGTTTTTGTATGAAATTTCCTAGAATTTTATTGAAAATTTCTGCATCTATGTTCATTAGGGATATTGGTCTGAAATTATTTTTCATTGATGTGTCTTTGTTTGGTTCTTGGTATCAGGGTGATACTAGCTCCATTGAATGAGTTTGAAAGGGTTCCTGCCTTTTCTATTTCATGGTTTAATTTGAAAAGTATTGTGTTAATTCTTCTTTGAAGTTCTTATAGAACTCAGCTGAGAATCTGTGGGGTCCTGGGCTTTTCTTTGTTGGTAGGCTTCTAATGGTGTCTTCTATTTCATTGCTTGAGACTGATCTCCTCAAATTGTGTGTGGCAATATCTTCAAGATTTTCTGTTTTATTGGAGGATAAATTTTCAAAATAGTTTCTGATTATCATCTGTATTTCAATAGTGTCTGTCATGGTATTTCCTTTTTCATCACAAATTTTAGTAATGTGAATTTTCTCTTTCTCTTTGTTAGCATGGCTAAGGATTTATCAATTTTATTTTTTCAAAGAACCAACTGTTTTTTTTGTCAATTTTTTAATTGTTTCCTTTGTTTCAATTTCATAAATTTCAGCTCTGATTTTAATTATTTTCTGTCTTCTACTGCTTTTGATGTTGATTTGTTTTTCTTTTTCTAGGGCTTTGAGATGTAATGTTAGGTCATTTATTTGTTGGCTTTTTATTCTTTTAATGAATGATCTCTATGCAATGAACTTTCCTCTTAATACTGCCCTCAATCATGTCCCAGAGATTTTGATATATTGTATCACTATTCTCATTTACCTGTAAATATTTTTATCTCATCCTTGAATTCTTCTACTATCCATTCATCACTCAATACAATATTATTTAGTCTTCAGGTGTTAGAGTAGCTTCTACTTTTTATTCTATCATTGATTTCTAATTTCATTTCTGTATGAATTGATAGAATGCAGGGCATTATCTCTGTTTTTTGGTATTTGCTAAGAGTTGCTTTTGGCATAATATATGGTCTATTTTTTAGGATCTGTGTGCTGATGAAAAGAAAGTGAATTCTCTCATTGATGGATGAAATATTCTATATACGTCTGTTAAGTCTAAATTATTGATTGTATTTTTTAGTTCTATAGTTTCTTTATTAAGTTTTTATTTGGAAAATCTATCCAGTAGTGAGAAAGGTGTGTTAAAGTCACCCAGTATTATTGTGTTGTGGTCTATTTGATTCTTGAAATTGAGAAGGGTATGTTTGATATACATAGATGCTCCATTGTTTGGGGCATAAATGTTTATGATTATTATGTCTTGTTGATGTATAAAATTCTCTTCAGTAGTATGAAATGTCCTCCTTTGTCCCTTCTGATTAACTTTGGTTTGTAGTCCACTTTATCTGATATGATGGAAACTCCTGCTTGTTTATGCCATCCATGTGAGTAATATTTTTTCCCATCCTTTCAACTTCAGTCTGTGGATGTCTTTGCCTTTGAGGTAAGTCTCATGGAGATGGCATATTGTTGGGTCTTGTTTTTTAATCTAATCTGTTAGTCTATGTCTTTTGATCATGAACTTAGGCCTTTAATGTTCAAGGTTATTATTGAGATCTGATCTGTTTTCCCAGTCATTTAGGATTATTTCTAATTTTTAATTTGGATTAGTTTCCCCCTTAATTGACTCTTCCTCTAGGGTAGTTCCTCTCTTCACTGATTTTCACTTTTTTTTTTTTTCCATTTCACCGTCATGGAATATTTTGTTGAGAATATTCTGTAGTGCAGGCTTTCTAGTTGTGAATTCTTTAATTTTTGTTTATCACGTAAGGTTTTTATTTCATCTTCAAATCTTAATCTAAATTTTGCTGGATATAGGATTCTTGGTTGGCATCCATTTTTTTTTTCAGAGATTGGTGTATGTTATTTCCAGGACCTCCTAGCCTCAAGGGTCTGGGTTGAGAAATCAGCTGAGATCTGAATTGGTTTCCCCCTATATGTAATTCATACTTTTCGCTCACAGCCTTTAAAATTCTATCCTTATTGGGTATGTTAGGCATTTTCATTATAATGTGCCTTGATGTGGGTCTGTTGCAATTGTGTACATTTGGGATCCTGTAAGCCTCTTGTTGTTGATTTTCCACTTCATTCTTTAGATATGGGAAGTTTTCTGATATTATTTCATTGAAAAGATTATGCATTCCTTTGATTTGTGTCTCCGCACCTTTCTCTATCCTGAGAAATCTTAAATTTGGTCTTTTCATGTTATCCCATAATTCTTGGAAGTTCTATTTGTGGTTTCTTAGCATCTTCTCTCCATGGTCAACTCTATTTTCAATATTATATATTTTGTCTTCATTGCCTGAGATTCTCTCTCCCAAGTGGTCTAGTATATTGGTGATGCTTTCTATTGAATTTTTAATTTGGTTTATTGTTTCCTTCATTTTAAGGATTTCTGCTTTTTTTTTTCCAGAATCTCTGCCTCTTTATTGAAGTGATCTTTCATTCCTGCATTTTCTCTCGTTTCATTTTTTATACCTTCCTTTACTTCACACATCAGTTTAATTATGTACGTTCTAAACTCCTTCTGACATTTCTTCCATTGTGGTGTTGATGGATTCTGATACTGGAGTATGTTGGTTTGTTTGGGGCAATTTTTCCCTTGCTTATTCATGTTGTTTGTGTGTCTACCCATCTAGAAGTATGGATCTGAGGCAGTAGAGTTTTACCTTGTGGACTTATAGATCTTAAAGGTTTTTAATACCTCACTGTCTGGGGGAGACAAATAATAACAACAACCAATGCAAGCAATATACAACATTAAACCAAATAGTTCCTACTATGACATCTACAATGTTAATTATGACAATAAACAGAAATTTTGTGATCAGTTATTGCCTATAATAAAAACAGCGAGTTTGCAAAAGGGTTTACAATTTCAAATGATATACAGAGAGAGAACAAAAGTGATATAAGATGTAATAATTACGAGGGAAGAAGAGAAGACAGAAGTAAAAGATTAAAGGAATAATGAAAGAGAAAACAATAGAGTGGCTGGTAGCAGACGAAAAGAGAACAGAAAGAGATAGGTAGAAAAATATATATAAAATAAAATTTTTTAAATAAATTAAAAATAAAAATAAAAGAATATAAAACTAAAATATACTAATCAAACATCCTATTCACAAGAAAACTAATCAATGAAAAATAACTGGTTTCAAAAATGTTAGAAATGAGAAAAAAACAAATATGACTATGTATAAATGTCCATGTACCATTAAGGTCACAATTAAACAGAGAGAAAGAATTAAAAACAAAAAGGTCTTGATTAAAAGTTTAAGATTTCTTTCTACTGGCGTTCAAAAGATTCTCAGCTTCTCTTCTCAGCAGTTTTCATGGGATCATCTAGAATGTGATGCTCCACCCTCTGGATTGCTGGAGTAAGAGAGGAAATTACGTAGGCAGAATTCCTGGAGGCAGGGTTTAGTCTTAGGTGGGCTCCAGGCTTTTTACTGAATGCCAGTTGGTCTGGAGATTTTTAAATCAGCACACATCTAGTACCAAGTACTTGTTGGTCCATGCTGGAAGACTTTACCTCAGGGATCTCCCTTGGGTCCCACATGTGTGGTGGAGAATCCAATTCCTAGTCCTATGTCACCTTTGGACCCCAGGTTTCCTTGTGTCTGGTTCAGTCTCCAATCTTTTCTACTCCTGCCCTTCCGTGTTCCTGGCCAGATGCATTTCTCCCATCAGGTCCTGCAAGCATTCAGATTGGAGGGGGAGCCGTAGAGCCCGGTGGGTTTCTGTGACCAGTTGTCCCCTGTGTAAACCTTTCTCCGTGTTTGATTTTCTTCTGGTCACTTAAGCATACTCTATGTTGTGCAGTATGTATTTACTGGGACTTTATTTCTTGCCAAACTCAGTTTTTCCAGGAATCAGCTTCCTTAGCTGCAGGCCCCCGCACTGCAGCTGCAAAATAGTTCCTTCCTTTGTCCTCTGCATGCCTCCTGGAGAGATGCCAGTTTTTCTCCCCCACACACAGATATCATGCAATGCATCTTTCAGGTTTGTTGGGCATTGTCCTTTGTCTCTAAATGCTCCATACCCAGGTACTCCTCGGGCCTCCCAAAAATGTGAGTTCCTTTAATTCCCTTATTCCTCTACTATGCTCATGGAGGGACTGCTCTGGCTGGAGCTTCTGGCCCAGCTGCAGCAGCAGCTGTGCCACTGGAGATTTTTTTCTTATTTTATTGTATCCAACCTCCTGTGTCCCCAGTCTGCTTTGAATGTCCAATTTTAAGTTCCAGTGAAGTCCTCCCCCACCTTTTTATTTTGTTCACCCACCTTGTGGAGAAGCTGCCTAACTGCTTTCTTGGTTTCATGCCACGGAGCAGCCAGGAACATGACCCCCTCTATTCCATCATCTTGGATCTCCCAAAATGTGGCATTTTTGAGAGCAAAGAATAATTCCTGGTGGCCCTCTTATAGAAAGAATTTTTTGTTTCCAATAAGTGGATTGTAAGTTACACTGTATACCTAAGAAGTAGTCTACGAGCATCCTTGGAAGTACTTGAAACTATCAGTTAGTGACTTTTAGCTTTGCTTATGCTTACCTATGTTCTGGGAATCAAAAACTCAGGTCAGAGATGATGAACCACTCTGCAGCACTAATACCATACTGACAGCTTGAAGAGTACAATGATATATCAAACATTGCTAGAAGTTACACTAATTGCATAAGACTTTCAGAAAATCACACTTTAAAAGCTGTCGAATTCTGTGGGAGACCCCAGACAGTTACTTAAGGAACATTATACCTACTTTGGGAATCTGTCAAGTGAAGGAAGAAAAGAGCAAGAAATAAGGGCAGCATCAGCATCACCATTGACAAGATTGGAAAAACCCTCGTGGGAAAGAGGCAGAGGCAAGAGAAACAAGCAGTACTGGTATTTAATGACAGGACATAAAATGTTTATCTTGAGACAGGGAACTCACGCATGTACTAGTCAATCCACGTACAAATTTGCCTGAAATATGCTTGAATTAGATGAGTGGCCCCTTAATAAATTAATTCACTCAGAGGCTGATCTTGGTTTTCCACTTGCCCTCCAATCTTTACTTTTCATGTCCAATTTTCTGCCTGTCATCCTAATTCAACATTTTTCTCTCCATAATTAAAAAATACTAGTTTATATTAAAACTTTTTTATAAGTGAGCAATTGTGTGCAGAAAGCTCTCTATACAATTTTTATGAATAGCTTCCATCTACCTCTATAGCCGTATCTCCAACTTGCCCTCTCTTTTCCATTTCAGCCTCAGGCAATGCCAAATGGTCATTCCCAAAGGCCTCGGTCTGGTTCCTGTGACAGAGGATCTATACTCTTTCCTCTGGCCCAGAATATTCCTTCCTCTCCAGTGCTGTATCCCAACATTCAGAGTCCTCTCTGCCTTTACAAAGACATTTTAGATGTCATTTATTCTGGGAAACTTTCCTGACACCATACATAAAGTAATACATCATTCCCTCCTCTGTGATATCTTTTTACCTTCTGTGTACTTTGGTTTTAAACTTATTTCATTTCTTAATTTAATTTCTGTGTATCTTATAAATACATGACCAGTGTAACTCCACATCATGTACAACCACAAAAATGGGAAGTTATATTCTATGTATTATGATATGTCAAAATATATTCTACTGTCATGTATAACTAAAAGGAACAAATAAAAATATATAAAAATAAATTCTGTATATGTAACTAGATTATAAAACCTTTAAAATCAGGAACTCTCTTATTCATTTCTATATTCAGAGCAGTATCACAATACCAGGACACAAAGTAGGTGCCCAGTACCTGTTTAGCAGATAATAGCATTATATAGAAACATTCTTTTAAAAATATAGTGGTTTCTAAGTTTTATTACATTAGAAACCCCACATCACATAGGGTCCCCATCTAGAACACTGGGAATCTCTACTGAATTATAGAAAAGACAGAAATGGCGCTGCAGTAAGCAATGAGTCACCACTAAAATCTGCTCTACCTCCATGCTGTAATATGTTAAATATCCTTGTTCTTTGGCATAATGACTACTTCATGTCCAGCTTTGACTCAGCCCTCTAAACTTCAAACTACATGGCCAAGAGCATGCTGGGCATAGCTATAATATATTCCACGAACACCCTGAACATAGTATATTTTAAACCAAACTTACCACCCACTCCAAGTCACTCTTCCTCCATTTTTCAGCTCTCTGTTAGTATGACTGTGGTCCACACAGGCATTCAATGCAAAAATCCATTCTCTTCTCCAACTCCTACATCCATTCAGTCACGAACTCCTGCCAAATTTGCTACCCAAATATATAGCAAATGGCAAGTTTGTTCTTCTCTTACTATTTCCATTGCTACCATCTTAATTTAGTTCCCTTTAAGTTTCCAAATAGCCTCCTAATTGGTTGCCCTGTCTCCATCATTGCCACCACCATCTTCAAAACCATCCTCCATAAGGAAGCTTTAGCACTCTTTATAAGTTGCTAAGATGTTAGCTTTCCAACTTAAGATACTTCAGTCAATCTAGGGCAGAATGTAGACTCCCTAACATACAGTTGAGAATCCCCACAACTGACACTACCAGTGCTTCCATTCCAAATCCAATCCCACCAAGGATGAGTTGTGCTTTTTAACTTTATTTTCTGTACTCTTAAATTAAGTCAAGGCTCCAGCCTCTGTACTTTACATACTTATTCTAACACAATTTTGTTAAAAACACTTAATAGTTAGATATGTTTAAATATTTATGTGTTTCAATTTTTAAACAAATATTTTAAACATTAAGAAGATAAGAGAGATACCAATGTGCCTAACATGGAGATTAAAAGTGTTAATATTTATTATACATATCATACTCCTTTCTAAATTATAAAAAATATTACAGAAATGTGTAAATGCTTATCCCCATCCCTTCCCACCTTCTTAATGAGAAAGTTATGTGCTCAGAGTGTTAATGTGCTTAAAATTTGAGTGACGTGCTAACATGTTGTGTAGATTATCTGCAAGTTTTTCATTCCACATTTTGTTTCTGAAATTCACCCTTGGTAACTGATATGATCTGGTCTAGTTGCACCCACAAAAGTACCACAGTTCCTATGTTCCATATGCTTGCCCACTCTTGGGTATGTTGATGATGACCGATCAGATGGACATACAAGGTAACTTGATACTTTATCTAGCTACTAAGTTGGCATTTTTAACTTTTTTTTTAATTGACCAGTTTAGAGATCTCTAAAAATTGTCTTTTCATTCCTTTTTAAATTTTTTTTGGATTGTCTTTTAGGTTCTTGGTGATTTGAAAGATTTATATACTGTGAACACAAGTTCCTTGTTGGTTATATAGGCTACAAGTATCATCTCCCAATTTGTTTGAAATGCCATTTGTCATAAAATAGTTACCAAATTTATTGTACTAAAATTTATCACTCAAACCTTTATAGTCTGTATTTTTAAAACACATTGAAGTAATTCTTCCTTGCTTTAATATCATAAGATACTTTTCTACAGTTTCTTCTCAAACTAATGGTTTTTGTTTTCACATTTAGACCTTTAATTCATTTTCACTTCTTTTTGTGCTGTTTATGATTAAAATTTCTTTTTTCTTTTGTCATATTAATAAGTGGTTATTTGTGCCAGCAACATTTGCAGAGTCCCTTCTTTCTGCACTGATTTAGAGTTCTACCTAATATAGGTACAAAAAAGTCTTTCCTCAACTTTCTTCTGCTCCATCAACATATTTGCCTATTCCCATGTGATTGCCACATTGTTCCAGTCACTGTGACTTAATATTAAATTTTAATATCTGAACTTACAAGTTCTCTTCTCTTTTTTAAATTTTCAAATGTACTTTTATTATTACTGGTACTGAATTCTCCAATTTTAGTTTCAACTTTTGAGCTATGCAATCTAGTGGAATTTCAAATAATATTCTTTTGGCTCATTAGTCTTTTGTTTTATTTTACAAATTTATCAATTTTTACTTCCTACAGCAGTTATTTTCACTTATTTCCTTTCTTCTACTATATTACTACTTATTCAATTGCTTTTAGTTTTCTAACACATATGGGACTCTTGTTTTTTTACCAATCATCACATTTTTAATGAAATATACTGCCAACTATATGGTCTAGATAATGTTGATTTATTATTTTTCATCACCTTTCATATTATGACTAAGTAAATGGTCAGTTTTTAAAATGTTCTTTTTACTTGTAATAAAAATACATGATTTCTATATTGGGTATAAATAGGCAAGGGACTTACTAATATTATATCTTATTTTTCATTTTAAGTTTCTCTTTGACAAATACCATATACTCATAATTTTTACATACTTAAAATTTGAAAGGATGAGGAGAAGGTGATCAGTGTATACTAAAAATATTTAGATATGCAGGAGAAGACCTATTGTGCTTATTGCACCATAGAATGATCATGGGTAATAAAGTGCTATGTATTTAAAAAGTTAGGGAAAGGATTTTAAATGTTTTCACCATGAAGGAATAATTAAATGTTTAAAATAGGTAAGTTGAACCTAATATAAACATTATATAATGTATACATACATTTTTTGGCATATTTATGTTACCCCATAAATATGTAGCATTTTAATATTAATTTAAAATTTTATTTTAATCATTCTGGACAGAAATTATAGCAAAATACTCATATAGCATTATCTTCTTTAAATGAATGTAATCAATATAATTTGACTTTTCTATATTTATTATGATTGATCATAGATTGTGATACTGGCCTTTTGTTTCTTTTTTTTTATGTGCAAGGACTTGCCTCTACACAAAATAGGAGTGGTAGATTTACATTTAAATTTTAAATCAGAATGTTTGCCTACTTGGAATATTTAAAATACCAAATTAGTGGGAAGAAGATGAATTGAAAGATGAAGTTCAACTTTGTGTTCAATAAGGATCCTATTCTTTTTTCTTAAAAATAAGTATACTAACCTTGACTTTTCTAAAGACGTTTCAGTCAATTTTACTGAAATTTGGTTCTGTTTATCTCACTAGTGAGAAATAACTAACTATCCATGCTGCATATAAATCACTCTTCCCTTCTTAATTCTTTTTGTTCCTTTATTATATGCAGTAATGCAAGGATAATAGCATGACTTTCCATTCCAACGAATTTTTTTCTCTATTATTCAATAGTAAAATTGAAATCTTATGTGCATCAAAGATGAATACATTTCATGATATTGTGATCTCTGAATAAATAGTCTGTGCCTGTTTGTAGAACTGAGACATGGTCATAATGGAATAAATTGTTTTATATAGTAAAGCAAGATAATGAATGATAAGGTTTAATTAGGCAGTGATTCCATTTCAAGTTTGATTGTTGATTTGTCATAGCTTCATAGAGACTATGACACTATAATTTAAGTACTTTAATGAAAATGAATTAATTTGAAAGCTCTTCCTAATTCTGCAGCAATTAAGTGATTTTTCTCTCATCTTCTAAAACTTATTTCTATACATGAATGGATTTGAAGAGCATCACAGTGGGCAAAATCACTATTGTTAGTTTTAATGAAAGGCAATCGGAGTTGAAGGCATTATTATGTTTTATTGACTTGGTAATTATTCCATGCCTTCTCCCAAATACTCACAAAAACTGAAGATAAATTATATCCTCTGTTTGCAGGGAAGAGAAGGGTTTTTTCTCTTCCAAATACACTTGAGAAAGCAGAAATGTGTCACAAGTTAAATGATCAAAATCTTTAAACATTTGAGCATATTAAGAAAAAATAGAGATTCTGGTTTTGTATATGGTCTACCTTGTTAGGGGAGTCTATTTTAGGATGCCTAGTGTGGGTTGGGGAGGAAATGTTTACCATGCCTTTATTCTCATATGCAATAAATATGTTCTTTAGTGTTTGACAAAATATTAGACCATTTACTTAGAGTAAAGCTTATTATTTTGCCCCATCAATGCCTCACTTTCAACACACTATCAGTATGTTATTTATCTGAAAATCACTACCATTTCTTTCACTTTAAGACTACTTTCCCTTTCTACAGAATTTACTTCTGTCCGTGATTATAGTATTAAAATAAACTGGGGATTGACTCTCTGTTTCAATTAAAGAACTTCATGACAATTGAAAACCAGGTCTCTCTCTGATATATCAGCCTGATGCCAGGACCTTTTAACTCTTTCTAATACCTTCATCAGCAAATGAAATCAACAAATAATGTTTTGTGTATGTTACCAGCACTTATTCCATGGGAGACAGAGTTACAGTCTGATCCTGTGGTTAAATAAAGGAAGAAAGAATTGCCCTGGCCCCTGACCCCTCTGAAGTCTACCTTGGGCTCTTTGTCACCTAGACTGATCAATTTCCTAGAGTCACAGCAGACCCCTTTCTGAACTAAGTGACTAAACAGGGTTTTTTGTTTGTTTGTTTGTTTGTTTCTGTTTTTGTTTTTGTTTTTTGTCCCAGTAAAGCCTAAAAATACTGTAAGAGAACAAAATTGAACTGGTAATGAGCCAGTAGGTCATTGTTCCATTGCTTGTTCCTTCCCAGCTTAAACACCTTGCAAATAGGAATTGAACCTTACATTACTTCTACATCCTCAGTAGCCTCTATTAGAATACAGGTGGTGCAGTGAATGCTTAATAAAGTGGTCAATTAGTAGTGAAGGAAAGAATTCATTGTTCAAATGTGAAGCAATATTAAATAGTCCATTTCACATAATAGTGACTCGAAATTTTTGTTGTGGAAACAGAGAAGGAGTAAAGGGAATAAAGTGTCACTTAATTAACTCATTTAGACTAAGTCAAATACATTCCTCTGTGAACTCACTGTTGGTCAAGGTCATAAACACTTCTCAAAATTTTCCCCAGATATGTTCCTAAGGCAGAATGAGTTATGTAACTGTCTCTAATTATTGATTACCTTACCAGTATTTGAATTTTTGATATATATAATGCCACTAAAATAGGCAGAGTCTTGTAGGAAATCTTTCTGCTCTTGCTGAGATTGCTAACGAGTTCCAGGCTCCCTTCCCTTGAGTGAACAGAGGTAAAGCAAACCACTTTTATTGTTTTATGTCTCTATTTTCTCTCCTTTTGAGCTGAATGACATAGTTTCTCTCCCAAATTCACTAACCTAATAATTGTATGATTTTTCTTTCTCTCTATATAGTAAATTGTCCCTCTGAAATCTCCTTCCAGTGTGTACTTCTTAGTTAACTTACTACTGCATCATTTGCCAAGTATCCTTGGTAAAGGAGAGTGTGTAGACAAGCTAATTTTAAAAATAAAATTTTATCTTTCACTTTCAAATTTTTAATTTTGTTTTAATCATTCTGGGCAGAAATTAGAGCAAAGTATTTCATATAGCATTATCTCCTTTAAATAAATGTAATCAATACAATTTAACTTTTCCATATTTGTGTTCATCAAGGGTGTGATACTGACATTTTTGTTGTTCTCTGTGTATGTGCAAGGGCTTGCCTCTGCACAAAATGGGAATAGTGAAGAGTTCTGATATCAACTTTGTTGTTTTTCCTATCACCTCCTCCGTGAGACCATCTGTTTTAATGTCTTCATGCTGGCGCCTTATTTTGAGTAGGCTCCTTATTTGCTCCTCCTAATAACTATTGGTTGAATTGTATATAAATAATACAAAAATTCTGAAATAAGCTTCAAGTGCTTCTTGTCATTATAGCACATTCAGAAATAATCTGTTTATTCCCTGAACATAACACTCAAAGTTCCAGGAAGTTGACGCTATATTAAATTTGACCAAGAAAATTATAGAACAAATGCAGCTTACAAGGTCTCTTTAAAGATGCTACATGGTCAGCCCTGAGAATGCATTAAATTCTGAGTTCCAGAAAATTGGGGTTATTTTAATTTGACCTAAGAGTAAGTATGGAACAAATGCAATATAGATTGCTGTGCTTAAGTGCTGCATTGCCAAGTTTGGGTAGCTAAAAATTATATTCCACCATGATTAAGTTTAAATCTTAGATTTGATGGGCATATTTTAGCATAGGCAAAATATGAAAGTGTTTGAAACACATTTGTTCTGATTTCAGATCTTTTTTAGCCTCTGAGCCTCCGTTTATTTATTTATTACATGAAGATAATGAACCACCCTAAAAAATTGTTGTAATAGTGAAATAAATTACTTACAACATTTTCTCAATAAACTCCATTTTTTCTGCTCCTAAATCTAATCCAATTCATAGATATACAAATAACCTGCCTGCCTTCGCAAAATTGAAAAACACCATTACAAAAGTTGGTATCACAATTAAAATATCAAATGAAAAATTTCAAATCCTATAATATCTTTTCCTTACTTTATTTTATACAAGGTATAACATTAGGGAATTTGTCTTTTTTTT
>JAJEJO010003392.1:481706-524925 GCA_020662805.1 Glaucomys volans | reverse complement strand
GAATTGCATTGAATTTGTATTGCAGTTTTGGAAGTATGGCCATTTTGACAATATTAATTCTGCCTATCCAAGAACATGGGAGATCATTCCATCTTCTCAGATTCTCTTTAACTTCTTTCTTTAGTGTTCTGTAGTTCTCATTGTAGAGGTCTTTCACATATTTTGTTAGATTGATTCCCAAGTATTTTATTTTATTTGAGGTTATTATGCATGTGGTAGTTTTCCTAATTTCTCTCTCAGAGGATGCATCACTAACAAAGAAAAATGCATTAGATTTATGAGCATTAACTTTATATCCTGCTACTTTACTGAATTCATTTATGAGTTCCAGAAGTTTTCTGGTGGAATTCTTGGGGTCTTCTAAATAGAGAATCATGTCATCAGCAAATAGGGATAGTTTGATCTCTTCGTTTCCTATTCGTATTCCTCTAATTTCTTTGGTCTGTCTAATTGCTCTGGCTAGAATTTCAAGAACAATGTTGAATAGTAGTGGCGAAAGAGGGCATCCCTGCCTTGTTCCAGTTCTCAGGGGAATGCTTTCCATTTTTCTCCATTTAGAATGATGTTAGCTGTGGGCTTAGCATAGATAGCCTTTACAATGTTAAGGAATGTCCCCACTATCCCTATTTTTTCTAGTGTTTTGAGCATGAAGGGGTTCTATATTTTATCAAATGCTTTCTCTGCTTCTATTGAAATAATCATGTGGTTCTTGACTTTAAGTCTGTTGATGTGGTGAATTACATTGATTGATTTCTGGATGTTGAACCAACCTTGCATCCCCGGGATGAAAGGGGATGCACTTGATCGTGGTGCACTATCTTTTTAATATGCTTTTGTATGCGATTTGCTAAAATTTTGTTAACAATTTTTGCATCTATATTCATTAGAGACATGGGTCTGAAATTTTCTTTCCTCGACATGTCCTTCTCTGGTTGACCTCTAAGAATCTTTTAATTTCCCCCTTAATGTCTTCTGTTATCCATGCATCATTCAATAGCATATTATTTAATCTCCAGGTCTTCGAGTAGTTTCTGTTTTTAACTTTTTCATTGATATCTAATTTCATTCCATTATGATCTGATAGTATACAAGGTAGTATCTCTATGTTTTTGTATTTGCTAAGAGTAGCTTTGTGGCCTAACATATGGTCTATTTTAGAGAAGGACCCATGAGCTGCTGAGAAGAAAGTGTATTTGCTTTTTGATGGATGGAATATTCTATATATGTCTGTTAAGTCCAAATTAGCGATTGTGTCATTGAGTCCTATGGTTTCTTTGTTCAATTTTTGCTTGGAAGATCTGTCCAACGGTGAGAGAGGAGTGTTAAAGTCCCCCAGTATTATTGTGTTTTGGTCTATTTGATTCCTGAAATTGAGAAGGGTCTGATTGACGTACATGGATGC
Source organism: Glaucomys volans (assembly GCA_020662805.1). NCBI lineage: Eukaryota > Metazoa > Chordata > Mammalia > Rodentia > Sciuridae > Glaucomys > Glaucomys volans. Next base: position 523,523 of record JAJEJO010003392.1, on the reverse strand, counting down.
ACCATTGTTTGGTGCATAAATATTTATGATTGTTATGTCTTGCTGATTTATGTTTCCTTTAAGCAGTATGAAATGTCCTTCTTTATCCCTTCTGACTAACTTTGGCTTGAAGTCTGCTTTATCTGAAATGAGGATGGAAACTCCTGCTTTTTTACTCAGTCCATATGCATGGTATGTTTTTCCCCAACCTTTCACCTTTAGTCTGTGAGCATGTTTTTCTATGAGATGAGTCTCTTGAAGGCAGCATATTGTTGGGTCTTTCTTTTTAATCCAATCTGCCAGTCTATGTCTTTTGATTGATGAGTTTAGGCCATTTTCATTCAGGGTTATTATTGAGATATGACTTGTATTTCCTGCCATTTTAGCTTTTTGGGTGTTTTTAGCTTAACTTTATTTCTCCTTTGTTTGACTCTTTCTTTAGGGTAATTCCTCCCCATGTTGGCTGAGATTGTTGTTTTTCATTTCTTCCTCTTTGAATATTTTGTTGAGGATGTTCTGTAGGGCAGGCTTTCTCTTTGTGAATTCTTTAAGTTTTTGTTTATCATGGAAGGATTTTATTTCATCATCAAATCTGAAGGTAAGTTTTGCTGGGTATAAGATTCTTGGTTGGCATCCGTTTTCTTTCAGAGCTTGAAATATGTTGTTCCAGGCCCTTCTTGCTTTTAGGGTCTGGGCTGAGAAATCTGCTGATATCCGTATTGGTTTCCCCCTGGAGGTAATCTGATGCTTTTCTCTTGCAGCCTTTAAAATTCTATCTTTGTTTTGTATGTTAGGTATTTTCATTATAATGTGCCTTGGTGTGGATCTGTTGAAATTCTGTGCGTTTGGTGTCCTGTAAGCCTCTTGTAATTGATGTTCCATCTCATTGGTCATATTTGGGAAATTTTCTAATACTATTTCATTGAACAGATTATTCATACCCTTGGTTTGTATCTCTGTGCCTTCCTCAATCCCAATAACTCTTAAATTTGGTCTTTTCATGATGTCCCATATTTCTTGGAGGTTTCGTTCATGATTCCTAACCATCTTCTCTGTTCAACTTTGTTTCAAGATTAAATATTTTGTCTTCATTGTCTGAGGTTCTGTCTTCCAAGTGATCTATTCTGTTAATGATGCTTTCTATTAAGTTTTTAACTTGGTTTATTGTTTCCTTCATTTCCTTGTTTCCTTCAAGGATTTCTGTTTGTTTTTTTCTCAGAACTTCTATTTCTTTATTGAAATGATTTTTTGCTTCCTGCAATTGCTCTATTACCTGATTATTCATAGCCTGAATCTGCTCTCTCGTCACTTCATTCTCTTCTTGGATTATTTTAATTATGAACATTCTGAACTCCCTTTCTGTCATTCCTTCTACCATGCTGTCTTTGGGTTCTCTTGATATATCATCTAGATTTGTTTGGGACACTTTCTTCCCGTGTTTTCTCATGTTGTTCATGTATCTTCCCCTCTGATGTTTGAGAGGTGCTTGATCAAGCAGTGACCCAAGAAAGCTGCTGTTCCACTTCCTCCAGTTTGGGAATGATCAATGCTTCTGTCAGAGGCAGCCGCTGGAGCCAGAGACTCGAGCCCCTCCAGGCCAGACTGCCCAGGAGACGCCGCGCAGCGGCAGGGAAGACCGAAGCTCGGCCCCACGGGCTCAGAAGTCCCAGATGGTCGCCCTTCACCAGGGAAGCCGCAAAATGGTGCCGAAGGGTCCTAACTCACCGCGGGAGCTGGAGACTCCAGCCCCTCCAGGCCAGACCACCCAGGAGACACCCCACAGTGGCCGCAAAGACTGGAGCTCGGCTCTGCGGGCCCAGGAAGTCCCAGATGGTCGCTCTCTGCCAGGGAAGCCACAAACTGGCGCCGAAGGGTCCCTACTCCATTCTTAATACCTCATTACTCCATCAAAAACCCTTGCAGTCAGGGTCACAATAACCTTATTATTAGATCCAGTGGGAACTTTTGAATATCTTCTCATGTGACCTGTCAGCATCATTTGAAATAGTTGATCACTTCTCCCTACTTAAATCGTTTCCTTTATTTGAATTCCATGACTCAATAATCTCTAATTTTACCTTCCATCTCATTGATTGCTCTTGTTCAGTCTCCTTTGTTGATCCCTCCTCTTATTCCCATCCTCATTGTGGAATGCTTCATGGTTCAGTGCTTGGTTTTCCTCTCTTCATCTTCTACATCATGCTGTTGACAATTTGTCTTATGGTTTAAAGACTAGGAATCCCCAAAGTCTTAATTTACAGCCTACATCTCTCTCTTAAATGCTAAGTTTATATCCAAATATCTACCTGAAATCTCTTATTAGAAGTTTAACAGAAAAATTGAATTCTGTCTTCTCTCCAAAATCTAGTCCACATACCATTTTTCCCATCTAAGTTCAAGGCAACTACAAAATGTAAGTTGCTCAGGACAAAAAAATCTGAAGTCATCCCTGATTCCTATTCTTCTTATATCCCATGTTCAATTCATCAGAAAATCCTATTGGTCTTGCAGTCAAACTATATCCAGATTCCATTCTCTTCTTACTCTTTCCTCTTCTGTCTCCTAGATGAAAGCCACCATCAACTCTAATGTTAAGTCTAACAGTTTTAATAGGAGGTAGCATAATGGTGTCAAAAGGAATTAAAAATATGGTGCTAAAAGGGGTTAAATTCTGCCCTATGCCCATTTTCATCTATAAACACCAATTTGATATTTAAATAGTTTTATAATTTAAATAGTAATTTAAATAATCAATCTTTGTGAACATTTGGTTCAACAGTTATAGAATTAAAATGATATTGCCTAATATGTCTTCTTTATACAGTTATTAAAAGAATTAAATGATTTTGTACATTGGCATAGGAAAGTATAAATTACCTTATCTATTATTTATTGGGCACTTACCAGATAGGATATTAAATGCTTTACATCCATACCATCAGATCCTCAGAGCAACCCTTTGAATTAGATAAATGAGTGAATGATACTCAGATGCTATAGTATCTGCTCAAGAATGCATGGCTAGTATGTGACCATCTTGGGACCCAGTCATCCTTTCCAACCTGCATTTCTAACTACTATGATGCAACACTTTTCCATGTTGGGTTAAACTATGAGGTAAAGACATACTCTAAGAATATTTCCTGAACTTTAGGTGCTATGTAGTATAAATGGCCAACTGCCCCTAGAAACCTGTTTTTTCAAATGCGTTTCCACTTTCATAAGCAAATTCAGATAGCTATAAAAACCTCAGTAAAACTATTTCCAGGCATAAACTCCATCTATTACACAGATGAAGCACATAACATACATTTTTCTCTCCTGCCACATCATTTCCCCTGAATTTAATAATTATCTGGCTTATTGGTTAGCTTTTTGTCATATTTCCTCAGTCCAGTGAAGGACTCTCCTATGTTGGTAAATTTCTTACCAATATATTTAAATGCATTGGTAGCTCTACCACTTACATATTACTGGGGAAGTCTCTAGTAGTTTTCTGACCTGATCCCAACCGGACTGCTAGCTGTTCAGGCCTTCTGCAATCAGTTGCCTTCTGCTATTTTACCATCATTCTGGGGATTCCCTTTATCTTACTTGTAGTGGGACACCTGGTTCCTAGTTACCAAGTTTCATGCTTTACAACATCATTTTGGTGGCCAATACCCTATGAAACTTCTTTTTTTTTAAATTTTTTAATTTGTCCCAATTAGTTATACATGAGAATAGAATGCATTTATGCATTTTGATAGCTCATACATAAATGAAGTATAATTTCTCATTTTTCTGATTGTACGTATTGTAGGATCACATTGGTCATGCAGTCATAAGTGTACATGAAGTATAATGTCTGTTTCACTCTACTATCCTCCCTACCCCCATACCCCTCTCCCTCCCTTCACTCCCCTGTACTTAAAGTAACTCTATTCTTTCCTAGTCCCCGCCTCTGTGCTTATTGTGAATTAGCATCCACATATCAGAGAAAACATTTGGCCTTTGGTTTTTTGGGTTTAGCTTATTTCACTTAGCATGACATTCTCCAACTCCATCCATTTACCAGCAAATGAAACTTCTTAAAAATGGTGTATGCAAATAAAAATATTGAGAATGTGGACATCTGACAAAACATTTGACAAGAGGTGAAGATACTATTATTTTAAATCTAGAAATTTATTACTTCTGAGCAGACATCTTACTTTCAGCTTTGTTAAGTTTAAAGATTTGTTGGCTTTTCTATCTAGGATTCTCAGCGCTTTAGTGGCTTGACTGTGTGTGTGTGCACGTGTGTGTGTGTGTGTGTGTTTTAAACACCCTCTAACCCACCTGTTTAGGAAGAGGAAGGCAATTTCTTGAAGTTTTACCATGCTCTCAGGGATTGTCATTCATTTGGCAGGGCTCTCAACTTGCAGCAAAATAACCAGGGTTGACACCAGGAAGCTTTTTCAATGATAACCATTCGTTTATCTGCACTTATTCTGAAATTACAGAATACATGTTTTTATGTGTGTGTATATATGGTTTTTTAAAATTTTTAATGTACTCTGGAGACTTTATAACAAAATATCACAAACCATGGGACATGTAAACAAGATTAAGGCGCTGGCAGAGTCTGTCTGCTGAGAGCTCATTCTCATAGGCAGCATGTGGTGTGAGTCCACAGGTGCCCTTAGAAAGGAGGCAGAAAGTTCCTTGTCCTTCTCACTCTGTCCTCACATGGTAGAAGGGTCAGAACTCTCTGGGGCCTTTTCTCTAAGGTACTAGTCCCATTCATTAGAGCTCAAGTCCTATGACCCCAAAGCCCCACCTCTACCATCATGAGTCAGGATTTCATCACCTGAATTTTGGGGGAACACAGACATCCAGACCATCTGATCTCTTTACAACCAGTAAATATGTATTCTTCAAATTTTGTTTTATATAATAGCATGGTTTTACAGGAATTTCTTATCTTTGTTATTTAGTGGGAGGCCTGTTTTGTCTTCTTTTTAAACAAGAAGTTTAAAACATTTTTGGCAATGCCTTTCTTTTAGACTTGCCATTTGGTTTTGTTTAATCAGAGCTTAAAACTCACCTTTGTGTGTGTGCATGGTGCTGGGGATAAACCCAGGGCCTCATGCATGCTAGGTAAGCACTCTACAACTGAGCCACATTCCCAGCCCCTTAAAACTCACTCTTATTAGTTACTTTCTAAAGAATTTTAAAGGCTAATCTTTTTTAGTTTACAATAAAGTCTCAGTAACTGTAGTAAGCACGGTACACATTAGATGTCCTGAACTTTCTTGTCTTATAATGGAAGGATTTTATCCTTTGACCAACATCTCCTCATACCCCCTCCACTCAGAGCCTGAATAACCACATTCTACTTTCTGTTTCTCTGAGTTCAACTTTTTAAGATTTCCCGTATATAAGATGTGATGTAAAAATTGTCTTTGTGTGTCTGGGTTATTTCACTTAGAATAATGTCCTCCACCTTGTTGCAAATAGCAAGATTTCCTCTTTTTTTAAGATCAAATAATGTTTCCTTGCATATGTACATATCAATCTCACATTTATCCATTCATCCAGTGATCACCTATGTTATTTCCCTACCTTGGGATCTTGTGAATAATGCTGCAATGAATAGAAGGTGTAGAAGTAGGCAAGATCCCTTGCTGGGTGAAGTAGCACACATCTGTAATCCCAGCAGCCCCGGAGGCAGAGACAGGAGAATCAAAGTTCAGCAAAATCAAAGTGCTAAGCATCTCAATGAGACCCTGTCTCAAAATAAAAAAAGAAAAGGAAAATACAAAACAGAGGTGGGATGTGGCTCAGTGGTTTAGTGCCCCTGAGTTCAATCCCTGGTCCCTACCCCCAGAAAAGAAGTAGTCAAGAATCCAGATGCCTCTTCAAGATTATGGTTTAATTTCCTTTGAATGCATTCTCCAAAATCCAGTAGCTTCATAAGTGTGGCATAAACATGGCATGTGCTTTATAATGATATTCATATACATATGGATACACACACATATTTTTTCCACATTTTTATTGGTACATTATAGTTGCATGTAATGGTGGGATTTGTTGTTACATATTCATACATGCACACAATATTAACAATATGATTTGGCCAGTATCAATCCCTGGTATTTCCCCTTTCCCTCCCCTCCTCCCTGCCCTCCCTCTATTCTTCTTGTCTGTCTTCTATCTTCTATTTTCATGAGATCTCCGACACTTTTCCATTTTCCTCTCTAGCTTCCACATATGAAAGAGAAAATATACAATGCTTAACCTACTGAGATTGACTTATTTTGCTTAACATAATGTTTTCAAGTTCCATTCATTTTCCTGAAAATGAAATAATTTTATTTTTCTTTATGCCTGAGTAAAACTCCATCGTATACACATACATTTTTAGCACATAATACATACATGTATATACATTAAAAGTGTACTTAATAAAACAAAGCAGGAGGTATCACAATACCAGACCATATATTTAATAGCATATTAAATTATACTACAGAGCCATAGTAACAAAAACAGTATAATATTGTACTATTGTACATAGTAACAAAACAGATATATAGACTAATGGTACAGAATAGAAGACACAGAGACAACCCCACATGAATACAGTTATCTCATACTAGACAAAGGCACCAAAAACATACATTAGAGAAAAGATAGCTTCTTCAACAAATGATACTGGGAAAACTGGAAATCCATATGTAGCAAAATGAAATTAAATCCTTATCTCTCACCCTGCACAAAAATCAACTCAAAGTGGATCAAGAACTTAGGCACTTGAACAGATACCCTGCACCTAATAGAAGAAAAAGTAGGCCCAAATCTCCACCATTTCAGCTTAGGAACCAACTCCCTTAACAAGACTCCTAAAGCACAAGATGTAAAATCAAGAATCAATAAGTGAGATGGAATCAAACTAAAAAACTTCTTCAGCCGGGTGTGGTGGCGCACGCCTGTAATCCAAGCGACTTGGGAGGCTGAGTCAGGAGGATCGCAAGTTCAAAGCCAGCCTCAGCAACTTAGTGAGGCCCTAAGCAACTCAGTGAGACCCTGTCTCTAAATAAAATACAAAATAGGGCTGGGGATGTGGCTCAGTGGCCGAGTGTCCCTGAGTTCAATCCCTGGTTCCAAAAAAAATAAAAAATAAAAAAAAATAAAAAGCTTCTTCACAGCAAAGGAAACAATCAATAATGTGAAGAGAAAGCCAACAGAATGGGAGAAAATCTTTAAATCTTTAAAATATGCACCTCAGATAGTGCATTAATCTCCAGGGTATAAAAAGAACTCCAAAACCTTAACACCAAAAAGACAAAAACTGATCAATAAATAGGCTAAGGAACTGAACAGGTACTTCATAGAAAAAGAAATACAATCAACCAACAAATACACAAAAAAATGTTCAACATGTGTAGTATTTAGAGAAATGTAAATCAAAACTATGCTGAGATTCCATCACTCCAGTCAGAATGGCAACTATCAGGAATACAAGCAACAATAAGGCAAGGCTGTAGGAGAATGGGTACACTCATACACTGCTGGTGGGACTACAAATTGGTGAAACCACTATGGAAAGCAGCATGGAAATTCCTCAGAAAACTTGGACCCACTGTTTGATGCAGTCATTCCACTCCTAGGACTTAAAGGACTGATAATCAGAATTCTACAGTGACACAGCTACATCAGTGTTTATAGCAGATCAACTCACAATAGCCAAACTATGGAACCAACCCAGGTGCCCTTCAACAAATGAATGGATAAATTGTGGTGTATATATATACAATGGAATATTACTCAGCCTCAAAGAAGAATGAAATTATGGCATTTGCCAGTAAATAGATGGAGCTGGAGAATACCATGCTAAGTGAAATAAACCAATCCCAAAGAAACAAAGGCTGAATGTTTTCTCTGATGTGTGGATGCTAAAACACAATAAGGAGGTGGGGCGCTAGGGAAGAACAGAGGAACTTTGGATTAGACAGAGAGAAGTGAAGGGAGGGGAGCGGGTATGGGGTAGGAATGATAGTAGAATGAATTAGACATTATTACACTATGTATAATATCGAATATAGATATATATTCCATATTACATATATATACACATATACACATATATATGACTGGTGGTCTTTTAGCACACTAATTTCTACCTTTTTCCTGTGTACATTAAGGTAGATAAATTTGATAAATTCACATCTCATGCTAGTCCATTTTAACATGATTATTGATTTTTTTCTGACACCTTCACTTCTTTTTTAATTCTAATAATTATAACATTACTACGACACTTTGTGTCAGTTGCCCAACTATATCATCTCTTTCATACCTCACTGCATTTCTATGATGAAATTGTTTATCCAATCACCAGTTTTCAGAGAAGGAAACTAAGACATTGAGATTTTAAATGACTTGCGTATGTTTATCTGAGCAGTAGTGGTAAAACTGGGATTACATTTTAAGCCAACAGATTCTGCTCAGAATGATCTTACATTCAAACTGTTAATAATGTAATATGAGTTTGCATACAAAAAAATATAATATTACTTCCACCACAAACTGCAATTCTGTTTTCGTTAGAAGATAAAGAAATACAGTCTTTTCCTTAATATAGCACTTTTTTTAAATTTATTTAATTTTGATTCATTGAACATAAATGGAGTACAGCTACTGTTTCTCTGGTTGTACACAAAGTAGAGTCACACCATCTGGGCATTCATACATGTACACAGGGCAATGATATCTGTCACATTCTGTTATTGTTCTTACCCCCTACCTGACCCTACCACTCCCTTCCCTCTATGCTCTCTATCCTTCCTCCATTCTTGCCTCCCTTCCGCCCCGCATTATGCATCATCATTCACTTATCAGAGAGACCATTCGGCCTTTGGATTTTGGGGATTGGCTAATCTCACTTAGGGTAACAGTCTCCAATATCATCCATTTATCTGCAAATAGCTCAGTTGGTAGAGTGCCTTGCCTTGCAAGCACAAGGTCCTGGGTTCAACCCCCAGCACCGCAGGAAAGGAAAAAAAAATAGCACTTTAATTCATTTCTCTTTCTTTTTTTATTTTTACAGTCTGCATTTTGATTCCTTATATACAAATGGGGTACAACTTTTCATTTTAATGACCATTTAACGAAGAAGGCAGCTTTAAGTGTTGTAGCCTTCCACAAAAAAAGAGAATCAGGTTTTATTATTAAATTCATACATACTGGAGCTCCCAACCCTCCTTGAGTTCTTGATTTAAAACCAATCTATTTCAGCGATAATTTTAGGATCACATAATTTCTTCATGAAATTTCACATAGGGAGAAATGGATTGGGAACATCCCATCCCCTTCTTTGCACCCTTACTTTACAATGAATAAATGACTCGTCTTAGATTTGGTTACCTTCCTGCTGCTTCTCTGGGCCTCAAGGTTCTGTGGACATGGTCGTCTAGATTCACAGAATCTAGGCAGGTGGAATCTTGTTTCTTGAATACCCATTATCAAAAAGTTCAGTTGTGTGCTGCCACAAAATGTTCCTCATCCTTCTGCAAGATATGAAGTACTGAGAAAGACCAATTCTTTTTTTTTATTTGCTTTTTACTTTTACAGACTGCATTTTGATTCATTGTACACAAATAGGCTACAACTTTTCGTTTTTATGGTTGTGCATGATGTAGATTCCTGCCATTCATGTAATCATACATGTACATAGGGTAATGATGTCTGTCTCGTTCCACCATTTTTTTTGGTTTTTGTTTTGTTTTGGTTTTATTTTTTAATTCTTACAGACTTCATTTTGATTCATTGCACACAAATGGGATACAACCTTTCATTTCTATGGCTGTGCATGAAGTAGATTCATACCATTCATTTCCTTCTTTGTAATCTAAAGTTCGTCCATTCTTCTTTCACCCCCTCCTCCCCCTCAACCCTATTATATATCAGCATCCACTTATCAGGGAAAACATTCTGCCTTTGTTTTTTTGGGATTGGCTTATTTCACTTAGCATGATATTCTCCAATTCTTTATAGAAACTTTTACATCCTTAAAGTTAGTTCCAAAAACTAAGAGAAAGTAGTAATGCAGGCATATAGTAACAATTTCATATAGCTGTCTTTCCTCCTAACTTTTGCAGGAACAGCTACATTCAATTCATTTTGTATCAATTGGTAGTTATGTCCCTGCATCTTTTATTTCTTTGAGTCTCACACTGTGGATTAGATTTGTGGCTTACTGATTTCCAGTTTCATGGGAGAACCTGTGTTTTTCTATCACATAGCCAGGACACAACTATGACAACAAATGAGCAATTCTCCAAGGGCTATTAGCCAGGGTAGCTACCTCAAAAGCTGCAGGGGGGGACCCAAGGAAGGGCAGCTCATCTCTTCACACTTCAAGGCAGAGACAGCAATGCTCTATGCAGAAAACGCACACACAAAAATTCATGCAAATTTTTAGACACCTATATAAGGTTGGGAATATGTATTGGTTTTATGACATATCTTTAAGTATTCTTCACATATATGTGTCCATTCTCCCTAATCTTATAAAATGATTCCTGGAAGCAAAGATTTCATATTTGATTTTCTTTATATGTATTGATTTTCTCTTCCCCATCAGGGCATTGTACTAGCTAAATAATTTAAGGTATTTTTATTTCTTTAGGTTAATAAAGAGCCAAGATCTATCTCTCATCAAACACAATCATTCTCAATTTTATGTACAATTTCCAACTATTGCTGTAATATTATTTGATATTCAACCTTTGATACAAAAACATATGTATACATGTGTTTGCCATGTGACATTATTAGTCTATCATTCCTACCAAATATTTATCCAAAATGGCATTTAGACTGTATGTTGACTTATAGTTTTAATTACTTATTCTTAATATTAGGACTATAGTTTACTGGAACACTCTCATGTACTTTTGGGTATGTTTGTTTGTTTTCACCTTTCAGGTGTACAAGAATTCCCAGAAAATATAAAGTGCTGTAAGTGTTTAACAATTATTGAAGCCAGTGTCAATCCCATTTCTAAGTGAGTATAAATTATTTAATTTTATTTATTTTTATGTTTCTATTGGATAAAAATGTACTGAGATCGATGAAATTTACATAATAATTGAATCTTAAATGTAGCTTTGATATAGCCTTTAATCGAAAGATGGGAGACACATAATCAAATCAGAACAGTTCTACAAAAGACGATTTAAAACTTTGCTGAGTAGAAATGGTGCCCAACTGGCACAGGATATCATTGCTTTGAAGCAAGCTGTGTCATCATTTTTCCATCACTCTCAGGCAGTATTCCATGGATGATAGTCAATACTAAGAAAACACTTATTAGTTCTTTTCATTTCACGGGAAATTAGTGTCAAGGACCTTATGGAAATTCAAGAGAGCCTTTAAGATATTCTTGCTTTAAGATAAATCAAGGCTTTAAGATATTGATGAATACATTAAGATATCTGTATAGATCAAAAAATGAAGCATGGCTATAAATTGGAAGTATTTGTATATGAAAGATTGCAGAAAAGGCAAAGAGATCATCCTGTGAAGATAGCAGAATAGATGTAATTGATAAGGATGCTAGGATCAGAGAGGAAGGTACTTGTGATTCAAGATCTCCTAAGAAATTCTATGGAAGAAATTAGGATTTCAAGATGACTGTGACTTGAGGGTAAGATGTAGTGTCAGAGGTCTATGGGATCCAGTAGGTAAAGAAATTATGATGGGAATGGCTTGGATGAGCCACGAGACCGAATGGTAAAGCATAGAGTGGAAATAGAATCTAGACAGCTACTCACAGTTATAGTACTATTTGGAATAGATTAAAACAAATCTGTGGTACTGGGATGCAGATAAGATACTTTCAGAGAAAGAAAAGTATGCTAATATACCAAGCTGACAGTGGGATTTGAGCAAAATCTCTCAACTTCAACTTCATGAAGTTGGGGAGGCTATACAAAACCTACTAGAAAGGCATTTAATGAACTGAGTATTTTCTATAAGAAGATGAAGAAGTTAGTCAAAGAGAAGCTAAAGAGAAATTTCATACCAGCATAGTTGAGGAGAGGGACCCGTAGTTTCCTGTGGCTCATGGCATAAGCCTGTACAAGAGACCAGAAATGAGGCAGAAGTGTAGGAAGAGGCCTTTACAGGGAGTGGTGCTTGAATTTGAGTCCCTTTGCAGTAAGTGCAAACAAAAAAACGTGTTTGAAAGTTACAATTTTTCTGCCTCAGAAGTAGAACATGGAGAGAGAAAAAAACAAACCAAAACCCTGAAAATCTTTTCCCAAAATTCTTTGAGCAAATACAGTTTTTCCAACATTTTCATAAAATAGATGTTATTACAAATAAGTCCTTGACTTGAGTCACATGATCCAGCACAGATGATAAACTGTTTTGGTTTGGTTTGTTTTTTCCCTAATTCTTTAGTCCAATAGGTTCTATAACTTAGGAATCATGGTAGGTCTTTGGTGATGGAAGTCAGGTAATAAATTACATCTTTATAAAGTTTAAAGTCAATAGTTTTGTGGGATATGTTTCTGAATTGCATTCACATGTTCAACTTTCAAAAACTGAAAGATATAACCTGTTTCATTAAAAAAATGTTTAACACCGTAAACAAACAGTTTGGGAATTCATAAAAAATTACTCAAGAGAAAAGTAAATTTAAGTAGTATATTAATTCTCAAACTCAGGTTTTTAAAGATTGAAGTTGCATAAGTAAAATTCATTCACTTTTGGTGAAGGAGTCAATGAAATTTAATAAGTGTACATAGTCATGTAACCATCACCAGAACTAAGATATAGAAGATTTTCAACATCCCAAGAAGTTCCCTCAATCCAATCATATCCTGTAATCTGATTAATATCCCTATGGTTTTACCCTTTCCAAAATGTCATATGATATCAAGTTTTTGTAACTGATTTCTTTTACTTAGTATATGATTGTGATATTTATCCACAATGTTTCAATAATCAATACTTCATTCCCCTTTATCAAACACCATTTGTACATCTATCTGTTGACAGCCATCTAGGTTGTTCCCAGTTTTGGACTACTGTGAATACCACTTATATAAATTAAGTACAGGTGTATGTGTGAGCATGTTTTTCTTTTCTATTGCTGAAATATCTGGGTAGTATATATTTAAGTATGTTTAACTCTATGTTAAAACTCTATGTTAAGTTAAACTGTATGTTTAACTATGTTAAGTATGTTTAACATACTTAACATAGAGTTAAACATACCATCTGTATGTTTAACCTTATGAGAAACTTCCAAATTGCTTTCTGAAAGAGCTATTAAATTGAGCATTCCCATCAGCAATATAGTAGAGTTTCATTTATTGTTTATCTGTGTCATTATTTGGTGCTATCAGTTTTTATGTTTTTAATTTTAGCCAAACTAGTAGATGTGCTACCTCCTTATGGTTTTAATTTACATTTTAAGGCATAATTAGTATATTTCCATGTACTTATTTTAAAAATATATTGCTTCTTTATTAATGATTCTAAACTTTTGTTCATTTTTGTTGACACCTTTTTATTAATGAATTAAAGGATTATTTACCTATTTTGGATACAATTAGCAGATATTTTTAGCAAATATTTGCTCCAATTCTGTAGCTTATCTCTTCATATTCTAAATTGTGTCCTGTAAAGGGAAGTTTTGATTTTGGTGAAGTCCTATTTAATAATATTTTATAATCTGTGCTCTGTTTCCCTAAGAGCTCTTTGCTAAATTTATAGTCATAACAATTTTTCCCTACACTTTGTTCTGAAACTTTTTATAGCTTAGGTTTTACATTTAAATCTATGATTCATTTAAAGTTGACTTTTGCATATGTGGAAGATTCAAGGGCTATGGTTCACTTCTTTGCACATGGACATCTAGTTGTTCCAGTATCATTTGTTGGAAAAATTATCCTTTCTTTATAGAATTAGCTTGAGTATCTTTATCGAAAATCAGTTGATCTATATTTGGGTCCATAGCTGGGTTTTCTATTATGTTATATTGATCTATATGCTTATTCTTGCCCTACTTTCATGCTGTCTTAACTACTGTAGCTTTATTGTAAATCCTGAAATCAGGGAATAAGAATCCTTCCTTCAGCTTTGTTCTTCTTTATCAAAATTAATTGGGCTATTTTATGACCTTTTTTCTTCTATATAAATTTTATAATCAGCTTGCCAATTTCTTCAAAGATATAAAATACTGCTGGAGTTTTGATAGATATTGCCTTGAGCCTGTAACTCAATTGAGTCACATTGGTATCTTTAAAATATTTAGCATTCTTATCTCTGAGCATAGCATAACTCCATACTTTTATCAGGTCTATTAAATTATTTTATCAGTGTTTTATAGGTTTCAGTATATAAATATTGCACATTTTATTGATTGTTCCTCAGCATTTCATGTCATTTGTACTATTTAAATGATTTTATTTATAATTCCATGTTTATTACTATTATATATAAATAATTGATTTATATATATTCACCTTAAGTCCTTCAAGTTTAATAAACTCACTTATTAGTTCTAGTGGATTGTTTCTACAGATTTCAGGGAGTTTTCTATGTAAGCAATAATATCATCTGTGAATAAAGCAGTTTTATTTCATTATTTTTCATCTGTATGCCATTTATTTTTATTGACTTATTGTCTTAGCCAGGTCCTCCTTTACACATTGAATACAAGAAGCAAAAACAGAAATCACTGTCTTGCTTTCAGTTTTAATGAGATAGATTTTCACTATTATGTGCTACTATTACTTTTTTAGCTTTCACCAGTCTGTGACCACTTCTTGGTTTCAAAGGCAGTCCATGTTATTAGGGATTAATTACAACAGAACCCCATTCCAAGTACCAAAATCTGTGTTAGTTTCCTAATGCTACATATGTAACAAATTACCACAAATTAAGCAACTTAAAACAACAGGTACTTATTATCTCTCAATTTCCGTGGTTCAGAATGGTTCAGGAATCTAGGCATAGCTCATCTGGGTTCTCTGCTTCAGAGTTTCACCAGATGGTAATCAAGGTGTGAGTTGAGCTATTCTCATGAGAAACAGCTGGAGAAGAATACACATCAGAATCCAACTTGCATTGTTGGCAAGTTCATTTCCTCATTGTTATAAAGCTCAGAGTCCTAGCTTTTCCCTAGCTGGTCCACTAAAGGCTCTTCTTGGGACCTGAAGTTCCCTGCCACATTATGCTTTCCACAAGCAGCTCACAACAGAGAAGTTTGCTTCTTCAAGGACAGCAACTAAGAGTGAGTGTTGTGGTAAGATGGAGTCTTATAATGTAACATAGCCATGGAAGTGTAGAATTTTCCACATTCCATTGATTGGTAGCAAATCATAGGTCCTACCAACATTCAAATGGGGATTATTCAAAGGCATGAACATCGGGAGGGAGGATCATGGGGGCCACCAGAGAAAGTGTTCATCACACCTTTTTTTTTTTTTTTTTTTGGTACTGGGGATTGAACCCAGGAGCACTCCACCACTGAGCCACATCCCCAGCCCTATTTTTTATTTTTTATTTAGAGACAGGGTCTCACTGAGTTGCTTAGGGCCTCACTAAGTTGCTGAGGCTGGCTTTGAACTCGCAATCCTCCTGCCTCAGCCTCCCAAGTGCTGGGATTGTTTTGCTGATAGTGTTTATTGTCATTGGTTGTTGAATTTTGTCAGCCACCTTTCTAACATCTATTGACATGATCATATGGTTTTTCTTCATTAGTCTGATCATATGATGACTGGCACTGATTTTTTTTTATGTCAACCCAATTTTGCATTTCAGGGATAAACTCCACTTGGTCAAGAAGAATTATTCATTTTTATGTACCAATTGCCGTATTTTTTGTAGATGGTTTCCCCATCTATATTCATGAGGCATATTCATCTGAAGTTTCTTTTCTTGTAATTTCTTTGCCCGTTTTGCCTATCAGGGTAAAACTGACTTCATAAAATGAGTTGGTGGAAAATGAAAATGTTCTGTTCATTCCATAAGAAATTGAACAGAATTTGGTATTATTTCCTTATTAAATATTGGCAGATTTTGTCAGTGCAGGCATTCAGGCCTGCAATTTTCATTATGGGAATGATTTTCATTGCAAATTGAATTTTCATAATAGCTGCATGGCACTTCAAACTACCTGCTTCTTTTTAAGTGACCTTTACTACTTTCTGTTTTGGGAGAAATTGTACACTTCATGTATATTTTAAAAAATTATTGCCATATAATTTTTCATAAGATTTCTTTAGTGGTCCTTTCATATCTCTGAATTATCTAGTGATGCACTTTCATTCTTGGTATTATGTCTTCTTTCAATTTTTGCTTGATCTTGACTAAAGATTTATCAATTGTACTGATCTTTTAAAAAAACTAGATATGATTCTTTTGATTTTTATGTTTTGTTTTTCTGTTATTTCCTTTGCCCTAAGATATTTATGAAGTAACAAGTCATGAAAATCCTGGAATATAAAAACTATAGGTCTGAGTGTAACTATTTCACTTTTAATTTTACCTTTCAAGTCACTGGAGACTATCATCACAATAAAACTTAAAGTAACTTAAATGGAAAAGCAAAGGCCAATATTTAATGAGAACCTACTATGTCTCAGGTTTTAATATACATTATTTCATATTAAGTTTTACAATAGCTACATTATATAGATAAATATTATTATTAACTTTTTGCTGAAAGGAATGCATGAAACTAGTATTTAAATCCCTAGGTTCTCCTCAATATATTTTATGATATCTGAACATTTTTATTTGGTATGACTTAAAGATGTACTTTGAAAATTTAGAAATATTCATGATGTTCAACAATGAGGAAATTATTAATAACATTTTGGTATACATGCTCAGTGAATATGAAGGTTGTATGTAGACAGCATTTGTCTGTGCCCAAATCAACCCCATTCACTCTTCTGGAACAACTATAATACTAGCTCCTTCTTAGCTTTCAACAGCATCCTAATTTGAATTATGAATTATGTAGTCACTGTTTATACAGTGAAATTAAAAGATTAATTATAAAGTGAAGAGAAATAATGACACAAGTTTGCAGTAATGTTAAAACACTTAAGAAATTTGAAATACATGAAAAATGTGGTCATGAGAAGGTGGTAGGTATGAGTAATATTTGGTTTTCCAAGGGTTCTCTAATATGGTTCTATTCATTTTACAATTTTAAGCCTTAAAATGAAAATATTTAGATGTAAAATGCCTTTCTAGTTAGAATAGAAACTTTTACATTGGTTTCTTAATCCCAACATATAAAAGTTTTAATTTCATGTGGCTAAACTATTGTATTAGAGATCAGACACCTGAAATGTTTCATTTAACATCTAAAGAAAATGCAACAGGAAGATATAAATGTTGAAACAAGGGTGTCTGCAGCCAATCTTAATGAGCTTATTCCAGTAATAAAAATAAGCACTTATAAAAGTATTTAAAATAGCTGGGCCAGCTGGCACTCACCAGGAATCCCACATACTCTACTCTGGAGGCTGAGGCAAGAGGATAGCAAGTTGGAGACCAGGCTAGAAAACTCAGTGAGAGCCGGACTCAAAATTAAAAGGGCTGGGCATGTAGCTCAGGGGTAGAGCACTTGCCTAACATGACCGAGGCTCTGGATTCCATTTCTAGTACCACTTAAAAGAAAAAAAAAAAGGTATTTGAAAAAGTATTCTAGTTCATATGATTACTATGAAATGATCAGAATAAAAATGCTAAGGAAAAGTAGTATAGTGCTCTCATTTCATGATTCTTATTGTGGGACAGGTAACCATTTAATCAGAGCAATCTGAGGAATGGATAATTCATTTCACAAATAAAGAAACTTACAAAGTTAAGTAATATGTAAAAGTCACATATATAATAATTGAAAGAACTGCAATACAAACAAGTTCTTTGGGCATCAGTGCCCATGTGCTTAACTGCTAAACTGTATAGGTGTCTGTATCTATTATTCTCCTTTCTTTGCTGTAGTTTAAATATATTGTTTTAAATTTAAGAAATTAAGAACAAGAAAATATTTACTCAGTAGAGAAAATTATCAATTTTTAAAATACATTCTCTGAATTTTTTTAACAAATCAGTCAAATGTGGAAAACCATCAAGTCATTTTAGAGTAGTAAAATCATTTCATTATTGACAACTCCTTACTTACTATAAAGTATTGAATTTCATTTAAAGCGTGGAAGAGAATAAAGGGACCCATGACTGTCATCTTCATCAGGTGTAACTAGCTTGCTAGGGAATATCTTCTCCTTCACAATTCCCCAGATATTCCTCTGAAAATGATGATTCCGTTGAATGGGGTCCCTGTCCCAATTAGAAACTACAGAATTGTACCATAAAGTTAATAAAGAAAGTTGAATATATCTGCTTAAGCAGATATGCACTTTTCTACTTATCAGATAATATCTAATCTATTTTTATTGCCTATTATTTTCCAAGTATAGCACTAGATGTTCAGGATATTATTTATCTCCCAATAATTTATAATTTATCCTTCCTAGGAATGGAAAATTCCCAATACTAGTACAAAGCATAGTTCATGTAAGTCCTCTATATCTGTAAACAGAATTCTCCTATAAAGAAAAAAGCATTAATTTTGAATCTCAGCACAAAGTGACCATGGAAATGAATTAAATTTTAAAATACAGATGCTATTAAATAAGGCAGTAAATGTGTGTGTGTCCTAAAGTTTTCTTTTTTAAAAAAGGAATGTTCAATATAAAATATCAGAACATATGTATTAAAACCAGGCTGAAAAAATTATTTTACTTTGTATTCTGGTGTTTCATGTAATTTATTTTTGGTAGTCTAATTTTGCAGTTTGAACCTGCAGCATGTGGTCGGTTTTTAAACCCTAAAAGAAATGTTTTACATAAAAAACTGGATTTTTCTGAGGCATAAGCAGGGACAAAGTAACAACAATAAGGAAATAGATTTTTGATCAAATAAAAGATACAATAACATTTTGTGCACATATAGTGAGAATAGTGGACTGAGGAAAACCAGATGGTTCTAACTTTCCCTATAACTACAAAATTAGTATTTTTAAATCCTTTTTACTTATTTATTAATAGTGACAGTTTTAAAGTCAATTATCTTCTTAATGTTTTTAACCTTCTTTTACATATATTGCATTGAACTTTTTTTTGAAAAGTCATAAGCAACTTCTTTCTATGAATGACTCTAGGAACTAAGACAAGAAGATAGTAAATGTCAATTAAACTCTGTTTTAGCTATCCCAGTGACTCAGGAGACTAAGACAGGAGGATTGCAAGTTTAAGACTAGCCTCAGCTACTTAGCAAGGCTCTAAGCAACTTAGTGAGGACCTGTCTCAAAACAAAAATTGAAAAGGACTGGGGATGTGGCTCAGTGGGTTCAATCCCCAGTACCAAAAATAAACCTATTTATAATCTGGGCCATTAAGATAAAACCTATCATACTATCAGAGCTCTGATGTATGACAAAAAAGGAAAACACAGAGAAAAATAATTATTTACCACAGATATTTTATTGTCATAGGATCAAATTCAAAACTTTGACCTGAGAATTCAAGGCCAAAACTCTATCCTTATCACTAATCTTGAATCTTTACCCCCCATACTCTCATGCACAGAGAATTCACTTTAGAATGCATCTCTGTGTCACCCATCTCAAATATCTTCTTACCTTTACATTATAAAATCTCTTATGCCTTTGTGAATCCACTCTCTCTTAAGAGCAAATTATGGCAACATTCTCTATGAAGCCATATTCAAATAAGACAACTCCAAAATACGAAACAGAATAAGATATTTGCATCAAAAATAACCAGTATAACATTGGTGTCCTGACAATGTATAACTAATTGTTAAAAGGGAGTACAACGATATTAGTTGTGTTTAATGTGTATTCCCTGAAGCAGATGTTTAGAAATGAATGCAGGCAGTATAAACAGAAGGCAATGTACTCAGGAGGTGATCTCTGGAAGTGCCTGTTGAGGGTATCATCAGGCTGTTTACTAGTATACGTCCCTGGGCGTTGATCTCTGTAAACAGTGTAAATCTTACCATGGAATTATCAAACACAGTGGATGAGGGAGTCCAGGTATTCTTGCTGCTAATCAGTAGCTGAGATCTGCTTCTGAGGGGGTTTGTTTCCCTGGGATAATAACCAGCCATGTGAATGAGCAGAGCAGGTTCCAGCAGCAGAAGACCAACAGGTGACAAGGGGCTAGTAGTCAGCGATCATTCTAATGTGTGCCACAGTGCAAAGCCTGGGAGAATGGGTGGAGCACCAGCAGAAAAATAGGCAAAACAAATAAACATCATCTTCACAGAAAAGGAAACTTAAATTACTAGTAAAATGAGAGAAGATATTGATAATTAATCATGGAAATGGTTATTATTACTGTTTTACATTTGCAAAATTGACAAAGTCAAAGGTTAGAAAGGACATGGGAAGGAGAAGTTCTTGTACAATGGTGGTTGCATTATAAATAGATGAAACTTATTTGAATAGAATTTGCCTACATATAATGAATTTAAATATTTTCTATGACCCAGTAATGTCACTTTTAAGGATATAACTTAGGTAACCTCTTCTAAACAATACATGTATACAAGAATATATGTCCAAAAGTATTACAGAAGAAGTACTGTTTATAATCAGGAAATAAAAATAGAAACAAGTGTAATGTAAATAAATTGTAGCATATACATAATGGCATACTATATTATGATAGCCATTTACATAAAAATGTATGAATTTGAAAATATCTTATGCTAATTTTAAATGTTTCCACAAATGTACACAGTATGATTTGATTTATGTAGTGTGAGGAAAAAAACACATGCAAAACCACACAATATTTCTATAAAATAGTTATGTAGTAAAGTTGTTTAAAAAGCAAAATAATTAACATCATTTAGGAATTTGCGGAGCAAATAAGATGTAATTGGGGAGTGGCACCCAGGGGTTCCCCCCCATCCCCGCTGCCTCCACTTTTTTTTGATGCACTATAGTTGCCCATACTGCTGTGATTTGTGGTTACATATAAGTACATTCACACAATATAACAACATAATTTGGACAATGTCACCCCCAGAACTTTCCCCCTCCCTCTGCACCTCCTATCCCTTGATCCCTTTCCTCTGCTGATCTTTCATTTTTATGAGATCCACCTCCATCTTTCTTTTCCTTTTCCTCTCTAGCTTCCACATACAAGAGAAACATTCATCAAGGTCCCTTGACCTTCTGAGTTTGACTTATTTCATTTAACATGATGTCTCTAGTTTCACTCATTTTTTCCTGCAAATGACATAATTTCTTTCCTTTTCTTTTTGGCTGAATGAAACCCCATTGTGTATATATACCACATTTCCTTTATCCATTTATCCACTGACAGACACCTAGACTGGTTCCATAGTTTGTTGTGAAATGTGCTGCTATGAACATGGGTACGTATGTATCACTGTAGTATGATGGCTTTAATTCTTCAGAATAAATACCAAAGAGTGGTATAGCTAGGTCATATGGTGGTTCCATGCCTACCCTTTGGAGGAGCCTCTCTGTTGATTTCCATAGTGGTTGTACTAATTTACAGTCCCACCTACGGTGTAAAAGTGTTCTTTTTCCACATCTCTCCAGCATTTTATGATTATTTGTATTCTGGATGACTGACATTCTGACTGGTGTGAGATGAAATCTCAGTGTAGTTTTGATTTGCTTTCTCTAATTGCTAATGATGTTGAACATTTTTTCATATATTTGTTGGTCATTTTTATTTCTTCTTTTGAGAAGTGTCTGTTAAATTCATTTGCCCATTGATTAATTTGGTTATTTGATTTCTGGGTACAAAGTTTTTTGAGTTCTTTATGTATTTAGAATATTAATCCTCTGTCAGAAGAGTAGCTAGCAAAGATTTTCTCCCATTTTCTCTTCACATTCCTAATTGTTTCCTTTTCTGTATAGAAGCTTTTTAATTTGATGTCATCCCATTTAGTTACTTTTGGCATTATTTCCTGAGCTTTAGGGGTTCTATTGAGGAAGTCGTTGCCTGTGCCTTTGTGTGGTAGTGTTGAAACCCAGAGGGTTTCTATTTTTCATTCTCTTGTATACATGCATGTATTCTTTTATGTATAGAAAATATTTCATAACAAAGATTGGGCAGAAGAAGAGAAACTATGAAATGAAATTCAGATATAATGTCCTGTATAAGCAGGAGGAGATTCGGGAAAACTGTTGTGCTAGAAGCAAAGAAGGGGAGAGCAGTCAACGATGGCATAGTTGTTAGAGAGTGTGTGATACAGAACGAAATGAAGCTAATGGAATAGGGACTTAGGAGGTCATTAGAGCCTTTGATGAGGGCAGGCTTAGTGATAAGAGTTGGGGTACATGCCAAGAAACAATGGTTTGAGGTGAAAAGCAATGAGTACAAGCAGCTCTTTAAACAATTTTGGCAGAACAATCTGAGGAAGGAGATAGTTTATAATTTGAGCAAAAGGCAAATTTGAATGCTATTTAGAAACATTTTATGAAAGAACATAATCTGGACTAGATTGCAGATATGTATTAAAAATGCTTAAATAGAAATTTACTTATAGGAAACAATTCGATATTGTTCCAAAAAAAAAATTCTCCTGGAGAAACTTTGATCTTTTTTAGTGAAGAAGATATAATATTTTAAAAATTATCTAGTTTCTAAAACTTCCCCCAAAAATATTTTCTTAATTTCTAATGTCTCTTATACCCTCCATGGTTCTTGTTTAATTGCCTTTTCAATGTTCTTCCTCATTTTTAACAAACATGAATCAAATTGAATCGTAACATGCAAGCACATCGGGCCTACATTAAAGAAATTATTAGTGAAGGTGTCAACATATTCCTTCTCTTTTCAGTTAGGTCAGCTATCTTCATCTTGGTAACAAATTAGAGACAATTTTTGATGATTAACTGAAATCATTAAATATGTAGATATTCTTGCCTGACTATATACATGATTATTCTACTGAGAAAGTAATGTTAATCTTAAAATTAAAAAGAAAACCTGATGTACAACTTGAGAGTTCCATAAAAATGTCTTGACTGGTGTACATAAAGTTAGGCCAACTGCAAGAGATGCTGTCACTAACTTTAGCAGAAACATAAATCTCAGTGTAGGAGAGCAGCATGGAGGTGGATGAATGCCATTTATTTTAATAACAGGCAAAATTTTCAAGCTGTAACAACATGCTCAATAAATTCTTCCATTACTGTGATACCAAAGGAGAGTTGGAAAATGTATTATATGTCTATTTTTTCTTTTCAGAGATATATATTTTTGTTCTGTTTCTATAGCAACACTGATACAGTGACTAAAACTTTAACTCCCTTTTAGACTCCCTGATGGCTTCACGCAGCTTCTAAACCTGACCCAGCTCTACCTGAATGACGCTTTTCTTGAGTTTCTTCCAGCCAATTTTGGAAGGTAGGAATAAGAAATATGAATTATGCAATTTCGTTTCATATTCAGTAAGTTCCTTATGAGCACCAGCAGATGAGGTTTCAAAAGTGACAGTTGTGATTAAAGATAGAACTCATTATTATACAATAAATAAGACTTAATTAATGAAACTTTCTGAAAAAAATTAAATTAGGTCTTCACATAGCATTAATAATCAAATAAATTCTAGATGAATTAGGGAGTTAAAAATAAAATAAAACATTATCTGGAAAAATAATGCAGATGAATATTTATGGCTCTTGGGTTATGAAATACCTTTGTAGGTACAGAGGTAAAGGAAATTATCATAAGCAGGATGGTTGGATTTGACCACCCAATTACTTTTAAAATAAAATAAATCAGAAAGTCAAAATTTAAGGAAAACAATGAACTAGGAAAGTATTTTCATTATATATTGAAAACAAATTATTTATTCCTTAATATATAAACAATTCTTACAAATGAATATGAAGAGAAAGATCTTGAGGGAAAATGAATAATTGCCATCCACAAGCAATTTATAATAAACATACAAATGATGAGTGAACACATGATAAATATTTATTTTCACAATTAATAAATATAATACAAATTAAAATGACAATAAAGCATCTTTGTGTCCCAGTATATTGCAAATACTGTTTGAGGAGTATGAGGACATAAACAATAACCTCATGCTCTGCTCATGGAACTTCATGTGGGGCAGCATGCTTTAAAAGCCTTAAAAATATTTACAACAATTGTCTTTGTAATTCATTAGTAGAAGTCTCTGATACCATCACCAGATATCACACTAGGATTTACGGACATGTATATTTATCATTATTGACAAAATGAAAACAGATGGCACATTTGTCTGAGATTGGCTAGATATATTATGGTTTATCCCTATAATAATACTATGTACCAATTAACAATCTTACTTTAGGAAAATATTTTTTAAATTCCTACAATAAATCTAGGAGTGTGTTATAACAAAAATATATTAACTAATTTTCCACTATGAATATGCATGAAATAAAGGGCTGGTTACTCTGAAGTGAAATTATGGGTAACTTTAATTTTCATTTACATATTTTTAAATATATTTTCCAGATGCTCTGCAATGAACTTTTTTATGTCAAAGACAAATCTTAAGAGTCAAAACATTTTAATTCCATTGTCAACTGCATTTTCAATTACCTTTGAAATCATTCAAACAATAGACTGAGCATAATTGAATACCTATCTGTTGACAGAAGCTAGTTGTTGACCTTAAGAACTCAGTAGAATGAGGAAGTCACTCAACCTGCAGCAGCCTCCATTCACATACTGAGAGCACAGGAGTCATTCCCAGATTCCTTCACTTTTGTGAATCGCAATATTACAACAGCTTGCGAGCACCATGTACTTGGGCAGGGTTTGAAACTCACAGATTTTTTACAAAGCATTTGCCTGGCTTCTAAGTGTGAATTGGAGCTTCACCATCTATCCATATAAACTAAAACTGCCCTCTGGTACTGACCACAACATTACAATATGATTTTGAATTACCAAATCATTAAATATTTAATTATCACCCAAAGACAATTTTTCTCTTGAATTTGTCAGTTCTCTTTTGTCCTAAAGTGAGAACAAGATATAGGAGAACAGAAAACATAGTCAATACCAAAACTAGAATTAGGATTTAAGTTTTGTGTAAATTGTGTGCCAATATATGCTATTTCATTATTATAATCTAAAAAGAGTTTTTAAAATCATCTGAGTAGTTTAACAAAAGGAAGCTGAAATTCCCTTCCAAAACCTAAGATTCTGTATTTTTAAAATCTAAAATCAATCTCTTAATAGTATCATACTAGTGTAATTGTCTGAAAGATTTGAGGCATATAAATGTGTAAGAAACATTTTTATTGGTAAATCACCAATTGTCTGATGAACCGAATTACTTTATTGCATGTTGAGATTGATTTGTGCAATTAAAATTAAATTAGAAACTTAATAGGAGGCAAGACAAAAAGGGAAGGGAAAAGAGACCTAGACAAATAGCTAAAAGCATAATAAATACAGGCTGTTACCTGTGAAATAGCTCAAATAGTGAGATATTCCTAGAGTAGAAAGAATTCAGAGAATTTAATTAATAACTGTTTCAAAGTAACCTTATCTGAGTACCTTTTAAAGCTCAGTATGAACACGAATTGAAATAGTGCATCCCAGACTGTAGACCTTAACAAATGAGATGCATTCCTAATCACAAACATAACCCCAGCACCAGGAGCTCTGAACACCTCTCAGTCTCTGCACCTGATTTCTCCAATCCCAGCATTGTCATAGGACAGGTGACAACACATGTTTTCAAATTAATACCCTTTGGGAAATGTTAAAATGTGTACCTTAGCATCAATAAACTATGGTATGCTATAGCACTTTTCCCATCTTTCCATTGTGTAACTAATGCAATTAGCAATCATTAATATTTATTAAAACATATTAGGAGTTATGCTTCACTTGTATTATATCATTTAATCTTTTAAGTCCCATGAATTTGGTACTGTTATCACACACTTGTAGATGAAGAAACTAAAATCAGAAGGTGTTAATTAATTTGCAATGTTAAATTAATGTTAATTAATTTGCAGCAGCAGAATATGAAAGACTGTAGTCTTTGTTTAGATCTGTTTTACTGAAAAACCCAAGTTGTTTTGTTTTTCTGTCGTTTGCTTTTCAAGTCCATTTGTGGTCTCTTGAGGAAAAGCATTGCTTTATTCCAGTGAATACAGCACCTAATATTTATTATACATTCAATAATCTGTTCAATGCATGAGATTAAATATAGCGGTCATATATTTTTATAAAACGTTATAAATTTAGAAGACTTGGATTCAAAACTTGAATTATCTTTACTTTTAGAAAAATGATTTGTCATTGACCAGTGTTACTGTGATCTTATTTATAATCAATTTGCATATCTCTTCGAAATCTGGAATCATACTGAAAAATATTTTAGCATAGTTATTTGGATAATAATAACCATCATAGTAACTTTTTATTCAAAAGGAGTGAAAATGTAATTTTTTTTCTATAGACTTGTCAAATTGCGAATCTTGGAGTTAAGAGAAAATCACCTGAAAACTCTACCAAAGTAAGTTCTTGTGTATTTTCTAAATTTTGAATTATGATTTTGGGCTATTAGGATAAGTAGCTACTTATTATTATTTGGGCTGTTTTACCATTCTTCTACAAATTCTTCCTTCCCTTGGTAAGAAGGAGAAAGTATAAATAATTTATATTAATAAGCTCGGTACCACTGTATGACATTTGTATTAAATAGGAATGAATAGTGCTTATAAAACTATCATTACTAGTAGAAATAGAGAGTCCTTTTCAGGTTCTTAGGGTCAAAAAAAATACTTGCCAAAACATTATTGCACTAAAACCTATGAAATTGTCATTTTTATATCTGAAAAATGACAATTTCACAAGTTTTAATTTAAAAGGATGCTTACTTCTGCAAGATAATTTATGGGTTGTGATATTTTTCAGTTTTTAAATCAAGACTATGCCAGAAATTTTTAGAAAAAATGATGAGAAAATTTTAAGAAATTCTAAAGTGTTTTAGCCAAAAAGAAAAAGTTATATATTCTTGAATTTTTCTCCTTTTTACTGGTCTATTTAAAATTTTGTTTATATAAAATATAGGATACTTTAAAGTAAAAACTAGTCTCCAATATCTAACACTGTATTTAATAAGATGCTTTGTATTACCCTGCTATCCTTTATTCATGTCTAACAATAGAATTTTGTGTCGTACAGCCATAATTATTTTTGAAAATCAAAAATTATTTATGATAAATCAATATGACTTATATGTTAGGATTAAAATATGTGAATATTGCTATTATTACCTTCTTTTAGCATTACAGAAAAATTTTAAGAACAGTAATTAATTTTTATTTCAACAGGGCTTAGACATATCCCTCTGCTGAACCAAAACTTAATCTTGTTTTTTTCCCTAAGTAAACTATACTGAATTTCCTTTTTTTAAGATTAATGTCAATAGCATACCTTCAAGTTCAATGCATATGATGTATGAAAATCTAGTCCTTGCAAAATAGTGACTTAATTATGATGATAACTTCCAAAAATGATATGAAATCCATTTAAATATATATGTAGAGGATTCATCTATGGATTCCTCCATACAAAGCAAGCATGGAGAGGTGGAAACTACTCTATATCTCAATACCCTGCACTTTTGAGTAATACCTTTTTCTAAGGCAGAGCATCTTGCCTGGGCCTAATTCAAGATACCTTGTCCAGGTTGGAGGATATGTTGTTAGTTTTACGTTGCTGTGACCAATGCCTGAGATAAACAACCTAAAAGGAGGAAATTTAAAGTGGAAACATGGCTAAGTGTGAGCTAAACCAAACAAAGAGCATTTGTTCCTTTCATCTAAATATATACTTAGTTGAAGAGGAAAATACTGAGTATGGAGGAGAATCTGGACTGCTGTCAAGTAAAGACCTTAATTTGAAATATAAAATAAACCTGACACAGATTGTCAGGTATTTTCAATAATTTTTTTAATATTTTTTCATTGGTCTTTGTGTAAATATCTCAGAGTCAGGAATCTGGGAGAGGCTCAATGCAGGTAGTACTGTCTCAGGGTCTCTCACAATCTTACGGTCCAGTTGGGATCCTGTCATTTAACTTGCTTCTAATCTCACTCAAGCATTGTTTGGCAAATGTGTTTCTCACTTATCATAGGGTAGAGGCTTTACCTCTTGGCTTTGCCCATGGATTTCTCTATAGGGCTACTCTCAGTTTGGGATCTTGTTTCCGCCAGAGCAGATGACAACAGGGAGAATCCAAGACAGAGCCTTGGTCCTTTCATAGTCTGATCTCAGAAGTGACACACCATGACTTCTGCCATATGCTGTTGGTCCAGAGATCAAATCCGGCACAGTGTGCAGAATTACATGAATGTGAATTCCTGGAGGCAGGCATTATTTGGGGCTGTTGTAGAAGTTCCTACCATGCCTGGTGCTTACATGTCTGGTCTAAAAATTAAATTTGAGTAGTACACCAGATACATCAGATACAGAAAGAGGGCTCACAAGTCAAGTTCATGGGTAATTTTCATCTTGGCACAGCATTTCCTCTTTTCCAAAACTCTTCAGCTGTGCTGGTATTCCTCCCAAACAAAATGAGTTTGTTCCCATTATAGAGCCTTTACAATGGTTACTTCTCTCTCTAGAGTTCCCTGCATGGTAGGTCTTCCTTAGGATTCATGTTTTTCTTTAGAAGTTGCCACTTCAGAGGCCTTCCCCAATCACATCATATAAAATTGTGTCCTCATCTTTATACCATTTCAGTATTCCATTTGATTTTTTTCATAGTATTTATGATTCTCTGAATGATGCTGACTCTTGGTTTACTTGGAGATTACCTGAGAAAAATACAAGTTCCATTAAGGAGAGACTTATTTTCTGTGTTGTTGCTGCTGATTCTACAGTGCCTGGAACATTGTAGGCACTCAGTAAACTGAGCAAAATGCTGATATATTGATTCACAAAGGAAGTGGTCATGCGACCTGGACAGTTTGTGTCACTTGATTATTTTTCCCCTTGGAAAACTGTATGGAAATACAAATATATCAAATGAATCTTTGGTGACTATCATGAAATCAGGTAAGAATAAATGATTGGAGGTTCTCAATAGCAGAGATTTGAATTTTAAACCTCCCCT
Source organism: Glaucomys volans (assembly GCA_020662805.1). Lineage (NCBI taxonomy): Eukaryota > Metazoa > Chordata > Mammalia > Rodentia > Sciuridae > Glaucomys > Glaucomys volans. The sequence goes on along the minus strand of JAJEJO010003392.1, from coordinate 494,321 downwards.
TTCTTTCTCTCTGTCCCTCCCTTGCCCCCATCTCCTCCCCCCACATTAGGCAATAGTTAATTCATGATAAGGAAAGAAAATAACTTGAAATTTAAAAAACACAATGTTTATAATATTAAGGGAGATCCAAAAGCATTGTAACATATTTATTTGTTTATATATTAGAATATGACACATTAAGTCAAGAGTGAAAGAATGACTTTTAAAAATAAAGTATGAACAATTTCCACAAAAGTAACAAAATAGTGTATAAATGGTTAGTAATAATGGTAGATTTATCTTTAAATAAAACCATTCCATAATTGTGAGAATTTTTCTATTATCTTGAAGTTAAAATAGGGCTCCATGTGTTAACAATTCATTTGTTTCAACTTGCACTAACATGTCTTATGTAAATACACATGTAAGAGTTGTGAAAATACAAAGTAATATAAAGAAAGAGATGCATAGATTAGGTTAATATTAATGTTCATATTTTCCCACCTCTGGTGTGCATTTCAGTCTGCCATTATAAAACACTAACTAAGAGGAATGTTTAAAATATGCTTCAGCGAGCTTACTTGGTCTGTATCAGTAAATGGAGAAAGCCTGATGAACATACCTAAAATGGAAAAAATTCAATGAACTTTTGGATAAGAAACTTTTGGGGTTGTGGAAAAGCAGTTCAAAGTGGAGAGAGAAGTGGAGGCCATGGCAACCTCTTTTGGGTCATGGACCATTATGAGAATCTAAAATAAAGCTATAGAATCTAGAAAAGTGTTAATTCTGAAATTCCAATCTATTTCCAATATTTTCATGGCCCATTGTTAACGTTCACATTTATATTTTCACTTGGAAGTAAAATATGTGCCTTTTTTTGTAAAGGGGATCATTTTAATACTCTAACTGTTTCTAGTATAGAACGCCAGAAGATTTAGTTAAGCAAATTATCCTTTGGGTTATTAATAGGATAACATTTTATTATTATCTATGAAATCTTGAACTTTCCTTAGTAATAAATGATGTAAAGGAAAATTAAGGAAATTTTCTTTTGAGTTAATAGGACTACATTTTATTATCAATGAAGTTCTGAAGTTTCCTTAGTAAAAAATTGCCATAGAATAATTTGAGACATTTTCCAAAGTACAAACATAAATAATTTGAAACTACTAAACTATGTATGCTAGATAGCTAGTAAATGGTGTGTTTATTATTTGTATGATTTCATTTCTTAGGCATCATTGCTTTTATTAAGTGTTGTTCCCCCTGAAAACAGATTCAGAAATTTTGTAGTCTTCTCTCTTTGTGAGCTCCTAGGAACTCTTGGCCTGCTGACATAACTTTGGTGGGCCTGAGGATTACATGGGAGTAATGTCTTATTGTTAATTTCCTGCTTTGGATGGTTGTCTTTTGGAGGCATAGGAGAATGTCTTTATTTTTAGGAAACATACATTGTGATATCTGAGAATGATGTGGTACCAGCTTAGTATTTTATTCTCAAAGTCATTCCACAAAGTATAACTTCTATAATGTTTTGAACTTTTGTGTAATGTTATGATTTTTAACATAAAAATTCTCTCTTCCTTATTTATCAATTGTATTATTAGTTATCATTATCAACAAAATGATATTAGTTACCATTATCAATAAAAGTTCATAAAGTAATATGGATCATGAGCTGGACAGACTAACTGAAATGACTAACTCATTTTATTTTCTCACTTCAGTGTCCTATTAATGAATTCATCTCATTTGGCATTATAGTACTAATTCTAGTTATTTTAATGAAATACATGAATAGGTTCCTTAGTAGTGTTGTAACAAAAATTTCATTGTCAGGTACAGCTTACTGGAATGGCTTTTCGATGTTGCTATTCACTCTGGTTTTATAATTCTGTATTATAACTGTAATGCATAATTAGATATATATTTTTGTAGGTATATTACCTTGTGCTTTTTCCAATGTATATCAATTTACGAAGAATGATATTTTTGCTGAACCAGGGCACTATCCCGTTCTGGGTTATGGTTATCAAACTGACAAAACTACAATCCAGCTAATCAAGGGTGACCAAAGTAGTGCTCTCTGGGTTTATAGAATTGTACACAAAATCAGTTATTTTCTTCATATCTTCTAACTTGATGCTTTATTTTCACTTCAAGGAAATGTGCAATATTATGACATCTACATTTAAAACATTCTAAAAGTATAATGCATTATAACAATGTGATTATTAGAATCTCTTCTAAAATATCAACTTATACTTTCCATAGAGTCACAAAAGGAAAGATTGTGAGCTCTGTCCTGTAAACTAATTATAGTTCTTTTTAAACCTTCTATTTTCATCATAAAATGGAGAACATTCTGGATAGCTAAGGTACAAGTCCAGTGAGGGACTGAGGGCACAAAAACCACATAACACTGTGATAACAAATCGCTCTTTTCAGAGTCTTTAATCAATAGCTTCTTTGATCCCTGATGATTACATTTACTGAAAGATGAAAACTGCTGCCCGGTATAATAGTGAGGTTGAAAGCTGTGGCTTCCGTTTCATGAGATTTCAAGGTTCGGCTCTCACACACAATTAGCCTGCACTCTGGTCCTTTCTCATCTGAGAAGGGCCATAATGTCCTTGAGTGTGTATATGATTTCTTGCCAAACCTGGATTTGTACTCGGGCCCTTGTGACTGATTTACTGAGTTATTTATCTTCTCTGAACCTCAGTGATCTTATTTTAAGAACACTGTGTGTCATTACCTCTTTTAAGTTGGAAAATATATTTTGGGTAATAGTTGATGAAAATATCTTATCATTTAGAGCGAGGAAAATTTTTAAACAAAATTACGTATACCGGCACTTAGAAAATTTGTGTGTATTCAAAAAAATTGGCATGAGTTATATATTTTTTAATTTTATTTCTTAAAACTCTATCATAAGAGGGATGGTATTTTTTAGTTTTCTTTCTAATAAAAGTCTTAATAGTATATGATACTAACAGCTTTCTTATTTTTCTAACAGTATTTAATGAGTAACCAGATAATTGTCTCTAATCCTCAATAAAGTATATAAAAAGTTTAACTGTGTTTAATAACTAAATCTTAAAGATTTATGCTTTCATTTTATAACTGGTAATTCCTTTGGGTAATGGATTAAGTATTGAAGCTAGATAATACAGACTTTGTAAAACTAAACAGCAACACTCAAGCAGCATCAGGAAGGACCCATAACCAACATTTGTGTCCTTCATGTACTTTCAAAAATTCACGCACTATAGATTTGCACATCCAAACAACCTAAGGTGAATGAATGCCCCTTTACAACCTCTGTATAAACTTACCATCTTTACTAAAGTGTCTGTTTTTTTGTGGGGGGGGGGGTACCAGGGATTGAACTCAGAGGTACTCGACCACTGAGCCACATCCCCAGCCCTATTTTGTATTTTATTTAAAGACAGGGTCTCACTGAGTTGCTTAGTGCCTCGCTTTTGCTGAGGCTGGCTTTGAACTCCCAGTCCTCCTGTCTCAGCCTCCAGAGCCACTGGGATTACAGGCGTGCCTCTCTGCATCCAGCTAAAGGCTCATTTTTAATGTCTTACCAATACTGACTTTTGTCTCATTGTCTTGGGCCAGAAAAATACACAAAGATCCTAGTTGGCAGATCTATGGCTGCAGTCTCAGGCACTGCCTCTGTGCTGATGAATTGCCAACACTTATATCCAACCTGAGCTTTTCACCCCAATTCCACTTCCACATTCCAATAGTCAAGTCTTCAAATGAAATATTCACCACATGTCAAAACCTTAATCCTCCTTGTTCCACTCCTCTGTCCACCACCCCACAACAAATCAACAAAACCTCTGGGTTCTTCCTATATTCCAGTGGCAGTGCCATTAAGCTCATCACAGAAATGAGAGATACTGATCCATTTTTTTCCTTTCCCACTCATCTCTGGCCACTAACTTAAGTCACAGCTGAGCCTCCTCCTTTCCCACTGGTATCACACTCCTTGAGTTTCCTAATATTTGCCCTTCCCTTTGGTCTCTCATTAGAATCCATCCTCCTTTTGCTGTCAAAGCTTCCTTACTAAAACATACCATGAACAGGTCAATTTAAAAGCTCACAACGGCTGCTCACAGTATTCAAAAAACTGACACATCAAAATCCATCTTGGTTCAGAGTCAACATTTCTTGCTTCATTATCTCCCAACATTTTCACCATCCCACAGGGTCTCTGCCATGTCCAGGACACAATGCACTTTTGTATCTCTCAGCATCTTTCTTGGGACCTTCCCATTATTATCTGAAAAACCCTTAATTATCCTATGACATTCCATCACTTTTGTCATGAAATTAAACCACAAGTTCTGTATTTTGATTGGTACCTTGGAAATTATGCTAGAGTTTTTTCAAGGCAAAGTTTCCACAGAAATTTTGATCTGCTTATAGTTTTATTCAGAAATCTGATAAGCTTAATTCTGTGAATTTTTTTGTTGTCTTGAATATATTATCCGAGGCTCTAATTCCATCATCTAACTGCCAAGTAAGCAATTGCTGAACAATGTTCTCTCCCTTCTGAGTTACAGATTTTGCACTGGCACAGGCTCAGCAACAGTGGACACTCAACAGGTGTCAGTGTATTGATTTTCAATCCTGCCCTTCTGTAATTAGATGCAGGAAAAAAAGGTGAATTTCAGCAAACATATGTTATTATGGCATTTTATGAGATTTTCCTGCCCCACATGCTTTGATTTTTATTTTTAAAAAGCACTCTTCAACTATGGTTGATTTTTATTTTTAAAAAGCACTCTTCAACTACCTATGGTTGGTAGTTGGTTCAATGAGAAATGCTGAAAGAGGTGACATGTATCTAGCTCTGCATAGATTTTCCACTTCTTCATTTCTTCATTTTCCTCTCTGCTCAAGTCAGGGTTATTTCAGGTCTTTCAGTATGCAAAATACATCTTTAAAAAGCTTGATTTTTCTACTGAACAGATGCAAGGAGAATATTTCTAAATTGTTATAGTTCTTCACAGTTTCTGTGACATTTAAGATCCAATGCCTGAGCAATATTTAAAATAAAAATTCACATAATATATTAATTTTATGATTTTAATTTCTTTGTATGAATATTTTATATTTTCTTTTGGTAACATGAGATTTTAGTTTATTCTTTCATGACTTTTCAACACTTTGATTTCTCACCTGCCAAATCACTTTTCCACTATGTTTAGTTTTACATCATTTGTACTCAAAAGGACCCAGAACCTCCACCTAACTATATTGTAATTCTATTATGTTCTCTTTAAATTTAAGCTTTATTCATAATTTTAATAGGATTTCTTTTCATATTTACTACATAATAGCAATCTTTCCTAGTTATAAAATAAATGCTCTATAATTTTATGAGCAAAATTAGAAATAAAATTAATCAGATTTAAAAGCTTTGACAGTTATCAAGCATTAGCAGTTAAATGTTCAATCTGAAATGATGGCATAGAATATATTATGCTATGTGGATTTGTTAAAAAGTAAGAATTGCATTCTCTATTGAGGAAATGTTCATAGGGATTTTAGATAAGTGAATTATTTTGTGCTTTACTTACATTAAAATGTTATTAAGACTATTTATTGACTCCGCTGGCTATAATGAAACATTTCTAAATTAAACATGTCTCTAAAAGCAAAAATTTCATTTTACTTAAATGTTTCATGCAATTTCCAAAAGAAAACAGAATAGCATTTCTCATATTACATATGCGGGCATCTCTTAGCATTATTACATTCACCTAAATGGATAAAGATTTTAAAATATACTTCCACAAGTTCATTTTATAAATATATAAAAGCTGTATTTAAGAGAACATAAAATGAAAAAATCTCTCACTTACCATTGCTCATACAATAACATCTAAAACTGTACCTGGCATTCAAGACCCCTTATAATCTGACTGTGCATTCCCTCCTGCCAGATCCCACTAAATTTTCTAAATATGACTTCTAGGTTTGTGCCTCTTTACACTTCCTTCATGTAATGAACAGTTTAATGAAAAATAACCTTAACTGATCATGTGCATTAGGCACTGTTCTAGGTGCTAGATAATTTAGCACTGGGTGATAGAGATATATTCTCTCCAAATTCAATGAAAGGAAACAGATAATAAAACACACACAGATAAGTGAGTCATGTAAGTAATTGCTATAAATTAAACAGGATGATATACAAAGTTTGGGTTTTTGTGGGTTGGGGAGGAGATTGAAGGATTTGTTTTGACTAGACTGGTCAGGGAAGACTTTTATGAAGAGATGGAGCTTGAATGTAGACTTAAATGATAATGACAAAGTTCTAGAGAAAGAACAAAATCAACAACCAAAAAGAATTTCAGGTGTAAAGCACTTATGATGCTTGATGTGTCTAAGGAAAAGCCAGAGTAGTTGGAATATGGTGAGATGGATTGAAAGAGCACTAGAGGGGGTATGAGAGGTAGGTGGGGCACAATTATGAAGTACCTGGTGAGCCATGTCTGGAAATGGGTATTACATTCTGACTGCAATGGGGAGCCACCAAGGCTTCAGCAAGGAAGAACCATGATTTGATTGAAGCATTACAAAAATCACAATTGCTGCTCTAGGGAGAAGAGGTTGTAGGTGGGCAAAATGAAAGAGGGACACCACCTTAGGAGATGATTGGAACTGAGGATTAAAATGATGGTCACTTTGTCTAGAGGTGTAGCTGTGGAGGTGGTGAGTGGAAAGATTTGAGAGCCATTTTGGAGTTGGAACCTTACCAATGGACATGATTCTGATGCAAGAAAAGAAAAATAGGAATCAGGGAGCATTCTCAAATACTGAGTTTGACTAATTAGATGGATGATGACACAATTTCCTAATGTAGAGAAAATTTGAAGAGGAGCAGATGGAAGGGAATCAGAAATTTGAGATGAGATTGCCAATAGAAAGTTTGAGACACCTATTAAACAATCAAGTGTAGGCAATTGAACACATAAATCATCTGCTCAGGAAGTTGAGAAAATGAATGTAAAACTCATCAGGGCAGAGATGATATTTAAAAATATGACAAATATATTGAAGTTACCAATGAATAAAATATAAATAGAGAAAAATGAGAACCCAGAATTAAGCCTGGACCCCTTTAATACTTACGTTTAAGTGTGGAAGAGGAGTCTATAAAAGATCCTGAAAGTGAGCAACCAGAGACTTAAAAAGAAAAAAAAAAAGTGGAAGTAGTGCCACACAGGTCTAGAAAAAAATGCAAGAGAAAGGAGTCAATTATACCAAATTTACTGAAAAGTCAAGTAAGATGAGCAAAGAATATTGAGCATTGATACTAGCAAGATATAGATCATTGATCAGAGCTTGATAAGAGCTATTTCAGGAGTGCATTATGTGCAGACTCATTATTCTGACTGGAGAGAGAATATGGATTAGCAAAAGGAAACAAGCACAGACAATTTCCTCAAGTTTAGCTGCAGAATACAATGGTGAAAAGGTGTCAGCAATGGGACAGAGACATATGTTGTGGAAAGAATTTCTAAAGATGGATTATAGTAAAGTACACTTGCATCCTCATGGGTATGATTAGAAAGAGGAATTAATGATTCAGGATAAAAGGGAAATAATTACAAGAATAAATGCTTGAGAAAGTGAGGGAATGGGATATAGAGCACAAGTGGAGGAAGTGGCTATAGAAACAGAGATTCTCACACATGGTAATATTGGCATGGGAGTGGAAAGATAAGGACATTCTCAACTAATTGCTCAGATTTTTCTACAAAGCCTAAAAAAGAGCCATTGCCTTACAGTGAATAGAGTGTATTAGTGATTTGAAGAGATAAAAGGAAGCTCTCTTCCAGAGTGGGGAATGGAAATATACTAGGATGGTATCACAAAACCATCAGGTAGTGTTGACCATCCATTTGAGACTGAAGGTTACTGAAGGAAATCCAATCAGGAGAGTTTGGCAGTCTTCAAGAAAGTCAGATGTTTTACAAATGTAGAAGCAGCCTGCTGTGTTTTTCCAGGTGAGCCAGATGGGAGGCAAGGGATAATCAAATAGGTTGTTTGTAGGACAGTGATTGGGATTCAGGACTACAAAAGCTAAGATGAGAGATAGAGGTACCTGAAGATATGGATGCATCCAGAAGAAATGCTTTATTTTCCCTTTTCTCTCTTTTGATCTACTATGAATCTTTAAAGTACAATACAAATGCCACTCTTTACATAATATGAAGTGTTTTCCTGATACTCCAGGCACTGTTAGTTATTCCTTACTCTTGGTTACATAGTGTCTTGCACATTTCTCTACGAAAGCATTGATCACCCTGTGTTGAATTTGTGATCTATGAGTATATCCCCAAAAGACTGTAAACTTTTAAAGAGAAGAATTCTTATTCATTTATCTTCATATTGGCAACAAAGTGGGGTACCAGGAAGGTACTCTCAGAACACTTGCTAAATGAAATTAGGCCGTGTACTGTGAAAGAAATGCTTCAATACCTAGAACAATGCCACACACTTGGTGGACACCTGGTGAATACTGGATGAATTTTAAGGACCACGAATTAATAGGAATTTAAGTTCTGTGATATTGTCTCACTAAATAATCTGTCCACTATGGTTGACTATTGATTATTGACAAATTTACAACTCAAGTTTAGTGTACATTGTTTATCTTTCTTCCTGTTTCACTTGTAAACCTTCAGCCATCCATTAGCCTTGGAGAGAGACTCCTCTACACATTCAAATTGTTATTCGTTTCTTTTGTTTATAAAAGATGTTGGCAATGCAATAGCATGGCTTAAACTAGCATTCTATGTGGACTTTGCTTTTTAAAATTAGTTCATTGAATATATTATCAATTTTAATTGAAAAAATATCAACCCTGGATATGTTCTTAGATTATGTTTCCTTATGAGAAACTCTATTATAGTACATTTTAGAGAGAATGAATTTCCATAACATTATGTAAAATGAAAATGTGTTCTAAAGAAGGAAATGACAATGGCACACTGCATTGTAAAGCAATATGGCCTCTTCTAAATTGCCAAATGTTATTGCTTGGGAAGCAAACCATTTAAAGCACTCTATCAGAATATCCATAATGCAACTGTAACGTGCTATTGACACCTTTTACCAAAGTTTCTAAAGCATTTTAAATGCATTGTCCTTTGAAATGTTTACAAAATGTCCAAGTTATCCCTAATACCCAAATGCAACTATTGCCCTGAAAAGGCAGATATGATGGAAAACAACAAACAACTAATAATGGTAAGCACTACATACCACTGTTGTCTTTAAGAAGCCATTATTTGATTTGTAATCTAAAATTGTAAAATAAGCCATAATTTAATAGAATTGTTTTACTTCAGTTCTCAATGAGAAATTAAGTACTTTCAGTGTCTTTACACTTTAGATATAATTCCTGACAGAAAAAATTTGCATTTACAAAAATTGTCAGGCTGTCATAGAAGAAACGTGGTTTTTATTAGTTTTTTTAATTGATTCTTTTTAGTCATATATAACATTAGGAATCATTTTGACCTAATTATAAAAGTACAGAATATAATTTGCTCTAATTCAGTCCCCAGTACTTCTTTCCCTTCCCTCCTCCCTCCCTCTGTTCCCTTCCCTCTGCTCTACTAATCTTTCTGGTGTTTGCTTATATATTTTTTAAATTGGGACGTCTTGTACATATACATAGTGGTGAAATTCACTGTGGTATATTCATATATGTCCACAGGAAAGTTAGGTCAGATTCATTCCACTGTTCTTCCCTTATTCTGTCCCTCCTCTCTTCTGCTTAACCCCCTTTTTTCCACTGATCTTGAAGAAACATGGTGAAAGTGACAATCCAAGATGAATGCAGAACTGAAATCATACAAACCCTGGGAAAACATGAATGGAAAAAGTGAACTCAATTGTTTACAATAGTGCATAGCTACTTCCTTGTACAGTAGAAATGAGAAACCCAAAATTCTTGCTGGTCATAGTAGAAATTCAGTAATGTATATAGTATTTCTAATTTTTAGTCAAATATAATGACTAACATTGAAGATGAAAATTTATGTCCTAAAACCTAGTAGACATTCCATTGATGAGATCTTTGATAGATGATATAAAATCCCATTAAATTCAGATTATGTTTGTTATCTCCATTCTACCCACAAAATAAATACTAAATATTAAATCCGCAGTTCTGCTTTAACTGTGGCCTTTAAAAAAAAAAAATCAGGGATTGAACTCAGGGAGAGGCACTCAACCACTGAGCCACATCCCAGATCCTATTTAATATTTTATTTAGAGACAGGGTCTCACTGAGGTGCTTAGCAAAGCCTTGCTTTTGCTGAGACTTGCTTTGAACTCTCAATTCTCCTGCCTCAGCCTCCTGATCTACTGGGATTACAGGTGTGCACCACCACACCTGGAAACTATGGTCTATTTTTAAGTTGAGATGCTTGGATATGATTGAAACAAGGATAACTAACCTCCCTAAATATTCTCCTATTGTATTCTGTTACATTTTTCCTTTTGTAGCTTCAAACAGAAATGCACACTGATTTTTCTCTCTGCGATTACTGAACAGGATGATGAAACAGGGATATGAAGTTTTTGTTGTATCACAAACTATTTTTAAACCAATTTTCTAGAGATGATTTGATGCAATGGGAATCTAGATATCTTTATAATCTCATACAAAATGAAGTTATTACTTGAAAACTATATAATAAAAATGAGTGTTACTTTGGGGGAAAAAACAGCTGTTAGATGCACTGCTCCAACAGTTTAATAGCAAAATAAAAAAGTATCCTACTAAAATATAATAAAAATTTCCAAAATATACCAGTATTTTAGAAAATCTCAAATTGTGCTGTCAACAAAATAAAATCTAGATTCTTTTTCCTCAATTCAACCTGCAGGTCCTTGCCTATAGCAAAAGCATCATGGATTAGCAGAGGGGGCATGGATTTTGAATGGGTGAACCTAATTTCAAGTCTCTTTCAACTCTTACTACTTTCATGCCTCAGAGCAAGTCATTAGTCTCACTGAACTTCATTTAATGTAATATGTATATTACACCCAATGGTGTCCTATGCATGGTTGATGCATGATAGATGGGATTGTTACATTTGTCCCAAAAGGGAATGAAAAGATAACAAGAGAGGTTTCTCAGGGGGAGTCAAATACTATAGTAGTTCTCGTTCAACATAAACATGTTCAGAGAGAAGTGCCACCCAGGTTCACCACTATTACCATGCAGGAAGTCTCTTTTGATGTTCTCTTCTCTCTTTTCCCTGTCATCCTTTGAGTTGGAAGTTTTGGTAGGGCTTCAGGGTTCAGAGTTTACCAATTCTGTCCCTACTTTCCCTGCCTCACTTCAAATGGCAGTCACACAGTGGAATCCACTTAACAACTGCTTCAGAAGCCAAAGCACTGATGGAAGAATCACCATCCTTACCCACTAAACCACCTGTCATAGACATTTGCACTAAATCATCCTCCACACAAGTATCATTTTGAATTTATAAATATTCTGACCTCTAGTTCTCAAGGAACTGTCCTTTAAGACCTTCTAATTATCTTAGTAACCTCCTCAGTGCCTAACATGTCTCTAGAGACAACAAATTCATTACATAATGGCATGAGTCAATTTAAAAGTAGATCAATCACATATATATTTATGTAAATATACTTATATACTTACACATATGTATGTGTAAGTATATAAAACAAATATTGACATATCAGTAACTATTGAAAAAATGAGTACCACTCTTTAAAAACAGAAGTTAAGTTCCACTGCTCCCATAACATCCAAAACATTTGCCTGGTGATCCAAAACCAAATCCACTGCTTCATACATAACCCATATACCAAAAAAATTTACTTGAATAGAAAGTTTTGAATATTTCCAGCACCTAAAATGAAAACAAATACAAAGACTTTTTAGTTTGCAGACAGTAAGTGTGTGTACTGTGTGATTTCTGGTGTTTATTCAATAGTTTTTCTAATATTATGTTAGCATCACCTGCCTATATCAAAACTATAATTATATTCAGTTACGATCCTTAATTCCAATATACTATTGATAGACAGCTAATTTGAATATTTTGTCTTCCTTTGTCAGTAAAGGCTTGTATTATAAGTTGAGCCAAGAATTTTTATTCTCTTTTATTTTGCTCTTGTGGCAATTAGGGTTAATAGATTCTGATGTTACTTAAGTCTCTTTCTTTTGACAAGTGTAAATTAATCACTTTCTGGGAAGTTTTCTTAGCTAAATGATAAAAATTTAAATGTCAACCTTTCTCTACATGTAATGCTTTTGTTAAGAGCTAACAAAATTGAGAAAGGACCAAGGAATTCAAAATAGAACAAAGTTTCTTTTAACTGACAAAATTAGTTCATTTTGACCCATTTTATTTTTTTTCAATTTTTTTTATTTTTACAGACTGCATTTTGATTCATTGTACACAAAAGGGGTACAACTTTTCATTTCTATGGTTTTGCATGATGTAGTCATACCATTCATGTAATCATACATGTACATAGGGTAATAATAACTAATTCCACCATGTTTCATACCCCTGCCCCCTCCTCCTCTCATTTCCCTCTACATAATCT
>JAJEJO010003392.1:424201-481606 GCA_020662805.1 Glaucomys volans | reverse complement strand
TAACTCAATTATATATCATTATCCACTTATCAGAGAAAACATTTGGCCTTTTGTTTTTTGGGATTGGCTTATTTCACTTAGCATGATATTCTCCAATTCCATCCATTTATCTGCAATGACATAATATTATTCTTCTTTATGGCTGAATAATATTCCATTGTGTATATATACCACAGTTTCTTTATTCATTCATCTGTTGAAGAGCATCTAGGTTGGTTCCACAGTCTAGCTATTGTGAATTGAGCTGCTATAAAAATCAATGTGGCTGCTTTACTATAGTTTGCTGATTTTAAGTCTTTTGGGTATAAACCAAGGAGTGGGATAGCTGGGTCAAATGGTGGGTCTATTCCAAGTTTTCTGAGGAATCACCACACTGATTTCCAGAGTGGCTGCACCAATTTGCAACTCATTTTAAAACAAAAAAAATTCTGAAGAATCTGCTCAAATTATATTTTAGTAATATCTGTAAATATTTTGAGAAACTGTATTAATCTTCCTTTATTGATAAGTTAAATTGAACTCATATGAGCATTTGTACCGAATATCTTCATTTCTACTACAACCAACCAGTGAGCTCAATTCTCTATTTTCCAGTAGCTCCCAGAAGCCACAAAATTTAATTGACCATTCTATTTCTCTTTTGTTTTTCTTTCTTTATGCAGATGTAGATTTAAGGTTTTTCTTTTTTCTTCTGTTTTAATTGTTTTTTAAACGTTAGAAAGTACACTAGGTGAAATACATTATGTGTTGTTGGATTTTATTTTGCAACAATCAGCTTTCATATTTTTGTGTGGATCATTTTTATTACATGTTGGCTGTAGAATCTCTTCATCTTATTGTTTTAGAGTTTTCTACTTGCCAGACACTGAACTTTGTATTTTTTATCAACATATTTAATTCACATGGTATAACTGTATTGTAGGTACCATTATCAGTTCCCATTTTGTTAGGATGGAAATAAGACTTCAGGAGGCTGGAAAAGTTGCCCAGTACCACATAACTCTCCTTTTCATTTGTAGTGCTGAGCACTGAACCCAGGCCTTCACACATGCTGGGCAAGCACTGTACCCCCGAGCTGCATCCCCAGCCCCAATATTGCACAATTCTTAAAGCTAGATTAGGGATTTAAAGACATATTTATCTAACTTATATGAGTAGAAATAACTGAAAGTAACATTTATATTCTTTGCTAATCATTTAATCATACTATCTCCACTTAGCAAATCTGAGCCCTGGTAAACTATTAAAATGAATAAAGATTAATTTGCAGGATGGTTAAAGATAAAATAAATAAATAAATATCAATAGTTTTTTTCCATTCTAGAAAAATAATCACTGATAAAAGAACCTAATATAAATATTCTATTCCCCTAAAGCAATAAAAGCTAAGTAATAGGAATATATTTAATGAGAAGGACTTGATGCTTAAAAAAACTATAAATTCTTGTTGAAGAATATAAAATAAGACTGAAAAAATGAAAACACATTGTCTTATATAAGAGTCAGTGTCCTAAAAGTGTTTTTTATTCTTATTACTCACTAAGGAAGTTTGATATTCCTTTAACTCAACTCCCCTTAGGATTCCAAAGGCTTTTCATTGGATGAAATAATCTTAATTATAATATAGCAGAAAAAAAGTGACTGCTGGATAGCAGATAAGAATTTATAAATCAAAGTATTAATGACAGGAGACTTCCCTTGTCAGTTGTCAGAACATATTAGTTGGTGTTCTCATTAAATAAATATTGCCATAAAATAAAAATGAAGTAAAACAAAATTAAAATTCAGATGTGGATCTTAGTATTCATGAGAATTTAAAATGAGATTGGCATTTTAAATCAGTGATAAAAGGTGAATTATTTAATAAATGTACAATTGGCAATCCATTTAAATAAAATGGAATTGGATGGGCTTATACCATATTCAAAAACAACTATCAAGTGTATTGCTTAACTTATAACAAGTTTACTATAGTATTGTTTGGAGTGCCTGAGGGAAAAACAACTTAGAAAACTACATTAATAGAATGGAGGCTGCATAAATAATTGTACCGAGATACAAGAAAACTATTAAAATAATCATTTCTACAAGTTATTTTCAAAGGAGAAAAGACAGGCTCAAAAAGTGTGTATATTATAATTTAGTTTGTAAAACAAATAATTCCACAACCCCTGTATTTGTATGTATTTGCATCTGATTATAAAAACATCAAAAAATATGGTAGGCTAAGTACTGGGTGTGTATTGGAGTCTCATGGGGTTGAGGTCAGGGAGAGAAGCGTGAGAACAATTAGACAGGAAGGAGGAAGAGACACACAAAAGTGCCTAATTTTTTTTTAAAATTATAACAACACAACAAAGGTATATATGACAATTCACATTTATAAATTTATAAAAGCCATATGTTAATGGCATATATAAACAGAGCATTCTGAAATAGAAAAGTTAAAAAGAACTTCCATTTAATTAGCTTCAATTGCTGTCTGCAATTTATGAATTTTTGAAGATGGGTTGAGTACCCATCTTCAATTGTGTTGATATTTTCCTGGATTATGTTCATAGATAATGCTCTTTAGATAAGCTCAACAAATGGCATTCTTAATGTTCACTGGGCACAACTTACTATGACCTTGTGTCAGCCTATCCATTGAGAAAATTGAGAGGGTCGGTAAACATCTATCTGTGGTAACTGGAGAACTGCAGAAACTTTTTAATGGATTTTAATGTAATAGATTCAATCTACGTTTTGAATTCTGCTGGACACGACAAGCAATTCAGCAGGTTCTATTTGTGGAGAACTACAAGTGGAAATTCAACTAAAAAGGAGGAACATAACAAATAGTTCTGATAAAAGTTGAGTAGGGTATATCCAAAGAGAACATTAAGACCAAAGATATCTGCTAGGGAATGAATGTTAAACTGGTGCCATAGAAACTGAAAGAGCAGGCTGCATGCAGCTGTCAGTGGAAGCTTCTAGCAAGTGCAGCTGTGACAGAAGAAGCTAATGGAGAGGCTGAATTCTAGACCGGAGGCCCATGACTTTGTGTGTATGGTGGAACTGAAAATCACAGGTGCTCCTGCAGCCAGAGACAAGTGCATATGTCATACCTACCCTTGATAATATCGTTTGCTACCATCTACCTTTTCTGGTTCTTTTTGAAAGTTTTCTGACAAGCAGGGCAGTTTTATCAGGTCAAATTCCTTGTAGTTGAGCCTTCTCTGGTGAAATGACATCTCACTGTGAAGTCACAGCAACAGGGTGTATCCATAGCAAGACAGTCTTCAGTATGTCTGTATACAAAGGACACTTTCTACTTCAGATATTCATTATTCATCATGATGCCTTTCAAAATCAACCAAAGAAAAGAAACGTAATTGTCATCTTCCTCATCTATGAACCAAAGCAGAACTGGAAAAAATTCACATCAAACTACACATTCTGAACCAGACACTCAAGTCTAGGTTGAACGTGGAAAACTAATAGTATGTTCTTATATGCAATGTGTAAGTTATAATTTAGCTGGAGCAAAGTAGTGGGTGGGACTCCAAAATAATCAAACTTCTTTCAGCAGAAATAAAATTATTATCTGGGTTTGAGGGCATACACCTGTAATTCCAGTGGCTCAGGAGGCTGAGGCAAGAGGATCTCAAGCTCAAAGCCAGCCTCGGCAATTTAGTGAGGCCCTAAGCAACTCAGTGAGACCTGTCTCTAAATAAAATACAAAAAAGGGCTGGGAATGTGGGAATATTACTCAGTGGTTAAATGCCCCTGAGTTTAATCCCAGGTTACCCCCCCCAAAAAAAAATAAAGTGAAATTATTATACAAGAAAATCAGAAATTGATCAGTATTTGTACAGATTGTTATATTTGAGGGATGTAGCAGAAGAATTCAGATTTCCTGATTTCTGCTTGGAAATAATTAGAACTGCTACAGCCTATTGACGGATAACTCATAGTCATATCACCTTTACTGATAAATAATAGTAATGTCCAAATTAGCAGAAAATCTGAATCATAAGAATAGTGTCTACCTGCCCTGAATAGCAGCAGGTTTTGGAAGACTCAGCAAATGTCAACTGGTGATTGGCAGTTGAACATTTCACCTGGAGAATAGGGTTGTAACAATCCTTTAGAGCCGTGGTCCAGACCCTATCCATTCTTTGAAAGAGTCTGTCTCAGAGGCAAAGTATCATCTGTCTTTCAACGCAACACAGGTACCTTAACATCAACAGTTCCAATGTTGAACTCACTGTTTACGTCACCATCTGTACTTTTTCCAGTTTTCCCAAGCTCAGCTAATAGAAACAACATTTTCTAGATCCTGTGAATCATCTTAGGCCTATTTCTTACTCCCACATCCAATCAGTCAACAAGTTCTGTCAAATCTGTCTAATTCGCTTATTCATTTCCTTCTGTCTGGAACTCTCTGCCCCCGGAAGATGGCTCCTTCTTTTAATCATCTAAATCTCAAATCAAATGTCACCACAAAAGGTCTCTGATGGCCCTCCAATCTAAGTAGCTACTCCTACCCCAGAAACATTCCAAATACCCTATTTTAATGTCGATGTAGCACTGATTACTATCAGAAATTCTCTCATTTATTGTCTCTCCCCTTTCTAACATTCCTGTTTGGGAAAAGGGATCTTGCCTAACTTGCTCATCACTATATCTTCACTGACTAACACACTGCCCATTGCATAGCGTACATTAATATGAATGTACCTTTTAAATTCATTATTATAGCATTCACCCAACAAATGCTTACTAGGCACTTCTGTGCCTTGAGTTGTAATGATGTGCAAAAAGAATTCCTATTTTGTCCTCATTAAGCTGATATTTAATCAAACACACGGTCATTCATCTAATAATTACATAAATAAACATCAAATTACAACTCTGAGTAATCTCCCTCAGATCTGTTTTTTCTTCTATCTCCATTACAATTACTTTAGTTCAGATTATCATTATCTCAGGCCTCAACTAAAAAATCACCTATTTCTCTGTCTCCATACTTGCCACCTCCATTTTGTTTTTCCAAAGGTAAAATATAAATCCTATGTCACTTCCTACCATAAAGTCCTTAGTAAATTCAATAAAACTTGAGAAAAAAATCTCTATACCCCATTCATGACCAGTCCTACATCTGTCTCTCCTTCACCTCCTTCCCCTCTGTGATCCAGTCATCTGAAATTATATTCTCAGGTCTGGGCTTGTGTATGTATGGTTCCTTCTGCTTTTTACATCTTTTCCCGATCTTTGATTAACTTATTGGCTTACCTGTTATGACTCAGAGGAGATAAGCTCCTGAAGAAGACCTCCTATGATCCTAGACGGAATCAGCCATCCCTCTTTCATACTCTCTTGGCCAAAGACAGGGGGAGAGAGAGAGATAGGTAGATAGAGAGAGAGAGAGAGAGAGAGAGAGAGAGAGAGTGCTATCTCATTGTGCTGTAGTCATTCACATGCTTGTTTCCCTTGCAGGCCTATGAGTTCTTTATGAAAGAATATCTTTCATATTTCAATCTGCATTAACTAGAGCAGTAGCAAGTATGTGGGAGGAAAGATGGAAGAAGTTGGATAGATGAATAAATAGATTAATATTCTTGACCAAAATTAAAAGTTGATAATGATACTCATCAATACAGTTTCAAACATATACTACTGAGAACATGTGTAAAAAGCATATTGATGGGGCTATGGTCGTGGCTCAGTGGCAGAGTGCTTGCCTACCATGTGTGAGGCCCTGGGTTTGATCCTCAGCACCACATAAAAATAAACAAATAAAATAAATTGTGTTCATCTGTAACTGAATATTGAATATTGTGTTCATCTATAACTAAAATTTTTTTTTAAAAAAAGTCTATCGTGACCAGGTCAGAAGGCTAGTGAAGCACATTTTGAATCTTCCAAACACTGTAGTAATCAGTGCTCACAAATTTGATCATTAAATGTGTTGTTTGTTGACGTTAAGAAAAGAACATCAAATATCCATAGTCCTGCATTTGAAGTGTCAAAAATGAAACAACACAGCAATTACCTCATCAGACTAAAAAACAATTTGAAGTATTTCTACCACTGATGAGATGCTGCTTTAACACAGAAGGTATTCACATCCTCCAGTTTTTAGTGAGCAACTTTATAACTGAAGAAGAAAAAGTATGGCTATGATCTTTTTGTCACCAGATGCAAAGAATTACTGGTAGGTAGAGGCAATATCATGTTGAGGATTAGAGAAACCTGAATATCTATACAAATAAATTAAAGATTGTACAGGCTGAGACTTACTTTGGTAAATGGGAATATATGGCAACCATTGCTATCCTAGCAAGTTGATTGCTATTTCTAAGAAAGAGGAGCATAAGGGCAGAAAATAAGGTAGCTCTCTCAAAAAATTTCAGCATCCCTTTCCAATCAGAAAGTTGTTTGCAGCCATTAACTGTCAGGGACAGAATGAGTATATTGCAAAAGTATGAAAATAAAGTGGCTATAGTAACTTCACCCAAGCATCTCCTAGTAGAGGGAAACTACTTCTACCCAACTCTCCACAAACCACAGAAAACCCCTTCTGTCTCAAAGGGGTAACTAAGCACCAATGCAAGTACTTATAAATCAACTATGATCCTGATTGTGGCCTTTAGCTGAACATCTGCATCACATGGATTTAATATTCAATAAGTATTCATTAAATATGTACTATTTTCAGACACTATGCAATACAAAACACAGTTGTTGGGACAAATAACTGAGGGTATTCAACAGAAAGGACCCAAAGGAAACTTTTAGGAGTCAACACCAATAGGCATCAGATTCCTACAGTCAAGGAACTAAGGCCCTTAAGAACATTGGGGTAAGTGAACCACTGAAGAAAATTCCCTACATAGAGAGGACAAAGGGAGACAGAGCAACTGAACCAAATACCAGCTGAGTAGGCAATCAGCCTGTGACCAGGATGACTTCAGATTCAGCAGTAATGGGTGACTGTAGAACTCCTAGATATTACCGCCAAATGGAAAAGAGCATTCTGAGGAACAAGGAAAGTTTGAAATGCAAGAACTGGGTCTGAAGGTACCCCATCAACTTTTCAATAGGGGATCAATTTGCATTTGGCAAGATGTCACATTCTCAAATGCCAACAGATTGAAACATTCAACAAGATGTTTTAGCTTTAGGTGCATTATTATTTTTAATTCTAAAATGTTGGAATGGGACATCCAGGAGGAAAAAGTTATCTAATGACAAAAGGTAGGTTATGTTTAATTTTTAGTCACTAGGTTTGAAAAGAAGATGAGAAAGATGGCAGGAGAAGAGAAAAAGTGGAACAGTCTCCCTGCTTTCTGTGCTCCAAGGCTATGGGTTCAGGGTTGTTGTGCCCGAGATGAGAGAGCTATAATGTCTGCAAGTGGAACGTGAAACTGGAGAGTAAGTGAGGACCCCAAAATGGTGACCCACAACAGCAGGCTTAAATATAGAAAACGATATCCTTCTACCCTGCCAGAATGCACATACAGAATTTTCAGAGTTTAGGGTTTAATGGCCCCTAGACTAAGACGTGGATTTTGTGATTCCAGGGGTTATATTTCACTTTTTATTCATTAAGCTTCTTACTGTTATCATGCCCTAAGAGAATACATATATAACCATGTGTCCTCGAAAATGAAAACATCAGAACATTCTTTAAAATCATAAAAATAACCAGGGCTCATAATGGTGTTGTTCAAAACAAAGTTTCCTTTCAATTAGTTTCAAAATTAATTTGTTAGCATGGAATATCAAGTCTATATCAGTGTTCCTTTGGTAATTATTGCTTACTATCAAGCCTCCATTAAGTTCCCATGTTTGAAATAATGAATGTGTACCTCTACTGATTACACCTTATGATTTCATGAGTTATTCTTAGAATGTTCAGCGTTATTTTTTTTGTTTTTCCAACATTTCTTAATCAACTAAGCTTCAAAAAATTTATATATATTCAGTTCATAATAGGAACCATATGTTACATTTTTCAGACTCTTTTAGACACTGGTATAAATAAACGAGAGAGCTAAAGACTTGAGTACAAAGAACTTTACAAAAAAATATTTTTTTTAGTTCTGGTTAGGTTTTTATTACAAGTTCCTTACACTTTAGTCTCCTTTCTCTTTTATTATTCTTCCTACCTTGAACATACAGTGAAAATTCTGCCAACATAGATGTTTAGGCATTTTATCATTTTTAGCTTTTACAGCTTGTTCTTCAAAGTTTTCACTCTGGGGATGGAATCAGACACACAGACACATAAGTCACAATCACAATATAGTTCTCTGAGAAGGACTGATATAAAATCAGAAAATCAAATTGATTCTCTCAGAGGGTAACAAGAAGGACTGAATGTCAGTACACATGAAATACCTAGTACAAAGCTATGCCAAAGGGCTGGAATTTGGCTTTGAAGGATCCAAGAACATTAAGCTATGGAATTTTTAAAAATCAGATAAAGGAATAGTTATGAAGCAAATCTGAGGAAGATGGAATCTAGAAGTCTAAAGACTTCTAGGGATGGGTTTATAACCATTTCAATTGCTATGAAATCGTGGAAACCAGTTTAAATCAATGGCAGTTCAGTGAAGAAGGCATAGGATATACTTAGGAGATAGAGTCAAATACTTGAGTGAGTGACTGAATTGGAACTGGAAAATTTGCAGAAAAAGGAAATCAAGGATGACTCATGGGTTGCTGGTGTGGGAGATTTGGCACTTGATGCTTACTGTGCTATAAACAGACACAGAGAAAGGTGTGAGAAAAGTGGGAAGGATGGGAAAATGCTTAGGAGAAATAATGAGGTTAGATGCAAACTAGTTAAGTCTGAGTGAAACACCTCAATGAAAAGATCTAAGAGATATCCAGGTCCAGAGACCAGAGAGTGGATCTAGAATTAGGTGCATTATTAAGCCCAGGGCAATTAATGACAAATTCAAATTTTATGGTTTTAAAAGAATAGTTATATTTATTGAAGTAAGTCGACAAGGTAGAATTTATTATAAATTGATTAAAATTATTTTTAGTCATAGAAAAATATTCAGAGAATCATATCAAATCAAATAAATGCAGAATCCAAAATTGCTTGCACAATAAAACCTCAATTGTGTAAACAAAATAGGTCTCAAAATCTCAAAATAAAATTATCAAACAGTTATAATACTCATGTTAGAGTTTAAAGTTTATGGTGATTTCCCCCTCTTTTTATTTCTTTATTTTATTAGCTTTCTATGTGCATTACTCAAAAAACTCAGTTTAGTATAGATGGTTCCCTGGAAATGAATGATTTAAACTGAATGGAAAGAACTAAATAGAAGCTAGTCATGTGAAGACAGTGGTATCAGAGGCACTCAGGTGAGGAATACAGTGTGTGCAAGGAACTATGAGTAGTTAAGGATTGTTGATGATATAGCATAAGGCAGAGAATGGTCAGAGAGGAAGCTGGCTAGGAAGACATGGTTGCACTCTGGAGGCCTGTTATATTGAGATTCTGACCTCCTACTCTGGGCAGCTAGTGAAAAAATACATAATAGATGCCCTTTAACAAATGAATGGATAAAGAAAATGAAAAAAATGTATGGTTTGTACACACAATGGAGTATTACTTTATGGAGTAATACAATGGAGTAATACTCCATAAAGAAGAATGCTTTAATGGCATTTTCTGGTAAATGGATGGAACTGGAGACTATCATGCTAAGTGAAATAAGTCAGTCCCAAAAAACAAAGGTTGAATGTTTCCTCTGATGTGCAGAAGCTAATCCAAAATAAGGGGGGTTGGAGAAAGACAAAGAGAAAGGGAAAAAATGGAGAGGGAATTTCATTGAAATAGAGGAAATATCAGTAGGGTAGACAAAAGGGATTGAGGGGGAGGAAAGAGGGGTGGGAAAAGGAAAGAACAGTGGAAATGAATCTGATTGAACTTTCAAATGCACATACATGGATATAACACAGTGAATCCCAACATCAAGTATATCCTTAAGACACTAATTTTGAAAGAAAACTAAAATAAATTGCAGAAAGATCAGTAGAGGGAGGGGAGGAGGGGAAAGGAGTAAATCCTGGGACTGAATTAAAGCAAATTATTTTCCATGCACTTGTGATTATGTCAAAATGTATCCCAATCTTATACATAACTAAAAAGAATCAATAAAAATAAGGAAATACACAGGTAGTGTCTTCTTTGTTAGGGTTGCTATAATAGAGTGCCATAAACTGGTTTCCTTAAACAATAGAATTTTATTTTCTTATAATGCTGAAGGCTAGAAGTCCAAGATCAAGGTACCAGCAGAGCTGGTTTCTTCTGAAAGCTTCTTGGTTTGTGGGTGGCTGTCTTCTCCCCATGTCTTTACGTGGCCTTCCCTCTGTGCATCTACATTCTAATTTCCCCTTTTCAGAAGGATACAAGGGGTATTGCATTGAGGTCTACCCTGGTGACCTTATTTCAAGATAATAACTTCTTTGAAAATGAAATATCCAAATACAGTCACATTTATGAGGTACTAGAAATTAAGGCTTCAGCATATAGATTTTGAAGGGACACAATTCAGTTCACAACAGGGAATTATGTGGTTAAGTTTCCTTTGGTGATCTTCTAGAGTATGAATTTGAGGAATAAGAGACAGATTAACAGGTTATTATAATAATACAGGTGAAAATCAGGTTACTGTATAAAACAATGTTAACAGAAATAGAAAGAAAGGAACCAATAACTGACATATTTAGCAAATGAAATTGACATTAAGCTTAAGGCTACTTAGATGTTAGAAATGAGAGGGAGGAGTCTAAGTCTCCAGATTTCTAGTTCAATGATGCAGTGGGTGATGATGCCATCAATAAATGTTTTTTAAAAATCCAAAATAAGGAGCTTGTTTGGAGGCAAAATAATGAATTCAGTTTGTGGAAATCCAATGAAAGTTACCTAGAATGCAGTTAGGTACACGAATCTGAACTTTGAAGGCAGTGGATAGGCATGGTAGTTTAGATTCAGGCTTCATTAGTATGTATGCCTTCTGAAACTATAGGGGCAGATTCTCCTGTACTGAGTGGTGAGAGTAAAGGACTTGGAAAAAAACACCATTTGAGGGATAGGAAAAGAGAGAATCCATGAAGAAGTCAATATTTTGTGAAGCAAAGCAAGAAAGTAACTTGTCCCAGAATCTAAGGGGAGTAAAGATAAATGGAAAGATCAATAATGAAAGAGAGCCTAAAGATTACAAAGACAATGACTGAGACTTGTTAGTTGGATTTGGAATTTGAAATTTTTTTTAGACATTAATACCCACCAATACTTCCTTGAGCTTTTTATGTGCTTGGCAATGGGCAAAGTGTGTCATGTATTATATTTCATTGAGAGCATCAGTAAAATAGACTGAGGAAAATAGCATTGTGTTATTTTGCCCATTAGGAAGACTATTGTTCAAGATTGTCAAATACTTGGCCCACGGTCAGACAGAGAACATCAAATGTGGGAATCAGTCCTAGAATTCTTTCTATTGCCAAAGTAGCTGAGATCTAAGAAGGGTATTGAACCTCAAAAAGCATTGGGATGATGAGTGAATGGTTAGTGAGGAAGTAAGAGTGCCATTTTCAGAAGAGAAAGGAAGACAGACTAGCCCATCTCTTTCTCTTTCATTTTCCCATTGTTTTGTATATTGCCTGTGCACAGTAGATGCTAAACAAATTTTTACTTCAATGAACAAGAAATAAGTGGTAACTTGTGCTTGCTATCAGGTATGTATGTAAGAAGTGGAAGAGGAAATAGCAGAGGTATAGATTGCTCATAGCCCCAAAGGAGCCAGTAGAGAAGATGAGGCTGAAGAAGGAAGCCAAGTTCTGCATAGAAGATGTTGATAGAGCCTGGGATCGAGTGCACAAGTAGGAATTTACCTGAATAAAGGAAGAAACATTTCTTTGAAGTTGAACAAAAAGAATGAGGTATAGAAATAAATGTGTAAGGACACATAGTGATTTGTTCCATCACCCAACAATCCCTCCCATATTAAACTCCTTCATAAAGGAACATTTGACCATTCTCAGAAAGTTATTTAAAGTTTTATTAAATTTATGCATGAATTCCCTATACCTAGATTCCCCTCTTTTCATTATATAGTAATCTCTTATAGAAAAATTAATATCCAAATGATAGGTTACCTTGGAATTATTTCTCGAAATCTCCAAGTTTTATCACTTCTACCTATTTACACCTCTTAACTGTACTCATTCTGTGTTCTGAAAGAATTGGAGGCCATAGATAAACAACCTCCCATTTATTTAATAAACTCATTTGAAATTCCATAGCACATCAACAAAATATTTTGAAATGTGGTAATATTTTACAGCAAAGACATTTCGAAATTTTGTTACCTTGAACAAAATTGCATTTTCTTAGTTCAGCCTTTTATATCTAAAAAATTATGTGATTTGAGTTTTCTTACTGGTTAGCAAATGACTACTCTGGCATTTGACTGCATTTTGTAATAAAAGTATATTGTTAATTCATTGAGTGTCAATAATCTCATACTTCAAATGATATATAGGTTGAAAAATTTTATACAGTATACTTAAAGAATAAAATGTTGCTTGCCTATGAAGATTTACCTAATGATCACCTTGATGTTTAAAGAAAGTGATTTTTACTTGTGCCCTATCTTCAAAGTCAAACTATGCTGTGATACTTTAAGCTTTTAGCTGGTGTTGAATTTTGTGTGGTTCAATAGTGGGATGAGAATATTGACTGCTATATTACTCTACTGTCAGATAATTTTGTTCTTGAATAATCTATATGACCTATGAGAAGGGCAAGTGATAAGGCAGAGAGATGTGAGACAAAACACTAAGATGTTATTGTTTTGAGTTTGGCAACTATCTAGTTGAATATTTCAAAATTATCCAAGGAAAATGCACAAAATGAATAATTACATGCAATTTGAGCTTGGGCTTGAGCTATGTAGCATTAGTCTGTTTCATAAAATGTACTCAGGTATTAAAAATATAAAAAGATAATTTCTTGGTAATATTTTGTGCATATTGTTATTTTCCATAAATCATCAAAATAAGAATGTGAACTTCATAAGCATACATTGAGAGAGTTAAGATAATCATGTGAAATAGCTATGTCAGTGTGTGAATAAATAATGCCTTTGAAATGCCTATTTAATATTTTGTCCAAAAATAAATAAATAATCACATGTCTATCAAAAATCTAGGATACAAAATATCTTCATAAAAAATCCATCTATGTATTGCCTCAATTAAACACACAGATAGGTAATTTTGTTCAGTCTAAATACAATCTCAGTGTATCTATTTTATACATAGAGTTGTTCAACTTCTGGAGCATTGGCCAAGTTCTTATAATGTAATTATTTACCATGTAAAATTGAAATTGAGGACTATACTTCTTGCCTTCTAATGTGAAAATGATTTAAGATTAATGTACACGAATCTCAGATGTATGCAAAAATGCTGTAATGAAATATTATATTTCCATTTTTTAATCAAAAATATGAAAGTCATCTTAGATGGAGCAAAGAGAAATTTCTAAAGCAACCAAGGTATTCAATCATCATTTACTATTATATATAGCCATAATTGCATTTATCTGGGAAATCATAATTTGCTTTGTGTTTTGGTATTTGAGCATATTCAAATTTTAAATTATTATTCCTCAGTAAAATTGTGGCACTTAATTTGAATAAAATGTACATCAAAAATTGTGAAAAAAATATGTATGTCATTCATTGAAATATGTGATTGGTGGCTTTTCTGGGAAGGAAATGGAGATAAAATTAGAGATTAGAGGAATAACATGATTAATTGATTCAGAGTGGCTCCTGCTGAATAATTATGTTCAATAAGAATCTGTCATAATTTGTGATCATTTGTCACTCTACAGCATATCAAATATAATGGATTCAGGTGCACAAGCAGTAAAAGTGACTGTATAAAAATGTGAGTTTTTTTTAAATTAAAAAGATGGTTTCTAAACTGATTTGGTTCTAAATAGCCATGGTATATTAATTTGAACTATTGCTGTATTTCCAGGGATGGTAAATATGTTAGTAAAATATTTTGTTCTAATATATACATTTACTATTTTGCATTCAAACTTTTTTTTTTTTTTTTGGTATCCAGAACTCAGGGGCACTTAACCACTGAGCCACATCTTCCAGACCTTTTAATTTTTTATTTTGAGACAAGGCCTTGCTACATTGCTGAAGGTAACTTTGAACTTGTAATCCTCCTACCTCAGCCTCCCAAGCCACTAGAATTATAGGCATACATCACCACACTGGGCCTAAATATTTTTTAAGATTAAATTATGTAAGTTTTTTTTTTGTTTTTGGTTTGTTGTTGTTGTTGTTTTTGTTGTTTCTTTTTTTTTTTATTCGTGCTGGGGATTGAAGCCAGGGCCTTGTGCATGTGAGGCAAGCACTCCACCAACTGTATCCCCAGCCCTATACACATTTTTGTCAAAGCATGAAGAAGCCCAGCAAAAGTTGCCATTTAAACGTTCAATAGAAAAACAATGTGAAGTATGATTTTTTTTCCAACCCAAAACATTCTTCCAGTCAAAATTCTTTTAAGGTAGTGAAATGTACTCTTCCATAGTATGTTCACTTACATGTATTTTCCTCACTGGTGTCTTTCAGTGATGTTTTCTTACATAGGAGCATTTATAAAACACTCTTAAGAAATTAAACTCTTGATGGGAATATCATAGAATTTTCCAAGAAAACTTTATGGAATAGGAGAAATTCATACATTTTATCACTTAAAAAGAGCAAGAGTTTACCATTGAAACCCACGGTAAAATATCAGTGGATCAGGACTATTCCAATTCTGCATTAAACATTATGTATCAATAATGCTTGTCATTGTAGAATAGAGCTTATTTAAATGAACAGAAATATTTTTGGAAGCTTAAGCAAGTTATTTTCATGCAAATGGCTTTTCATTTGATGAACATCAAAGAAACTTTTGCTTGTTCCTTTATGGAAGAACACACTGTTTTATGGTCATCTGGTCAAATTCTACTCTGAGTTTGATTTTTCTGTTTCTATTTTATCTCCTATTTTACCTAATCCTAGAGCTGTACCACTTTACAAAGATCTTGTTGAAAACCTATTTCTATGGAATTACATTAAAGCCAAGTAAACTTTCTACCTCCCTATACTGTAGACCAATTGTAATTATTTTAGTCACCTTCTGCGTTAGGAGTTCCATCTTTTGGGCATTGAAATTGATTTTTCTCATCTTAGCATCTGAAGATCCAGAGTGTACCCCTTGCCCAATCGCCTGAGACTATACAGTGACACCTACAACAGAGGATGTGGAGGCAGCCGCTTTTCGGGCACCAGAAATGGCAGCATCAGGAGCATCAGCACGAATAGACTTTGTAGAGGTAGTTCTCCCAAACTACATGGTGAAACCAAACATTTTTGGTGTGCCACCTGCTGGTGGGGCTGCCATGTAACTGCCTGGTGTATACAAAATGTTTGGTCTTTGTTCAAATTTAACAATGACATTCCTGAATAGAAGAGAGAGAGCTGATTTTTTTTTTCCAAGTGTGTTCAGTTGCCATACTTTCAATGAATATGAACTTTTATCAGGCTCAGAAAAATGTTAAGACCCATGTTTTTTATCAAATTTATTTTACTATTTGTTATGCAAAGTTGCTATTGCATATAATTTTGTATAAATATTTTTAAAGTAGATTAAAGTAAGCCATCCTTATTCAGTAACAAAAGATAATTTTTCTAGTTTGTGAAATTCTTTAGGGACTGAATGTGTTTGTCCAGTTCCATTAAGAACTTGTTCTGCAGTGAAAGATTGTTCCAAGATGGCCCCAGGTCAAAATATGAAATGCTAGTGATTGATTTACTTTTATATAATCTTTCATCTTATATAATTTAATGTGAAACAGTTATTTTACCAATGTAAAAATATTTTTGTTAATGACCACAATTTGTACAGTTCAATGACTTACAGCATTTCAATTGCATGTAAAATGAGTCTGAAAAGATGCTCTTGCAAAATGAATAACAATCAACATAATGGGTGCATTTACTTTGAACATTTTTAACATATTACCAAGGAGCTGGATGTATTTCTTACAAAACATTAATCAGTTCAATAAGCAACATACAAAAGTCATTGCCTTGCCTAATGCAGTACAGCATATCCATCTTTCACCCTGTCCTATTCTGGAACTAGGCAAAATATTAAAAAATTATAATAATTTTATTGGAGATATTTCTTGATTAAATACAATTTGAAGGATCTGCTTATAGAACAGACATGAATACATTGAGCTTGATAGCCTGTCCTGTATTTTTTAAATATTTCAAAATACATTTTACAGTTATTTCTTTTACTTTCTAGGAAAATATAAACTATGACATTTTATGCAAAAGCTATGCTATGGAGCCAAAGTGTACTGTGCTGAGTGTCTCTATTCTGTCTTACACATTTTAATTATGTGAAATATATAAATATGAGATTATGTCCTAGAATGCATAATAGCACTTCATTAGAAGCACATGTGCATATGAAAGTCCATGTTGATTTTTTGTTAAAATTGTGTAAATGCTGTTTTTTCCAGGATTACTTGTGAAGATCTGTGTTAACATGTATAAATCTACTTATTTGTGTTTGTACAACAATGTTTTAGCCATGTTTTGCATATGCTGACTTCTGCCATTTTCACATATATTGCATATATCTCTCAGAAACAGTATTCTGAAAGATATGCTGCTATTCTAAGAACACAAAACATAAGTCTCTGATACTCCTTTACAATAAATTTTATTATTATAGTGCAGTTTTACCATGTGTTCTTATGAATTCTCAGTATCCTTCAAATACCACCAATAGCTAACTTCCAAAAATTTAATTCGTATAGTATTAAAACATTTGGCTTTAAAGATTAAAGAGATATTGCAATTATGCCTCTATGATGTTCCTATTAAGAAACTGAACTTTCCATTGTTAAAGTTTGAAAATCTTACTGAGTTGCAATTAAAGTTTGCAGTAATGTGTAGACTGTTGGATAATTATTTTGCTCACATGACCTCAGTGAACTAAGCACGTTGCCTTACTGTTCTTATGAGAATGTATAATGATCAAAAGCTTGAAAGCGTGTATGTGTAGGATAAAGGAAACTTTTCTTAATGAAAAAAATTAACAAGTAATGTGAATAACTGTTGTCAAAGCCAAAGTGGTTTAAAACTGCATCTACAGAAGTGATTATACCAGGAAGTTGTTAAACTGAATATCACTGAACATACTACTTGATTCATGTTTGCCTACTGTTCATGCCATGTCACTGTTAATGTTCCAACAAGCATAAATGATTGTAACGTCATTTGTTTACATCAATCTAATCTTTCATTCTTAGAGAATTTTCACATACTAACAACAAATTATTAAACGTGTTTATTTTATAAGGCTACATTTTTAGCTTCTATATTTATTTTTAAACAACTAAAATAAAATGGTCAGAGGAAGAAATGTACTTATATGCATTTATTGTTATTGAAATAATAATTTTTACTGAACTAGCTTTCAGAAAAATATTCTATTAATTCATGAGTATTGGGATATTCATATTAAACCAGAATTTGGTTAAGCACACTCAATAAGAAAAATGACAACAAAAATTATCCCTTAAGAGGAAGGCAATAAAATATGTGGTTACCCATTCTGTAGGAAACCAAGTACAAAAAAGCCCTTTCCCCTCTCATAAAATCAAACCAACTCCCATGCACTTGGGACATGATGCGAACAACACATGGAATTGCCCTTCAACACCTTATTAACATGTTGTGAACAGAAGTCTTTTTTTATGTCTCTTAGGATACATAAAAGACAGATTCCCTGTCTCAGAGAATAGAAGACAGATTCCCTGTTTTTCAACAGTTATGGTTCCTATAAGTTTGTTAATAATTTCTTACATATGGGACTGGGGTTGTGGCTCAGTGGCACAGCACTTGCCTAGCACATGTGAGGCAGGTTCAATCCTGAGCACCACATAAAAATAATAATAATAATAATAATAATAAACAAAATAAACTTATTAAAAAGGTTTAAAAAATAATTTCTTACATAAATTCTCCCATCCATATATTTTGTTCATATCAAACTATCCCAATTAAGGTGTCTGCCACTTTGCATTTATTTTAAATCAAGTGGACCATACTGCAGCAAAACTATCAGATCTAAATTCTGTCTCCAAAATTATGATTAATCTACAGAATTTCCAGTAAAAAAAGAGAATGAAAAGAAGCCATATTCAGTGTAAACTAGTCTATTTTATTTTATTTTATTATTTTATTTTATTTTATTTTATTTTATATCACTTCTTTCTGCCACGAGCAACCAATACAAGTTGGATAAAGACTGATATTTTATTGACATAAAATGAAATAATATTAGTAGGGCAAAGCAGTGACCTCTGGATGTTCAGTTCAGTATAGTAAAAATACAACGTTTGAAACAGAAGGGGTTGGAACAGCTTGAGGGTGTGGAAACTACATAGTTCCTCAACTTCTCACTTAGATAAAAATCTTCTATCAAACCAGTAATCCCCCCAAGCCCCTCCACATACATGTCATTTACTTTGATTTCAAGTGCATTTAACACAACTGTGTGTGGACACATCTGGAATTCAAACTTCTACCTCTTCTGCTCAGGCAAAAAATTTTTGGAGAAAATGCAAACATTTCATTCAACCCAGTTAAATAAACTCATCTTTAGGCCTGACTCTGTGTCAAACATGTGATTAATCCTGGAGACACCAAGTGCAAGAACCCCCTGCTGTTTAGGCAGCTCAGAGTCTGGTGAGGAATACCAACAAGTGAATCAGTACAGGCTGAACAGCCCCATGCACAGGGTTATAGAAATGCCACAGATGCACAGAAATAGCACAGAGAAATACCAAGTCCTCAGGTAGATGAAGCCTAAAGAGTCTTTCAAACAGTAAACTGGAATTTTACTGAAAATGTTCAGGAGAACAAGTGTTGTCATAGAGGGTATGGGTCTCAAGGGTAAAATAGTAGGCATGAGGTGGGAGTAGCTGTGACAGAGAGGAGAGATCAAAAGGGATCAATTCATATGCATGGTTGGACTTTATTTGTGGACAGTACTGTAGTTTAAATGAAAGGATTTTCAGAGAAGAACAAGTCAGATTTGTGAGTGATGGGATAAAAATTACTAAGAATTCACAGGAACTCTCTGTGCTAAGAAGGCAAAGAATAAAAGCCACTCCTTCAACTCCTTTTAAAAAAAAAAAAAAAGATTTATTAAAATGTAAAGCCTGTAACCTAAAACATACCCATTTTAGTTGTACAATTCAATATTTTTTGGTAAGTTTATAGAGTTGTGCAGTTATTACCACAATCCAATTTTGGACACTTTCATTAACCTCCTTCCAAATCCCTCCTGCTTATTCAGACTCAATCTCCATGCCTATCATCTCTCCTACCCCAGCCCCAGGCAACCACTAATCTGCTTTCTGTCTCTTTAAATTTGTCTGCTCTGCACATTTCATATAAATGGAATTGCATATACTATTTGGTGTCTGGCTTCCTTCACTTAGCATAATGTGGAGGCTTCTGCCAGATTGTTACTAGATGAACAAAACAGAAGTATTTCACTCCCAAAAGAGACTATGAACATAGAGAAAAGAAAAAATGTGATAAGGATGTCATGTGAGCCTGCCAGAGAAGCAGAGGATACAAGGTATGGAGGGACCAAGACAGTTAGGAAAGATAGCAGTGAAAGAGAGTTGAGTCGGAGTAGAACCAGCCTTGTGGGCTTCATGAGGAACTGGAAATGAGAGAACATGCCATATCAGGAGCACATACTGCAGACTCAAAGCAGCTCTGAGGAAAGAGGGAATGGAGGATAGAAGATGGGGTGATGACAGGGATGAGAAGGAGAGTTCTCAGGAGAGTAGGACATATCAATAAGTGTTATGAACCAAGATATTAGATCCCCTGAATGTGGAAAACAGTCTTAGAGGAGAAATTGCCTTTGGGGTGTATGGTTCTTTAAATATCCTTTACAACAGTAACATAGGTGCAGGCCTGAAGACAAGTAACTTTAATCTAGCCCAACGAGGGTGAGCATCATGAAAACAGGGATGAAGTAAAGTAAATAGAGTTGGGGGACATTTTGGGATGTACAATGCAAAGGACTTTCATCACAGTATAGTTCATCTTGGCATTTACAGGGGAAAGGTTGGTAAAATCAAACTTCTTCCAGGTTATTCCTCATATCAGTGCTCCTTCTGCAGTTGTATATTTGATTTCAAAAGGATTTTCTATACAATAGATATAGCCATGTTCACATGTAACTAATAACAAATTACAAAGCCAATACAAAGCATCTCATATTATTATCTGCTTTGAATTGACCATAACTCTGCTTCCCTTTATTAGTTTGACTAAGGTCTATGAAGTAGGTTCCCCTACTGTAATCACTCTACTACATTATGAATATGGGACTTTGGATATAATATTACTAAAAAGATACCATGTCTAGGTTCTGCTTCCTCAAGTTCTTTGAAGGCAGAGCTGTCTTACTCATTATTGTATTGCCAGTGGCTAGAAAAGTGTCTGATCCAAAATTTAGATTTGCTGAATGGATAGAGCAGATGCAACAATCAGAGGGCATACTATTCCTGCTGAGTGTTGTAGTACTATTACATACAATAAAAACAACACAACTGAGATGTCTAAAGGTATTCTCTGTACCTATTCATAAAATTGCAACTGTCACAAAACTGGTTTTCATGAAAACTCTCAGGGAGCCCGGCACGGTGGCATGCATCTGTAGTTCCAGCACTCTGGGAGGCTGAGGCAAGAGTAGCTTGAGCCCAGGAATTCCAGACCAGCCTGTGTAACACACAAAGACACCATCCACAAAATAAAACCAAACACAAAACTCCCAATGAGACCAACATATATATGTGCTAGTTTCAACTGTGCCACTAAAGTTTGAGTATCCTTTATTTAAAAAGTTTGGGGGAAGGGTTTAAGATTTTGAATATTTGTGAATTTTTGAGTACTTTTTAATAAATAATGAGATATCTTAGGGACAGAGCCCAAATCTAAGCATGAAATTCATTTATGTTTCATATACACCTTACATACAAAGAATGAAGGTAATTCCAATCAATATTTTTATTGGACCTGAGTTTTGACCTGCACATGAGGACCAGACGTGGAAATTTCCACTTGTAACATCACATGAATGTTCAAAAAGTTTTGGATTTCGGAGCATTCTGAATTTGGGATTGGGGATTTTGGGAATGGGAATGTTCAATCTCTGAAATATTTCTGAGTTTGAAACTGCTGGCATCATCATGTAACACATATATATATATTTACTTACTTCCATTTGAATTACTATGACACCAAAAACTTAAGCAAAAAATAAACAGATGGGACATTAATCAAGCCAAAAAATTCCATACAGCAAAGGAAACATTAACAAAATGAAAAGACAGTCTCCATATTGTAAGAAAATATTTGCAAACCATAAGTCTGAGAAGGGTTAATATCCAAAATACATAAAGCACTTAAACAACTCAATAGCAAAATAAACCCAACTTGAAAGACAGGAAAAGAAACTTACAGGCATTTTTCTAAATAATACATATGAATAGCCAATAGGTATATGAAAAGTTTTAACATCACTAATCATTAGGGGGAATGCATATCCA
The DNA here is from genome assembly GCA_020662805.1 of Glaucomys volans. Lineage (NCBI taxonomy): Eukaryota > Metazoa > Chordata > Mammalia > Rodentia > Sciuridae > Glaucomys > Glaucomys volans. The sequence goes on along the minus strand of JAJEJO010003392.1, from coordinate 459,861 downwards.
AACCACAATGAGATAGCACCTCATACCTGTTAAGACAGCAATTATGAGAACAAAAAGAGATAAGAAGTATTGAGGAAGGTGTGGAGAAAATATAAATTTGTGGCAATGTAAATGAGTAAAGCCATTATGGAAAGCAGTATGGAGATTCTTCAAAACATTAATAATAGAACTACTATTGATTCAGCAGTTTCTCTTCTGGATATATACAGTACCCAAGATATAAAAGCAAACTTGTTGTCAACTGATAAATAAATTATAAGATGTGTATACATACACATATACATATGCACACATATACATACACATACATATATATATACATATACATATATATATATATATCACAGATATAATGGAATAATATTTGACCTTAGAGAAAGAGATGCTGCCATTTGTGGCAGCTTGAATGAATGGATTATATTTTGCTAAATGAATTAAGCAGACACAAAAAGAAAAATATTGCATGATCTCACTTTTATGTGGAATCAAAAAAGGTCAAATATATAGAAAAGAGAGTAAGGTGGTGCTTAGAAGGGGTCAGGGGATGGAGCATATGGAGTGATATAGGTCAGAGTGTACAAACTTGTGATTATAAGATGGACAATTTCTGTAGACCTAAAGTACAGGATGATGACTATATTAATAATGTTTGGTATTCTAAAATATTCTAAGAAAGTCAACCTTAATTATTATAGGAAGAAAGTAGTTATATGAGGTGATGTGTTTGTTAATTAGATTCATTATGGTAATCTTTTCACAACGTGTGCATGTATCAAAACACCAAGTTGTTCATTTTAAATGTATGTAACTTTTATATAATCTCAATAAAGTTGAAAAAATTTTCAATGTAAAAGTAAAGTAAAATGGGGCATGAGTAACAAGGACAAAGTGTTCAGGACAAGAGTTAAAAACTCAAATGAGACAATACAAATGTTGGTGCAACTTCCCCTCAAATAAAGCAAACCGTGTGTTTAAGCTCTTATGGTCCAGTTTTCAAATTCCTCTGGTACTGTGGTAGACCTGAAGATGCATGAAGTTGTATATATTGCACCTTAAACTTGGTCTTGACCTCTAACCAAACTGTAACTGAGATAAAACTTATTTTGCCTTTTAATACTGCAGTGGTGCACACCTGTAGTCTGAGCTTCTCGGGAGGATCTTTGACAATGAAGGGAACTAATGTTTATTTGGTGGATATGCCAGGCTCTTTACCCACATACTTTATTCCATAAGACCTTGTAGCTACTGGATAAAGTCTGTGTTCTCACATTCGACCATTGAGAAAACTGAGCCTCAGAGAAATTATTTACCCAAGATCATTCTGATAGAAAGTAGCAGAAACTGACTCAAACCCACTTTTCTTTCCAGTATTCCGTAATGTATCAACTCAATTGCTTTTTCTATCAATTATAGCTTTTCCTAAATTCCATTTAGGAAATTTCTAATTACTTATGATGATATCACTCATTTATTTATCTTAAAGTTGCTTGATTAGAAATCATACTGTATTAGTGATCCTTAAATGTTATAGATATTTATCACTCAGGACAAGATTTGCTTGTTCTCTTCAGGTGTTTTTAAGATTTAAAAATAAAGTACTGGAGATTGAAATGGAGCAAACTATGTTATGTGCATTCAAAAATACATCAAAAATGATCCCCACTATTATGTATAACTATAGTGCCCTAATAAATATTTATAAAATAAATCACAGTACATATTGGGCTCTGGAATCACAGATTAACCAGTCATTCCTCACAATGAAAATTGAGGAGATGATCAAGGAGTTTCATATTATGAGTGTCAGTTATTTGTAATAATATAGTACTGCCTTGATTTATGATTCTTTCTGTCTTTATCAGTTTTATTTTCCAACCTTTTAAAATCAAGGTGATTTCCTGTATTTCCTAAGATTTGAACGTGAAAAAGTAATAATACTTCATACAGTTAATATGCATTAAACTCTTCGAAGCCCAACAAAGAGTACTTTCAACAGTGTTTTTTTCTTTTTATCTTCACATTAACCTGGTAAGGAAGCTATAAACATATTTCCTACTAAGCAAATAAGAACTTTAATATTATTCATTAAAATATAAATCACATCCTTAATGCCATGGGAGTGCATTTATTTTTATATAAGTTTACGCTATTATTGTTGTATATTAATCCTATATTTTTTCTCGAGGACATGTTTCAAATTGTACTTCTCAGTATAAGTAGATACTTTGCAGAAGGATTTCGTACCAACTAGTAAACTTTTTAGATATATATATTTTTACTTAGTAATTTACATATTGTTAAGCAGATTAGGATACTTCTATACAGTAACTATTAAAGTATTTTCAGTATTCATTGAGATAAGTAGATCAGCTACATAGCTTCTAATATCAAGGCATTTGCTATTCTAAGAGATTTTTAAATTTACTTTTTAATACAAAATTCTCATTCTTGAAAAACAAACATTCTTTTCAGTCCTTTCAATGAGCTCTTGCTTTCATAGAAGAGAGATTCTAGGCCAGCCAAGGAAAGTCATGTGCACAAGCAGAGATGAATGAGAAACTGATGAATTATGCAAAATACCAGGAGGATCATTTGTATGGGATGTACTGGCTAGTGAATGTCAAGAGATGAAGTTTGGGAATTATAAAAGAACCTATTCAAGTATGATTTTATATGCCAAGATAATAGGTCAATAAACAGAAATAAAACTTTGTGCAGTGGTGCACACCTGTAGTCCAAGCTACTCAGGAGGATCAGTTGAGACCAGAAGTTTAAATCCAGCTTGGGTAACATAGTGAGACCCCCATCTCAAAAAAAATTAAACATAAACAGAAATAAGCTTCATTAAGTTCATTTTCCAAAAGTTATTCCCTGTTCTTTCTCACCTCTAATAGGTAATAAAGTTGCTGATATTGAGTATCAGATCCTTTACATACATTAACTCATGTAGTCCTCACAGCAACTCTTTGAAGTAGATATGTATACTACTATCCCAGTTTTACAAATGAGGAAACTAAAACAAGAACTAACTTGCCCAAGGGCACAGAGCTGGTAAGATTTGAACCCCAAACAATCTCACTCTGAAGCCTTATTCTTCATTGTCATGGTATAGCTGAAGACAGCCCATCCCAGCTAAATTAAAGTTTTGAGGATATATGATGATATTGTTAGAAATTTGAATGTAAATTTAATAAATCAGCTACAGGACAAATACTGCATGGTTCCTCTTAGGCAAGGCGCCTGAAATAGGCTGAGTTATGGAGGTAGACAGTAGGACTCTGGTTACCAGGGAAAGATGCAGAGTTCTTGTTCAAAGTATATAAAGTTAGTTATACAAAGTGAGTAAGTTCCAGAGATCTGCTATACACCATAATTTATATATTTTAAAAATTATTTTAGTTGTAGATGGGCAGCATGCTTCTATTTTTTGTTTATTTTTTATGTGGTGTTAAAGATCAAACCCAGTGCCTCACATGTGCTGGGCATACTGTACTGAGCTATAGTTACAGCCCCATTACTTATATATTTTATAATAAGACATAGCATATTTAAGTTAATAGGATAGATCTCATGTTGAGTATTCTTACAATAAATAAATATACAAAAACACTGCCAAAATATACAAGAAACTTGGAACTGATGGATATGTTCTTTTTCAACATTTTTAAAAATTTGTTCTTAGATATATAAGACAGTAGAGTATATTTTGACATATTATACATACATGGAGTATAAGTTATTCTAAGTAGGATCCCATTCTTGTGGATGTGCATGATGTGGAAATTCACTGGTTGTATATTCATATATGAAACATATGAATGTTATGTCCAATTCATTCTACTGTTTTCCCTACACTTATTCTTCCTCCCTTCCCTTCATTCTCCTTTGTCTAATCCTCCACTTCCCTTATCATATGTCAGCATCCACATATTAGAGAGAATGTTTGGGCTTTGGTTTTGGGAATTAGCTTATTTCATTTACAATGATAGTCTCTAGTCCATTCATTTACCAGAAATGCCCTAATTTCTTTCTTATTTATAGCAAAGTAATATTCCATTGTGTATATATACCACATTTTCTTTATCCATTCATCTGTTGAAGGGCACTGAGGATGGTTTCACAGCCTAGCTATTGTGAATTGATGTGGCTTCGTCACTGTAGTATGCTGATTTTAAATCCTTTGGGTATAAACCTAGAAGTGAGATAGCTGGGTCAAATGGTGGTTCCATTCCAAGTTTTCTGAGGACTCTTCATACTACTTTCCAGAGTGGTTGCACCAATTTGCAGTCCCACCAGCAACATATGAGTGAACCTTTTCCCTCACATTCTCACCAACATTTATTGTTACTTGTTTTCTTGATAATTGCCATTCTGACTGGAGTGAAATGAAATCTCAAAGTAGTTTTAATTTTCATTTCTCTAACTGCTAGTGATGTTGAATGTTTTTTCATGTATTTATTGACCCATCGTATATCTTCTGTGAAGTGCCTGTTCAGTTCCTTTTCTCACCTATTGATAGGGTTGTTTCTTTGGTGTTAAGTTTTTTGAGTTCTTTGTATATCCTGGAGATTAATGCTCTGAGATATAAATGGTAAAGATCTTCTCCCATTCCGTAGGCTCTCTCTTCACATTCTTGATTGTTTCCTTTGCTATGAAGATGCTTTTTAGTTTGATACTGTCCCATTTATTGATTCTTGATTTTACTTCTTGTACTTTAGGATTTTTGTTGAGAAAGTTGGTTCCTAAGCCGACATGATGGAAAGTTAGGCCTACAGTTTTCATAGTTTTAATAGGCACAGGGTGGTTGGTCTAATGCCTAGGTCCTTGATCCACTTTGCATCGAGTTTTGTGAAGGGCAAGTGATAGGGGTTCAATTTCACTCTGCTACATATGAATTTCCAGCTTTCCAAGCACTATTTGTTGAAGAGGCTATCTTTTCTCCAATGTATGATTATGGTGCCTTTGTCTAGCATGAGATAATTGTATTTATGTGGGTTTGTCTCTGTGCCTTCTGTTCCATTGGTCTTCATGTCTGTTTTCATGCCAATTTTGTTACTATCGCTCTGTGGTATAATTTAAGGTCTGGTATTGTGATACCTCCTGGTTCACTTTTCTCACTAAGGATTGCTTTGGCTATTCGGGGCCTCTAATTTTTCCAACTGGATTTCATAACTACTTTTTCCATTTCTATGAAGAACAACATTGGAATTTTAATAGGAATTACATTAAATCTGCATAGCATTTTTAGTAGTATGGCCATTTTGACAATGCTAATTCTGCCTATCCAAGAACATGGGAGCTGTTTCCATCTTCTAAGATTTTCTTCAATTTCTTTCTTCAGTTTTCTGTAGTTTTGATTGTGGAGGTCTTTCATCTCTTTTTTTAGATTGATTCCCAAGTATATTTTTGAGGCTATTGAAAATGGGATGATGGCTATGTTATTACATAAGTGTATACATATGTGTAATCTCAGCAAATTATATGCATTATTTCATACAGTTTGGGGTATACTAGCTAATCCTACATAAATCTGAAAAAAGTGTATAATTATATTAAGTTTGAAAACACATGCATATAGTGAAAGCACCACAATCAAAGTAATGAAGTAATCCATCATCCCCAAAAGTGTCCTCCTAACATTTGTCACTAAATTCCCTCTCCCAACACCTCCCATTCTGTTTTCTGTGACTATAGGTCAGTTTGAATTTGCTAGAATTTTATGTAAATATAATCATACATTATATCTGTCTTCATTCATTAAGGATAATCATTTTGAGATTTATCCCTGCTGTAATGTATATTGATTTTTATTGTTGAATATTCTTATACTGTATAATATAGCAGGGTTGTTTACTCTTTCACCTTTTGATGGATATTTGGGTACATTCTTCCAGGTTTGGGCTTTTATAAATAGACTGATATGAAAATTTTACATATAGTTCTTTGTATGAATGTTGAGAGAAAGAAGTCAGGCGTAAGTGATATGTATATTTTCATTTGTGTAGAGTACAACACAAGGGAAAATTATCCTATGCTATCAGAATTTGTAAGTGGCTATTCTCTGGAATGTGGTGCAGTGACCAGTGCCTGAAGGGAGCTGCTTTGGGACTCTGATAATATTTTGTTTCTTCAGTTTGATGTTGATTACACAGGTAACCTGTTCAATATATGAAATTTCAATAAGCATTGTATTTCTGATTTGTATTCTCTTATTGGTTTCTGATACACTGACTAAAAGTTAAAAGAGAGGCTAATGAACAGGTTGGGGTTCATCTAAATAGTTTTCTGTATGTAGTCTGCCTGGCAAGTCTGTTTCCTATTTCGTGGTGCAACTACCTTTCAGTAGTACCTCTTCCCATAGTAGTCTCACTCTTTTTTTTTTTTTTTACTTTTTTTTTTTTTTTTTTTTTTTTATTTACTTATTGATTCATTGAACACAAATGGAGTACAGCTATTGTTTCACTGGTTGTACACAAAGTAGAGTCACACCATCTGTGCGTTCATGCATGTACACAGGGCAATGGTATCTGTCACACATTCTGTTATTAATTTTACCCCCCACCCGCCCCCACCCCTCCCTTCCCTCTATGCTAGCTATCTTTCCTCCATTCTTGCCATCTTTCCCCCCCACATTATGCATCATCATTCATTTATCAGAGAGACCATTCGGCTTTTGGATTTTGGGGATTGGCTGATCTCACTTAGCATAACAGTTTCCAACATCATCCATTTACCTACAAATGCCATAATTTTGTTCTTCTTTATGGCTGAGTAATATTCCATTGTGTATATATACCACAGTTTCTTTATCCATTCATCTACTGAAGGGTATCTAGGTTGATTCCATAATCTAGCTATTGTGAATTGAGCAGCTATGAACATTGATGTGGCTGCATCACTGAGGCAATCTGATTTTAAGTCCTTTGGGTATAAGCCAAGGAGTGGGATAGCAGGGTCAAATGGTGGATCCATTCCAAGTTTTCTAAGGAATCTCCACACTGCTTTCCAGAGTAGTAGCCTCACTCTTTTTATACTGCTGCCTTTGTACCTTTTCCTGCAGTTGCCAGTTTTGCCATATGCAGTTGTTATTACAATGACAGTATAAACATTCTGAAAAAAAGATCAGATCTGACTCTTGCATCTCTGTGCCCACTCTGGGATGGTGGTTGGTACATAATACATATTCAATGAATTTCTGTTTGAATGATATAAAACCTTCTTGGTGGTTGCTTATGCATCTGATCCAAGGTTACCCTCAGAACCTTCACAATTTGACTTCCGTTAAAGCCTTTTGTTCCTCTGCTCTCTATAAGTTGTTGATTAAGTTGTATGCTGTTGAAATTTTTTTCTTCCTATCCTAATGCTTTGTTCTAGCATCCACTTTTCAAAATAATAATAGCATATTATTGAGTACTTGCTCTGTGCTCTGTTTAAGATGCACAGCCCAACAATACCCTCATTCCTTTTACAAATGGAAATTTAGGTACAGAGATGTTGAGGATCTTGCCTAAGATCACGTGGCTAGTAAGAACTCAAAAGTGATCCCAGGCAGTCTGACTCCAGAACGCAGGCTTTTATCCAGCAGTCTTCTGTGTTATATTAGTTGTCATGTTTTCTCCCTTTCTTTAGAACTTGGATAAACTGTTAGCTTTTCAGAATGGCTTTCTTTGAACATTTTATATGAAATAGCAGCCCTTTCCATAGGCTCTATCATTCTCATCCTTTATTTTCTAGCAACTACCACCATTGGATTTATGGGGTTTTTTCCTTCTTATATAATATCACTCCCCACTAGAATGGTGGCAGAAACTGTTTTACTTTTGTCTGTCTTCCTATCTCTTAGAATTAAGCCTAGCATATGGTCAATGTTTAAATAAATATTTGTTGAATGATGAATGAATGCTTCATAGAATCAACTTACACACTGTGGCATGTAATGCCAACAATGATGGCAAAGGATTTTAAATCTTTAAATACCTCTTAGCAGAATCCCTTTCTGCATAAAATAGAGACCACAAAGAGCCAGGCCTGGTGGCATATGCTTGCAATTCCAGTGACTCAGTAGGTTGAAGTCGGAGGATCACAAGTTCCTCCAGGCACAGCAAATTAGCAAGGCCTTCAGCAACTGAGTAAGCCCTGTCTCATCATAAAAAGATAAAAAAGGAGTGGGATGTAGCTCAGTGGTAAAGCAATCCCCAGTACCAAAAATAAATAAATAAAAAATAGAGACCAAAATGAATGTCTGTTAGGTAGAAGCAGGAATACCAATGCACATTCCATGTAGCACAACTGAACATGCCCTGATAATTTTAACTCAAGAGCATTTAATGAACATTCCTTGAAGGTCCAGTATCATGTGGATTTTCATTCTGGAGGAAATATCCTCTAACAAAAGGGAGCCTAAAGAGGGTTTTTATATATCTGGCATTTTATAATTTTCCTTTTAGACCCCTTTGTATGACTACTTCATGGAGAGTGAATATAAAGGGCACAATGGAATATAAGTTAACCCATTAGCAAAGCCATGGCAGTCATACATGGGGGAAATAACTGAAGTTCTGAAGGACAGCTGTGAAGATGGCTATGGAGCTAAGATATGAGTTTCAGGGAGAAAAGAATTCCTAGGACTCCATCATGGAGAAAGGAATAACTCACAGGTTTCTGTTTTAATCAGTAACATAGAAGGAAATAGAGACAGTCAGGGAAGATGACTAATTTTGTTTTCAACCTGATAAATTGATAGGAAGTACATGTGGCATATTTAAGTAGAGCTGTTTGTAAATAATAAGAAATTCAGACCTGAATTTGGAAGACCATCTGTAGCTGGAGAGTTATATTCCAAAGTCACCAAATACATGAAGTTGCATAGGGTGTTCCTGTCAAACATTGTTCTGTATGATTTAAACTGAAAAGGACTAATGAGAGGAAACCAAATGAATGAAAGAATTGACTGCAAGACAACCAGTAATAGAAACCAAGCAAAAGCAGTTTAAAAAGCACAGTGTTGTGTAATACCATCATTGCCACCACTGAACACCAATGTCACGGTTTCCACTGGTACCCTGCCAGCACTGGTCACTGACCCCGCTCCTCCTGCACCAGATACCAGCAGTCTCTTGCTGTCACTACTGCTGCTACTACTGCTTGAGCCATGATCAATTCCCCATGGACAGTAGCTGCTGTAGAGAGCCGCCTTAAAGAGTAAGGAGCATCTGTCTGCTGGTATAACTGGGGTACCAATTCACAGACTCCAGAGAGGCTTGAAAGTCAAGCCTCTACCTTTTAAAAAGGTAGAAGTTAATACTCACCAAGGAAAGGCCACTAGATACACCAATTTACTCACATTAGGTCACTGCTCCAAGAGGGATAGAGAGCTTTGGAACATCTCAGTAAGAAGGAGTTAGGAAAGATTTTTATAGATGATTTGGGAAAGGGTTCAGAAAAGGAATTGTCTGCTTTGAATTGGGTATTCTCCGGAATTGATGCATTTCTCCTATTGGAAATATTAGTATTTTTTATCTGTATGATAAAAGGAATAGAAAGGAACCGAAGCTATCATTAGAGAAGATGCAGTAATTCTCATATTACTAGAGGCATAAAGTCTTTGCTTTGATCTCTGTTCAGATATATTTATGCAGTTGTCTTATTTTGTTTGTTTGTTTGTTTGTTTTTGTTTTTTCTTTGTGGTCATAAAAAGTCCTCAACCAGAATTCTGTTTTGTGGAATTGCTTCTGACCAGCAGGAAAACACTGTGGTCTAGGTATTAGCTATCAGGGCTGCCTTTTCCCTTCATGGGAAGAAAGCTATGCCTCCTACCAAAACTCACAGTCACTAAGTCCTCACATGGCTCTTCTGCCCTCACCAGCAAAAAGACCCTCATCAGATGCTGGCATTTTGGTCTTGAACTTCCTGCCTCCCGAAATGTGGGAAATAATTTTTTTTTAATTTTATCCTATCCCTGGTGTTCTGTTACAGAACAACAAACAGACTAAGACAGTTATGTTCCAATAAAATGTTATTTATGAATACTAAACTTAAATTTGATATCATTTTCACATATCATAAAATAGTATTCTTTTGATTTTTTCCTCACTATTTAAATGTCAAAACCATTTCCAATATGAAGGCTGTAAGAAAAACGACAGTGGGCCAGATCTGGCCTGTGAGCTATCAGATACATTCCCTGCTTTAATAAAAAATATTATTAATATAATTCTATCACCCACATGACTGGTATAGACAAAGAAGAACTGATGGTTTTGGTTGGTTCAGGACATATCTTGTGGCATTAGAAGTTATCATAATAGTGCTTCCATTTAGTTTAGAGTCATATTAAAACTCAGAATCTATGTCTATTTTAATAGCTTTTAAATTAGGAAATATGACATATTTCACATACTGCTTCATTTTTCTGCATTGATGTTATAGGGCAAACTTTTTCATATAATTTTTTGGTTTTGTTTTTTTGTGCTACTGGGGTCTGAACCCAGGGCCTCACCCCCATTTTAGGCAAGTGCTGTACCACTCAGTTACATCCCCATCACATAGACTTCCTTTTTCAGGTGAAACCAAACTTTTATTGTTCTTTGCTAATAGAAATTCTATTTTTCGTTTAAGTATAGCAACTTACTACATATTATTATGTTTATGACATGGGTATATGCATATAAACAGACACATGTAGACATAAACATGTTTTGCTTATTGAATATATTTCTTGTCCATATATGTATATATGTATTAATTTTGCCACACATAACTTAGATTTTAGATATTTTAAAAGTAAATCTTTATATATGAATATATCTTTCTCAATCTATACCTTTATTTTTTATTTTTTTATGCTTCTATTAATGCATTATAATTATCCATAATATTGGGATTCATCTTGACCTACACACACATGAATGGAATATACTTTGCTCTATTTAAGTCCCCAGTACTTCCTCTTCCTTTCCTCTCTTCCTTTCTCCTATTCCCATTTCTCTACTGCTTTTAATTTTATTTATTTATAGTTTTTTAAATTAATGCTTCATAGACATAAAGATGAATTTCACTGTGGTATATTCATATATGTACATAGCATAATTTGATCAATTTTATTTCACTATTTCTTCCTTTTCCCTTTTCTTCCTCCTCCCCCCCATCCCCTTTCCTTTTTTTTTTTTTTTTTTTTGCGGTGCTGGAGATTGAACCCAGGGCCTTGTGCTTGCAAGGCAAGCACTCTACCAACTGAGCTGTATCCCCAGCCCATCCCCTTCCTTTATTCCACAGATCTCCCTTCTATTCATGGAATCCCTCCCCCCACTTTTTTTCCCTCATTTTGGTCTAGCTTTCATATATGAGAGAAAATATTTAACCCTTCACTTTCTGAGTCTGGCTTCTTTCACTTAGTATAATATTCTCCAGTTTCATCCATTTATCAGCACATACCATAGTTTCATTCTTCTTCATGGTTGAGTAAAACTCCATTGTACATATGTACTGCATTTTCTTAATTCATTTATCTCTTGATAGGCACCTGTGCAGGTACCATAATTTAGTCACTATGAATTGCACTGCTATAAACATTAATGTGCCTGTATCACTATATTATGCTGCTTTTAGTTCTTTTGAATAAATACCAAGGAGTGGTAGAGCTGGGTCATATAGTGGTTCCATTTCTGGTTTTAGGAGAATCACCATACTGACTTCCAAAGTGTTTGTACAAACTTGCAGTCCCACTAATAATGTATGAGTGTACTTTTTCCCCACCTCCTGGCCAGTATTTATTATTCCAGTTATTGATTCTTGATTTTCTTTCTTGCACTCTTCTTGTTAAGGAAGTTGATGCCTGAGTAAATACAATGGAGTGTTGAGCCTATATTTTTTTTCGAGAAGTTGCAAAGTTTCTAGTCTAATTCCTAGATCTTTGATCTACTTTGAGTTTACTTTTGTGCAGGGTAAGAGATAGGGATCTAATTTCATTCTTCTACATGTGGATAACCAGTGTTACCTGCACCACTTGTTCAAGACTATCCTTTCTCCAATCTGTATTTTGACTCTTGTCAAGTATCAGATAACTAAATCTATGCAGTTTTGTCTCTGTGTCTTCTATTCTGTCTCTGTTTGTCTTCATATCTATTTTGATACCAATACCATGCTATTTTTGTTTGTAAATGTTATTATCTATTGGTCAACTTCACATGAGAACCTTCATTGGTTGCATACAAACCAAGAACCTTGGTTTTGTTTTCTTTTGTTTTTTGATCTATAAAAGTTGACTTTTTTGATAGTATATATTATTCTTCCAAGAGGCCAACTCATAATAAATATTTTCCTCGGCAATTCCTCATAAAAATGCAATTATTCTCAATTTTTAGTTTTTTAATCCAAGAGGATCTCTGAAATGTATTTAATAGAGCTATTTTAATCTCTTGACCTCCAAAACTAAATTAACCGGAGAATGGCCCCCATAGGAGAACCTAGCTCATTTAGGATCGTGTAAATGGCTCAGTAAGGCTTTAGATCATATTATGTATAGGGATTTTATAGGCAATAAAACCAGAAACTTAAGCTGTTATCAATTATAAGGTACTTTGGAGGCAGTGTTGAGAAACTTGGATCTTTTCCTGAAATAATTTGATTTCTGAGCTCAGAAATGACATGATCAGATGATTTGGAGGATTACCTGATAAGAAATGATATACAGATTAGAAATTGCTGAAAGCGGAGGCAGGAAGATTAGTGATGAGACTACTAAAAATGCCTGGGTTATCAAAATCCCAGAGGTAAGATGGGCTAAAGAGATGGAATTTAAAGTGAGCACACATTTAAGAGATACAACAGAGGTGGGATAAACAGAAGGTGTTTGTTAGTTTGGTTTTTTTTGGATCTTTAAATATTTTTTAGATATTGATAGACCTTTATTTTATTCATTTATTTACATGTGGTGCTGAGAATTGAACCCAGTGCCTCACACATGCTAGGCAAGCACTCTACCACTGAGCTACAACCCCAGCCCCTAAGCAGCAATTCTTAACTGACTTATTTGGAGCGTGATAGAGAAAGCAAAATGATTAGAATGGCTTCTAGGTTTTCTATTATTTGAGGCCGTTGGGAGAATTTTGTTAATGTTCATCAAAATAGGGAAAGAGGAGAGGAAAGTTTTTTTCTACCATTCCTGCATTTTGATACTCAGCCCTTCTTTGCTCAGTAGGGAATTGGGCTTTGACTTCTAGTTTGGCAACATAGGTCCTCTCCATCTCTCAGAGCAAGATGCTGCTCACAGTGTGGAGGTTCAGTTTGGTTTGACCCTGGGAACATGACCTACTGTAGCTTGACAGGGGAATAATTTTCAGAACCATATTTCTCCAAAAGATGAATTGCTCTTGAGAAAGAATTCTTCCTCTTTTTCATGGGCATTAATGTTAAGAAAACAAAACTTCTCTAATACTCTCCATGTTGCATAGAATTTTATTGAGAAAATATTCTGCTATTTCTAGAATTTTTTAACACCTATGTAAGTGCTGATATTAACATCATTTTCTTTGCTTGGCATTTCCTTCCTTCTCTCTGCATCTGGTAAACTCTTTTTGTCTTAAACCCTAATTCTAATATCTTACACGAAGCCTTTTCTAGGTCAGGCCTTAAATTACACGTTTTCTGGATCTCTGGCTTCTTCTGGGTTGAATAAATCCCAATCACAACAAATTAATACATTAATTTCATGATTATTTAATTTCTGCATTCCCTAACAGAATTCGAGCTCCATCAAGGCAAAGGCTGTGCCCATTTGTTAATCCTTGAGTTGCTATCACACTCAAAATAAGTTCTCATAGCAACCACTGTTGTTATTAATGGGAAGCTTTTATAAGGATTCTACTAGATTGTTAGGTACCTGCAGACCATAGCCATAGCTTAGCCCCAACTGTTAGCCTAGTTCCTAGCATCTAGTGTGTGCTCAAAAGATGTTTGTTAAATTAATGAAAAAAAAAAACAGCTATTTGACCAATGAATTTAAAAGGCTTAATTTGTGGGAATTTATGCAGTGAGGTATCCAAGTAGTGGGAAAAAAAAAATACCAGTTCAGATGATCAGCTTATTTTGCCCACAGTGATAATGATTTCAGGAATCAGACTTTTTCTTCCACCTTGGGCAACTGGCCAAGTGTTTTGTCATATTGAAAAAGTTAATCTTTCCTCAATTAAATTCTGTTCTGCAGGAATATAATTTTTCTTAAGAAGCCATGGCTGATCTTATGACTATTTTAAAGTAAGATTTACTTTTTCATAAATATAATTACCTATAAGAAATAATGCACTTGACTTCATTGTCTTTTCCAGTTCTGTGACTAAATGAGTTTTCATTATAAGCACATTTCACAATGGTCTCATTTCAAATGGTTTTCTAATCCATTGTTATTTTTATTGTACAGTCCATTATTTCTGATGGCTATCCTATTACACTCTATTTCACAACTTCTAAGTTCTGATTGTTATAATCATTTTAGCACGATAATCTTTATGCTACATTATATTCATAGGAAAAAATTAGTCCTGGTTAAGGCCAATTTGAAAGTTATTCTAGGTAAAATTTGTATAATTGCATAGAATTTGTATGAATTTGTATAAATTGCCATTATAAATGATCTTATGCTACTTAAAGCACACATCATTTCAATTATTAGATAAAATCTAATTGCAATTTATAATAGATATTATTAACAAGCATACCAGTAAAAACAGTTTTAACACTCAAAGGGCAAGGGAAGAATCTAAGGAACAGCTACCTTGACATAGAACTAATGGTGTTGAGCCAAAAATACTAACGGCAACTGATGCAAATTTCATTTTAAAGAAAAACAACCTAGAGAAAAAAAATTACGAGATCATTTACTTTGAAGATATAACAAATAGAAAAAAAGAACAATATAGATTGAAAAATATTAGCATCATTATTTCTGAAACTATGCAGTAATAAAAAGTCAAAGAAACTGTACACATATAGGAACCAGACTTCTGAAAAGCCAAAAAGATAAAATGTTAGAAAAGAATACAACAATCCACAGAATAATTCATGAAAGTGAGAATATCAAAATGAGAAACTAGAAAAGTCAAATGTGGGAAGGAGAAGCAAGTGGTACTCTGAATCCTACATGATTTGTAGAAAAGCCTGTTTTTTAACCTAACTTTAAGATTAACATAAAAAATATATAAATTCATTGCTATTTATTTTCTGATTATTTTTAAATTATGTACTGTTTTCCATGGTCCCCAAAGCATTTTGTACTTAAAATAGTAACTTATTCATTTACTCGTTAATTTAGTTAAGCTTTCCTTATGTATTTAATTTTTATATTATGAAAATATGTTTTCTAATCAAAAATGTTTTATTATTCATTTTTTTGTTGTTTAACATATACTAAAACTCAAAATATAAAGCAGGGTTTTCTTTATTTTAATGTGTTAAGTCACATCACTTTCAAGGACCTCTGTTCAGTGAACTGTTTTTGTTTTAAATGTCACCAACAAACAATGTTATCCTCTTACAGGCACCTAATTGCAAGTGTATCAGAAAACATGTTTTTGACTACAAATAACCTAATTCTGAGTAATAGTAGGTATTAGTAGGTTATAATAGTAGGTATATTTTTACCACAACAAAGTTTCAAGGAAAACAATACCAAGTCGGTTCAGTAGCTTAATCACTTAATGATTTAAGTTGAAATTTAAGCTTAAAAACTTGGCGTTTTTCTGCTTCTGTACCATCATCCCCAGAATATTAGCTTTCATTCTTGGACCTGTTACCTTGTGGATGCAGTGTCTGCCACAACTCCAGACATCATGTTCCCATCCAACCACAAAAGAAGAGGAAGAAAGGGGAAGGAGGGGAAAGTTTTCATGTTTCTGAAATCAGGGAGAGAAAATCTTTCTCAGAACCTCCCCCAGCAGATTTCTCTTCTTGTTGTAGTACCCAGAACTGAGTCATGTGTGCACTTCCTAGTTACAAAGGCAGTCTGGCCAGTAAAGATCTGGCATTTCCAGTCTGAGGCAAATAGATTCTGCTGGCAAGGAAGTGGGGAAGACCACCATGGGTCCCTTGTCACATTATTTCCAAAGACCCTATCCTCTCAAGTTCAAACTCTCTGACATGTTAATCACAAGTTATTTCCATTGTTCATTATAATCATAGTATCAACAATCTAAGGTCAAATCTATGTAAAAGTATACTAATCTTAATATTCAGAATGCTTGATATAACAAGTTATGCTTTTTTCTCTGACGTACAGCCAGGAAACAATAATCCTAACACACCTGTTTGTGTGAATGTGCATGTATGCACATACACATGTGTTTTCAATGAGTCTCTTAGGAAAGGAACTTCTTGTTCTTGTTATCCTCTGCTCTGTTATCCATAGAATCCTAAAAGAGCACAAATTCTGCATTAAGTATGTTTCAGTATCATTCAAATCTATGGGCCTATTATGTAGACTGCCATATGCTCTAGTCAAAAGGAGCATATTCATAGTTGATTATGTTTCTCATAACCTTTTGATTGGATGCTGCAGAGAGCAAGTTAGGCACTCCAGTCCTGCAGTGTAGACCTCCACACAGATAATTGCCAAAGTTCCTGACTACATGGCACCTTTTCCCCCACAAAGAGCTCTATAAGCCTGACAGGCATTATTACATCTTTACTGTATTTTCATGAATTAATCATTTTTGGTCAGTGGTAAAATTCAGGCACAGGGTAAATGAATAATTGGTTCTGTTTATAAATCCAAGAGGACTTCAGAGACAGTATAGTCATGCCTCTCCTCAATTTAATTAGATCCTTTATTAAAAGAAGTAGTGCAAAATTTGTCACATAAATGGTTCCTGTTCTTAAGATACAATTTGACAATTTAATCTTTCTATTTCATTCAACAAGTACATCTTACCAAATAAATTGGAGGTGTTCTTGAGAGGTCACTTGTGAATTTCTTTTTACAGAATCTTTTTTTCCTCATGTTGTGCATTAAACTTGGGATAAGAAATTAAAGGAAAGAAAACTTTTCCAGTAAGACATCACAAAATTAACCAGAACTTATGAAATAATGAATATTTAAATGAAAAAAATCCTAAGGAAGTATTCAAAATATATGACAACTTGATGCAAATTATGTATTTCAAATATTTATTCTAATCATTTAAATACTCCACAGAGGAATATCTTAAGGGATCAGCATTATTAACAAACTAGTCTGAAAAATTAGTTCTTCCCAATATTCGATAAAATAATAGATGCTTAATTTGTCATTTATCTTCTAGGAGGACACCAGAAGCTCATGACATTTTATTTTGTTGTTCTCAAGGGGAAGCTAGGTTAAAATGATGACAAAAACATTAAAACCATAACTGTGACCTTTCTTGAAGATGTAGTAATAATCAGGAGAAAAATTTTACATAAAACATTTGATTAAGGATTACATTATTATTTGCTTTCAGAAACTTAATTTATTTTAATTCCTGGTTTGTTATACATGTAGTAATAAGGTATGCCAATAGTTTTGTCTTTAAAGAATGTCAATTTCTGGGCTCTCTACTCATTAGCACCTATGCTGCTAAAAAGGAGCTGGGGATGTAGCTCAGTTGGTAGAGTGCCTGCCTCGCAAGCACAAGGCCCTGGGTTCAATCCCCAGCACTGCAAAAAAAAAAAAAAAATAGACAAATTATCAACAAGGGAGCAAATTATAATGTGAAATTGGCAAGTCTAAATTATAAAATACAAACATCCACTACAGGTGGTACACAGACTAAGCAAAGTGAAAAAATGCCTTCCCTAGGTTTCACTGAGAGAGAAACATCTGAGAGGAGTTTTCCTGTCCTTGTGCCATGAACATCCCTTAATTGGAGAAAGTGTCTGAGCATATTTGAAAGACAAGTTAAAAGCAGAAATGCTTAAGCCCATGCCAAAAATTTGCAAAATCCTGCAAGTCAGCAAACCGAAGTTACTGCTCTGGGAATTTAATAGTCCTGTCACTTTATGTGGTTTCAGAGGTAATTGTACATTTGAATAGATAAAACCTCTGAATCTGATAAAAAGAAAATCATAGATTGTACAATGTTATGAAAGTGACAGATGCATCAAGATTCTGCATTATTTTCCATCACTGCTCCAGCTTCAATCTTTGCAATTGGATTAATGCTATAAAGAAATAACATGATTAAAAGTACTTAATTTTAATAAATGCAACCAAAATGACAGCATTAAGAGCAAATTTCTCTAGATGCTAGTAACATGTACTCTAATAAATGAAGACTTCAAACAATAAATATAGTTATTGAGGAGCTACTTCCTAATAATAAATATTCTTAGTCCTTAATTTATGTGTCATATATTTATTCACAAGTTTGAAAACCTCAATATTCTTAGTGACTGGGCTTATAGCCTACACCTATAAGTCATCCAGATGTAAGATTTCAAGAACTGGTGCAGACCAGGAGTTGGGAAACTATGGCTTCTTGTCCAAGTTTGGATGCCTGTTTTTATAAACTAAGCTTTATTGGAACACAGTCTTGTCATTTGTTAACATATCATCTAGCTTTTGTGCTAGAATAGCACAATTAAGTAGCCCAAACATGGACCACAGAGCCTGAAACATTTTCTATCTGGCCTTTTAAAGAAAAAGTTTGCTGATCCCTGGCATAGACCATAGTAAACTGTAGAACACATCCTTTTCATTAAAATATTTGTTTAAACAACAGCCAAGATGAACAAAGCAGGCCAGATTCAGATGCCTGGTCAGTGATGGGAAAAAGATGAAGACTATGGGTCACCCCTGTCACTGATTTTTGTGTAACATTGAGGGAGTCACAAACACTCTAGTAAGAAGTGATCGTTTCCCTTTACTAAGGTTGCAGTGCATAAACCAAATGACAAAATCAGATAGCCTTTCAGGGAACGAAGTCCAAAGCAATCATGAATGCAAGAATCTAAAGTGAATATTGGAAGCCAAGGTACAGAGCTGAACAGGTCAGAATGTTGAGCAAACAAACCAGTAAAATCTAATCAAACTTGAATATCCAAAATAGCACACTTACGTACACCTGGGCTGGGTGTTCATGGAGCATGTAGTTCTCTGATCTCCTGGCCTGAGATGGACAAGGATGCAGTTTCATCATGTAACAAAAACACCTGCAAAAACTTCTAGCAAAGCATGTTCTTAGTCTAAGAAATGTCCTGCAGAAAAGAAAACAAAATGTTCCTTGGTCACAAAAACAGGAAATAGCCTAAGCTGTTTACATCTGTTAGAGAATCACAATGAACATTTGTATATTTTATTTGAGAAGTTCTGCCAATAAGAAATCTATTTTTACAACAAGCCTTGCTGAAATGTACTGGCCATCTGAAATCTTTAAAAAATAATGTAACACCTATGAATCCTTGAGAAAACTTGAGGAAAGAGTGACCTAGACTGAATTAGATCTCTGACAGCTTTCCCTAAGTATTTTAACAGCTAACTCTTATAGAGCATTTACCTTGTGCTCACCTATCTCAAGTTTTCATCATTGCAATAACTCTATAACATAGAGATTCTTATTATCATACTCCCATAACAGGTGGGAAAACCAGGGGCAAGAATATTATTTAGCTTATTCAAAGTCAAATAGGTAGTAAATTGTAGAATCAGGATTTGGACCCAGATTCCTGATTAGATTCAGGGATATCAGATTCTGAGTAGTCTGAATCCAGAATGCATGGCCTTAACTAATATTCACATACAGTTTCGTTCTGTTTCAGATATCCAGAGAAGTTAAAAAAAATGCTTAATAATTTCATTCAATATATCTGTTCAGCTGAAAGTTTTCAAACCTATTATTGTAAATGTTAGGAAATAAATACAAGATTTAGGTATCCAGGGACTGGTGAACTTTAGCTTTATCTGCCATTGTCCATCATGCATATTCTACTATAAGTTCACTAATGTATGTTCATTACACTATTCATTCAAATAGGTTATCAGGATATCTCCTTGACAACTGTTAATTAATTATAGATAGATAGAAATTGAGTAGTTTATCTTTGTAAATATTCTGGAATTCAAACTTCTCATTGGTAAAGTATCACTCATTCATACCTGTTTGAATCTCTTCATTTAGCAGACCTGATTGAGGAGGGATTTATGCTGTGAAAAAATCTGGCAAGTTGCTTGCTCTTGTGGAGTTTAAATCTAGCAGATGGAGGAAAAAAAAATTTGTAAACAAGTAAATAAAAATTAATTTGTGTGGTAAGTGTTAAGAGAAAAGAAAACAGGGTAATATTTAAAGTGAATGCAGGAAGGATATATCATTTTGAATGGTGGGAGAAGGATTATGTGAGGAGGAAACACATGAGCTGAGATGAGGAAAGGAGCTGGCTCTGAGCTGCTAGCTATGAGATTTACAGGAAGAACGTCACAGGCAGGAAAACAGTAATCATAAAAGCAACAATCAGTAATTTTACACATTTCTAAAATCTTTACATGTACAGCTACATATCAGTAAATATTATCTATTATACATATAGTCAGATATTTACATATGTGTATATTCATTCTACATCATTTAAAACTATCATATGGTTGGTAAATATCATTTAACACAATCAGTTTCACTAGAACATTTTAAGGCTTCTCAGTTTCTAGGACTAGATCCAACATATGACCCAGCTATTCCACCTCTCTGTATTTGCCCTAATAACTAAAATCAGCATACTATAGTGATATGTGCATACCCCTGTTTACAGCATCTCAATTTGCAACAAATTATGGAAACAGTGTACCCATCCATCAGTGAATGAATGGCTTAAGAAAATGTGGTGTATATACATGATAGAGTTTTATTCAGCTTTAAGAAGAATGAAATTATGTCACTTGCAGGAAAATGGATGGAACTTGAGAGCATTATGTTAAGTGAACTAAGCCTGACTCAGAAAGTCGAGGGTCATATGTTTTCTCTCATATGTGGAAGCTAGAGAGGGAAAAGAAAGATGGGTGGAGGGAGTAGAACTCATGGAAATTGAAAGGAGATTCATAGAATAGAGAAAAGGGACCAGGGGAGAAAAGGAGTGAAAGAGTAAATACTGTGGGATGATACTGACCAAATTACATTGTATATCATGTGCATGAACAAATATGTAACAAAAAAATCCCATCATTATATTTTAATATAATGTGTTTTAGTCAGCTTTTTTGCTGTTGCAACTAAAGGACCCTACCAGAACAGTTGTAGAGGATAAAAAGTTTATTTAAGGACTCACAGTTTCAAAGTCTCATTCCACAGATAGCGGAGTCTATTCTTCTGGGCTCAAGGTGATGCTGAACATCATGGCGGAAGAGTGTGGCAGAGGGAAGCAGCTCACATCTTGGTGAACAAGAAGCAGAGAGAAAGAGAGAGAGAGAGAGAGACTCCACTTGACAGATACAAATATATGCCCTATAGCAACACCCCCAATGAATCACTTTCTCCAACTACATCCTACCTGCCTCCAGTTACCACTCAGTTAATCCCATCAGAGATCAATCCGCTGATTATATTAAGACTGTAACCCAATCATTTCTCCTCCAAACCTTCTTGCATTGTCTTACATGTGAGCTTTTGGGGGACACCACATCTAAATCATAACATAATACACCAATTAAAAATGGAAGAAAAGAAGGACTTCTCCCTTAAGATAACTAAGTTAACATATAAATGAATCTAAATAACCAGCAAGATAATTGGTTTAGATAGATGAAGATCAAATTGTCAGCAGTACTAATGGAGAGTGTGCCTTGAACCTGTGACCAAGTACTATTGTTTGCTCCCTGACCTATGGTAGCACTCATGTCTTTGAAGTCAAGCATTTGTGAAGGGAAATAGACCAACTGTGCTTCCCATGAGGACACAGAGATAGCTTCCAGATCCACACATACTTACTTCAAATGAAGGAGCAAAGCCAAGGGTACTCTATGAATGAAGCAGGCTGGGCTCAACCAACTTAAGGACATGGCTCCTGGGAACCCCAACCCCATTATTCTTAGTAGAAAAATGAGGCAGACAAATGGAGATAAGATGCTCACTCTCCAAGAATACATAATGGGAGGGGACATTTGACAATGTCTGGAGGCATTTGTTGTTACAGCTGTGGGGTGCCACTAATGTCTGGTGGGTAGAGGCCTTACATGCTGCTGAACATCTGACAATGTAGAAGATAGTCCTCTACAACACAAAGTTATCTCACTAAGTGTCAGTCATGCCAAGATTGAGAAGTACTGCATCCCAGAAGTCTCCTTTCTCAGCCATGAATGTTGGACATTCAAAACACAAATAGAAATATTTAGAATTTTTCCCTTTGGACCAAAATCTTTTGCTTTCTTTGAAGATATCTGTCCATATTACATATATTATTACCTTAAGTTGCAATATCAGAAAAAATTATTATATCTCAAATGTACATATACTCTTTTAGTATTTTCATTATTTCTTTTCAAATGTGCAAATATGTGATTCTCCAAAACCTAACACAAATGTCACCTCTTCTTGAAATTTTTCCTAATTACTGAATTGTGAGTTGTTCCCTCTTCTGAGTTCCAATGGCAATATATACACACTCCCATCCTAACACTTATCACTGCATGAAGTAATTGTTCATTTAAAGGTCATTCCCATTTCGAAAATAAGCCTCTTAGAGTAGAGTTGTGTAGGATGTGCTGAACATCCTACAACATACATGGTACCCACTATAGCAAAGAATTAGCCAGCTCAAAATGTCAATAATCCCTATGTTGAAAAACTCAGCATCTCAGAAATCTTTGTTACTCCAGTGCCCACCTACTGCCTGCCATAAAGAAGCGCACGCTAAGTAAATGAATGAACTCTAACAAAGAACACTACTAACATAAAATACCATGAGTTCTATTTTATTTTTTCTAACAGTCTTTTGTTTGTATTCTTATAAAATTACACACTTAATGTATTAGTCCATCTAAAAGGAAAATTCAGGGGACAATTTGACAGGATGATTATAGTTAGTAACTACCACATGAACAAGAAAAGCAATAGGCTATGGACTGTCTAAAATCAAAAATCTTGTGTGTAAGTGAAAATGTAGAAAGAACATTGAATGGAATCTTTTAAAAGACAGATAAGAGTCTAATAAGCTTAAAGATATAAGTAATGGTTTTGGAAAGACAACTTCAGAAATAGGAGAATATAGCATTAGAGATTTAGCTCAGTGGCAGAATGCTTGCCTAACATGGGTGAGGTCCTGGGTTCAATTCTCAGCACCAGGAAAAAAACAGGAATGTAATAATATAATGACAGAATGAAACTGGTAATAGTAATTAAAACTTGATGGAAACCAGGATCATACAAGCAAAATGAAATAAATTCAAAATAGAAGAAAATATATTTTAACAAAATAATTTAAGCTCCAAGAAACAATTAAGAAAACTTCATGGAAAATCTGTCACCACCCTCTCCTTTTGCCCTGGGACCCCAGAACAAGCAAATTGTAGAGAATGGTAAGAAGCTGTATCATAAATCTAATATACAGTTTCCATGTATGAAGTTATGAACCAAATTTTTCAGAAGCAGTAGCCCAAGACTAGGATAAGAAAATAAAAAGGCTAACAGGTGACTTGGAGGCTTCCTCTTCTCCCTGTAGAAGGAATCAAATTACCAATAGAAGCCTAATAAATAATTGTTTCTTTATACACTATCTTAATCAGACCACATTTAGAGGGGAATTTTCTACTTAAGTGCCACCTGGCCCTCAGAAACAGAAAATGTTTCAGGATTTTGGTTCACACAGAGTTTGTCTCAGCTACTCAATTCTGTGTTTTGGGACAAAAGCAGCCATAGATTCTATGTTAACAAAAAGAGATGACTGTGTTCCGATAAAGCTTTATTTATAAAAACATAAGTGACATATTCAGATCTGGCCCTGTTTTGGAAAATAAACATTGGAAAGTTTTAGTAGGGGCTTAGAAATCCCTATCATACAAGAGATAATTTAAGACATCAAGATATTCACCCCAGAAAAAAAGACAAATCTTATAACTGATAAAATTTGCTTCAGAACACTCAGGTACAAGATACCACTTCTCTCTTAATGAAATTAATTTCATCTAGGTCTTCAGTCACAAAGGCTGGCAACAAAAACCTGTTCTCATTTTCACATTATATTCTCCTTGGACAACAGTGGGAACCAAGAGTAAATAGTGTTCAGGAAATTGTGGAAGGGCCTCTGTCTTTGGATCATTGAGGTTCTCACTAGAATAATTGCTGCCTAAGACTACTTGGGCAAATCAAATGCAGTTGACTTTGCTGCTCCTGTGACTATTTATCACTCACTTGCCAGCTTGGCCCCTTGAACACCTTGACTCCCAAGATTTTGGTGCCCATTGTTTTTGTTTGTTGGGCGTATATATTCCCAGAGAAATTTTTAGAGAATCTGCCACTCCACAATATTCCCAGAATCAGAAAAACCTAATGGTCTCTTCATAGGACCCAGTATCACATACCCCTGTTAATCAGAAGCACCTATTTGTTGGTCTAGATTTGGGAAGAAGTGAAACAGACGTTTACCTTACAAAGCTGGGCAAGGTTTCACAATCTTCTTTGGATTGCTGGTCCCACCAAGCCCTTCTAGGTATCCTGAAACATATTTTGAGATCTGGGTGAAGAAAAGAGGCATGTATTTATGAAAAACCATTAATTCAGGAAAATATGTGGAAATTCCAAGTAAATCAGGGAAATTCCAAGTAAATCATGGAAAAGAAAGAAAATGGTATGTGAGTTTAAAAAGTCATCTTAAGGTGAAACAGATAAATATCACCTTTTTATTTCTCAAAGCTTTATTTCCATTCAAGACTTTTACCCCTGCCCCTCACTGTTTCCTATTAAGTGTTCCATATTCATGTCAAAGCCAATATAATATTTAAAATAGAATTCATTGCATCCAACCAATCTCCATATTAAATTTATTCCATTCTAATATTCCCATACTGCTATTCAATCTAGAAGCTATCTTTAATTTCTTCCCCTTATTTTTTTTTTAAACCAGGAATTGAACCCAAGGGTGCTCAACCACTGAGGCACATCCCCAAGTCTTTTTTAATTTTGTTTTTAGAGACAGGGTCTTACTGAGTTGCTAAAGCTGACTTTGAACTTTCAATCCTCTTGCCTCCGCCTCCTCTTGCAAGAATTACAGGCATGTGCCACTACCTCTTCCTCTTTTTAGCATCCCACATCTATCTGGTCCTCATAACGACTGAAGTCATGTCTTTCTCCAAAGTATCTCTCATATCTGTTACCATGTTATCTCCCACATGAACTTAGGACAGTCTCTTATGTGGCCTCAATGCTCATACATCATCCAACATTTCTCACACCTTTCCCTGCTGCCAAATGAGCTTTCTGAAACCCAAATCAGATACCTCCTTCCTACCTGAATATTAAAGGCTTTGATTTCCTTCAAAGTAAAACTCAAACTCCTTGGCTTGATATTTGAGATGACCTCATGATCTGGCCTTTGCTAATATGTTCTTTTTTTATTTCTTATTGTTTCTTAGTCCTTTTCTTATTATTTCTTACTGCTTTTTATTTCTTACTAAATTTACCAACCTGTAGTTTTTTGGATGGGCCTTGATCTCTTTTCATTCCCTCTTGTGACATTTTACCCTGAGATGACCATGTCCCCTGACTCTCATGGAACCCAATCAACTACTCCAAAATGAAGCCTCATTAGAGCCTGCTATTTTCTATTCCCACCCCCATAAGGCAGAAAATGTACCTCTCCTAGTGTTCTCTAACAGCCTATGAGTCTATGAAGTTGTTCATTATCTTAATGATTTCCTCTTAAGATTATGAGCCTCTTAATAATAGAAACAATGCCTCAGACTTAGAAGATAATTAAAAAATCAACATTTATGGTACCAAATATGTAATATTGAGAGATTAATAGGTAAAGGCATATGAACTAGAAGAAAACTTTAGTAAAGGGTTTACACTTGGAAAACTGATCTCAAAATCCACACCAATCTCCATGTTAAATAAGTTGGTCAGTTCTATCATCCATCAGTAACTGTCATTTTTTGTTACTTCATCCTCCTTAAAGTGTTTTCATTCTATGGCTTCCAAGACTCTTCCACACTCTTCTGATGTTTCTTCTAGGACCCCAGTTCCTGCACAGTCTTCAATTGTTGGCAATTTCTCAAGTCCTCTTACACCTATCATCTTCCCATCTACACTCATTACCTTGGTGATATCATGTTTTCAAGACTTCATATGCTACCCCTGTGCTACCAAGATCAAGTTACCTATCTCTCCTGGAATTCTCCCCTGAACTCAGCACCTGTTTAACATCTCTGACTGACTACACAACAGAAATTTCTAACTTAAATTTCCAAAACTGAACCTCCAATCTACCCACAGCCCAAGTTCACCTGATCTTCTCCACAGTCAATAGCATGTTCATCCTTATAGTTGTTCAGACCAAAACATACTTTTAGTCATCCTTGACCCTTCTTTATGTCACTCCCCAGGGTCAATCCATCAGCAAGACATTTGGCTCTAATCTTACCTACATCCAGAATCCAACCACTTCTTAGCATTTCCATTGCCACCACCCTGGCCCAACTCACCATCACCTTTCAATTGGCTTACTACATCAGCCTCCTACTTGATCCTCTGTTTCTATCTTGGTTCTCCTCAGTCTATTTACAAGCCTGCAGTCACAAATATCCCTTTAAAACAAGTAATTTCTTTCATCCAAACCTTTGAGTGACTCTCCTTCTTACTCAGAATCAAAGCCAAATGTCAGGATTGAACTATAAAACTGCATTATCTAACTCCCCAGTACACCATCTCCTTATCTACCTTGCCCACTCTTGTTCAGACACATTGGTCTCCTAGGATATCTTCAAGAAAGCAGCCTGTCTCTGCTTTGGAATCTTCCAATTAGCATGCTTCTTCATTTCCCTTAAGCCTTGGCTCAAATTTCAACCTCTTGATAAAGTCTTACCTGATCACCCCATTAAAAATAAATACCCATATGAATTCTCCCTATTCATCTCCTCTACTTAAGGTATTTTTTACGTAGTATTTATAACCATCTAATATATTATTCAATTTTACTTAATTAATTTGTTTACTAACATTCTTCTCCTACTAGATGTAAAGTTCTTTGAGGCAGGAATTTTTACCCATTTGTTCACTGCTGTACCCCAAATTGGACATAATAATCTCCAAATAATAGTTGCCAAGTGAAGACACAATTCACACATATTTTGCATTTCTGAGTGCCTAACAGTGACTGGATTGCAGTAGTATTTCACTCGGTGTTCATAAAGTCTCTGTAATTTCTGTATGCACTTTAAAGATGAAGAAATTAAAATTTCTAGGATTTGATTCTATGATGCTTTGTGAATTTCTGTATAGGTAGGACTTAATGGCAGCTTTCTGGGTGGTGGGGAGATTAAAACTCTTTCAGAAAAGTGCTTTCTTATGTTATATTTTTACTTGAGAGTAGTTTGAGAAATGCTGACTGAATGTGGGGGAGTGTGCTAGGGTACCCAAACCTTTGACACGAATTCTTGCCCAAGGTTTTATAATTATTCAGAGCTGTTGAAGCATGAAGTCAATATTTTTAGGAGCCAACACATACAATTTGTCTGTAATGGAAACTCAGAGGAGTTGAAAGTGACAAGACTGATGATAAAATTGTGCCATACTGTAGAGTTTGTTTTATAATGCACTGCTAAGATTGAGTTCATCTATGGTTCTTAAAATTGTGGTGATTCTTAAAAATATAGACAGTGGGTCCCCACCATATACCTCCTACTGGTGTAGATATTTAACAAACTTCCCAGGATTTTATTAAGTGTCATCCCTGCACTTCAACCATAAACTGGTATTTGGGAGCTAATGGTATAGATCATGGTAAACTGCTAAACATTTTCAGCTGGAATTTTGCATACATTCTGAGTATTTGCAACTTACGTCTGGTTGAAGAACACCCAAATTTTTAGGTACTATACAAGTAGGTAAATCTGACAAAGGATTGGCTGGAATGTCTTTCAGAATAATGTGTCATATGCTGCCTCACAACAGTATTTTTCTCTATCTATTATAGGTCAATGCACAAACTGGCCCAGTTGGAAAGACTTGACTTAGGCAATAATGAATTCAGTGAGCTGGTAAGCAAATGCATTTTCTAAACTTGATAAACACATTCCAGGAGATTATTTCTTTTGCACTGTCTTTGTAACCCCAGGTATTAAACCAATGAGCACACATTTGCATTTGCTAAATATACAAAATAAAATCTGAGAGTTAAAGCAATTGTATAGTAAGCCATAAGGAACTGTATATTAGGTTACACCAAAAAATTATTGGGGTTGAAGCAGAGACATATTATTAGTTTGAGCAACAGCGAGGTGGCAGGCACCAGGTTAAGTGTTTTACATGTGTTACCTCGTTTCATCCTGATTTGACATGTTGCCATTTTTAACTTTATGGAAATGAGCTCAAGATGGTCACTGACATATATAGCTATTATGTGGCTGAACAGAGATTAAATAGAGACTTGATTAACTCTGAAGTTCAAACCTGGACATTATTTTCCCTTGAAGGTTGCTTGGTAGCATGGCATGAAAGATGGGAGTCACCAAGGGCATTTTATTTCCAATTGCACTGGAAGTGTCTTGAAACCTTACTGCCAGCAAGATTGGACAATTCTGCTTATTCCTTTCAAGCTTCAGTTTTCTTTAAAATATGTGTGGAGTTCAGCATCTCAAATGCAAATTAGAAAGCAAATATTCCTTTGTAATTCTCCCTCTTGAATATTTTCAAATATCAAGTTAAACTCATCTAAAATGCATTTTAACTGTTTTTATTGTTTTATTTGTTGGTTTTAGATATACATGACAGTGGATATATTTTGACATATTATACATACATGGGGTGCAACCCATTGTGATTTTGATCCCATTCCTGTGGTTAAACATGATATGGAGTTACACTGAGTGAATTCATATATGAGCATAGGAAAGTTATGTCCAATTCATTCTACTGTCTTTCCTATTCCAATCCCCCCTCCCTTCCCTTCAATCCCTTTTGTCTAATCCATTGAACTTCTGTAGTTCCCCTCCTTATCCTCCCTTGTTATGGGTTAGCATCCACATATCAGAAAGAACATTCAACTTTTGGTTTTAGGGGACTGGTTTATTTTACTTAGCATGATAGTCTCCGGTTCCATTCATTTACCAGCAAATACCCTTTGATTCTTCTTTATAACTGAGTAGTATTCCATTGTGTATATATACCACTTTTTCTTTATCCATTTATCTGTTGAAGGGCACCGAGGTTGGTCCCATAGCTTGACTATTGTGAATTGAGCTGCTATAAACATGGATGTGGCTGCGTCCCTGTAGTATGCTGATTTAAATCCTTTAGATATAAACATAGGAGTGAGATAGCTGGGTCAAATGGTGGTTCCATTTTCTGAGGACTTGCCATACTGCTTTCCAGAGTGGTTGCACCAATTTGCATTCCCACCAGCAACATATGAATGTACTTTTTTCCCCACATCCTCGCCAACATTTATTGTTATTTTTATTCTTGATGATTGCCATTCTGACTGGAGCAAGATGAAATCTCCGTGTAGTTTTAATTTTCATTTCTCTAATTGCTAGTGATGTTGAACATTTTTTCATATAGCATCGTATTTCTTCTTCTCTGAAGAACATGTTCAATTCCTTTACCCATTTATTGATTGGTATTTTGGGTTTTTTTGGTGTTAAGTTTTTTGAGTGAAACCTCACTTTCTAATATTACTCACTCTTAATCAAAAGTCTATGCTAGTAATATGTGTGGGCTATTGTTTCTCTGATGATAACAACTTGTAATGAGAAAATGAGAGAATTTTCTCTGGTAAGCAACAGTGTCACATGAAAAAGGGCTCAAATTCCATTCTGATGCTAGATGTGATTGACACAGATTATCACCAGGTGATTCATCGACTATGACCTAGCAAAGAGACAATATGGAGAATAGATTGTTACAACTTAAATATTTTGAAAGCCTAATGAGAATGGAAGTTAACTGAGATGCAATGTAAATATTTTAAGTAAGGTTTAAAGTAGGAATATCTACTTATGAATGCCTTTGTAACAACAAAAACTTGTTTTTATGTTTCTAACAGCAATGATTACCAAAAGATAGTAGATAAAATTCTAGGAACATAAGAGCTACTTAAACTATTTTTTGATTATTTTTTTCTTGGATTGTTTTCACTCATTATGAAATTAATTAATAAACATGCACTTAAGAAAATTTAGAAAGTTAAGAGAACTGTAAAAACAACAATAACCAAGTCAGCCATGATCCCATACCCATATGTAATCATTATTAATATTTTTTGGTATATTCTCTCCCTGCCCCTGTTTCTTATCATGAAGTCAAATGAGTATTATTTGGGGTCACATCAGACATGGAACTCTTCATTGACTATCAAGGGCCAAAAGCCCCGTGTGGGTATAGTTTTCAAATAAATGTATCCAATGAATTAAAAGTCCCCTATTGATCCTGAATTGGCGGAGACAATAATGGAGCCTCACAAGCAAATCACTATGAGTGAAAAACATACAAGAAAATGGAACAATTTGAGAGCAGAGCACGGGGACAAAGGGATCAGAGTTATCCTGAGATGGAGCAAGGCCACACTGACCATTCTTCTAATACACCTCTAGCCACCAGCTCCCATCTCCCTCCTGAACTGCCTCTTCCCTCCTGCCCTGAACTGGAAAAGTCAGGGTTAATATGTAAAGGAAAATGTCATTTAGAGTCAACAAGAACTTTGCTAGGGGAATCTTCATCATGAGTCATGGGCTGGGGTTGTGGCTCAGTGATAGAGCGCTTGCCTAGCATGTATGAAGCACTTGGTTCAATTCTCAGTGCCACATGTAAATAAATGAATAAAATAAAGGCCTATCAATATCTAAAAAATACATATATAAAAAAAGAGTCATAGCCGGGGCGCGGTGACGCACACCTGTAATCCCAGCACTTGGGAGGCTGAGGCAGGAGGATCATGAGTTCAAAGCCAACCTCAGCAATTTAGCGGAGGCCCTAAGCAACTCAGTGAGACCCTGTCCCTAAATAAAATATAAAATAGGGCTGGGGATGTGGCTCAGTGGTCAAGGGTCCCTGGGTTCAATCCTCAGTACCAAAAAAAAAAAAATAAGAGTCAGTCATAAGAAGCAAAGTAAGCTTCTCTACAAGCCACAAAGAAAGAAGAGCTCAGCCCAGAGGAGATTAGTATAGCAGACTAGGAAGTGACCTGTACATGGTTTAGAGTTCAGAAACTCAAGAAACTCAGAAGTTTCAGAAACTTCTGAAGTTTCAGAAACTTATTGTTCTCTAAGTTTCAGAAACTCAGAAACTCAGCAGGCAGCAGAGTAGGCAAGAGCAGAGTAGACAATGGGCCACGGAGAGGGAGGCAGGGATCACAGTGGTCACTAGAGCAGCATCTCCCTTCTTTGGGAATGTCCTTTGTCTTCACTCCTCTACCCCTTACAGAGGCACTCCTGAAACAGAATTAATTGAGAAGGATCCTAGGAAAGTCCTGATCCTGTGCTATTCAAGCAGGAGGAAGGTCAGAGAAATGTGATCTGAAAGTTCACTGTAAATATGGCATGATGCATACTGGTTATGTGTCTACATAGATATTTCTGTCTACCAAATAGGAATCATAGTGTGCATTGTCATTGAACTGAAATAGTTTCCCTGCAGGCACCATAATTCACAAGCTTTCTTTGTGGCTGAATTAGGAAGACTGTCAAACAATAACTACCAAGTAGTGAATTAAAAACCTGAATTTAAGAGAAAAAATTCAAAAGCTTGATATTTTATTATATCATATTTTGTGCATATACAATAATATACATAATAATTGTTTAGGTTACAAAGCATATTAAAATGAACCCTGTGAAGCCACCACCAGGTTCGTATGAACTAGAGCATAGCCCATCATGTGCAGCCACCTGTATGCTTTTCCCCAGTTCCATCATTCTGTTTTATCCCCAGAGGTAACTACAATTCTGAATTTCTAAAAATATTCTCTTGCTTTATCTCCAGTGGTAACTATAGTCCTGAATTTTATTTAACATTCCCTTTCTACCTTTCTCCCTTTTTTTGTATTTGGAAGTATTATATTGTTGTATTTTGTTTTTTCTTGTTTCTATAAATGTGACCATACCACAACTATTTATCCCTTCTTTTTTTCCTGGACAGTCCCTCTGTCCAGTTGTTCTTACAGTGTTGCTGTGTGTACTGTCATGAGTATACAGGTGCAAGAATTAACCTAAGGCACAGGTTTAGAAATGGAATTTCTTCATCATCAGTTATCAATATATTCATCTTTAAAAATAATGTTTTTGTGTTTTTCAAAATAGTTGTACTCATTTAGCAGGAACATATAAGAATTACCATATGTCATTTCTTCATCAACACTTGATATTTTGGGGTTCTTTATTTTTGTCAATGTAATGACTGCATAATGGCATTTCATTTTGGACTTCATATCGCATAACTCCAATTTCTAGTGAAATCGGTGATTTTTCCATATGGTCATGAAAGTTTGTATAGCCTCTTCTGTCAAATGCTTGTACATGTATTTTTGCCCACTTTTCTATTGGTTATCTTTCTCTTTTTGGCTCATAGAGACCTTTGTATTCTCATAAAAGAATATTATTCCACCTATATTCTACATACTAATCCTTTGTTGGTTAAAGATACTATAGAGGGGCTGGGGTTGTGGCTCAGTGGTAGAGCTAGCATGTGTGAGGCACTGGTTTGATTATCAGCACCACATATAAATAAATGAATAAAATAAAGGTCTATCAACATCTGAAAAACAAATATTTTTTTAAAAAAAGGTACTACAGATATCTTCTCTCAGCTTCTAGAGAGTCTTTTCTCAGCTTCTAGAGAGTCTTTTTGCTTTCTACATGTTCTGTTTTCATGAATAGAAGTAGTTAATTATAACACAATAAAATGTTTAATTTATGTGGGTCTAGCACATTTTGTGTCTTGCTTAAGAAGTGATTTTCAAAAAAAAAAAAAGAAGTGATTTTTCCTCAAAAGTCATAAATATTTTTTCATGTTTTTATAATAAAAATTTTGAAGATTCTATTTTTTCGTGGTCAAATATATTTCCATGTGGGTTTAAATTTTACAATCTGCCTTCTATTTTTTCTAGACAAATTCTGTTTTCCTTGTGACATTTATTAAAGAGTTCTTTCTTTCCACACGAACATGGGTGTCACCTCTTAACAAAATACGATTTTGTTATCATATCTTAAGTTACTATTTTCATTTGTCAATTTGCTCTCTGGGTACCAAAACCAGAAATTAGTACCAAAAATCAGTTTCACTATCTGATAAAACAAGTTTTTCCAGCCTGAGCATCTGAACAATTACTTTTCATGTGAGTTTTAGAATTAGTCTTAAGTCTCTAAAGAAGTAAAAATGTTGTTGGCATTTGCCTATAAATGCATTGACTTTGTAACACAAATTTTTATTGGATTGACAATGGAAAACTGACATTTTATGGTGCTGAATCTTTTATGCATCAACATGACATATATCTCATTCATTTGTCCATTTTTATATCTTTTTGCTAAGTTTTATGACTTTCTTCATAAAGAGGTCTTGCATATTTTTATTTTTTTGCTAAGTACTTTGCATTTTTGTTTAAGTTATAAATGTACTTCTTCAAAAATTAGTCTCCAGCTGTTTGTTGCAAGTACACAGCAATCCATTTGATTTTTGTTCTTCAACATAAATCTAGCCATTGGCAAAACTCATTTAATAATATGAATAATTTGCCTGCAGATTCCTTGGGAATTTCTATGAAGCTAATCAAATAGTCTATGAAAAATCACCATTTGCTTTCTTTCTCCTCAATTTTTAAACACTTTTCTCTACATTTATTAAGATAACACTTTCTTTTATTTTTATTTTTTCTTTTCAGAGATAACACTTTTTCTATTTTAATCAATTAATGGCATGAATTATATAAAAAGGATTTCTAATGTTAAACCACTTTTCCAATTCTAAAATAAACACAAAATGATCTTTATAGAACCATAATCATGACCTTCTATCTAAACTTTCATTTATGCTGTGTAACAAAATATCTGAGACTCAATAATTTATAAGCCATGAAAATCTGTTACTTCAACTCTGGGGTCTGGAAGCTCCAGATGAAAGTGTGGCAGATAGTGTCTGAGAGGCTCATCTTCCTTCCAAGACAGAGCCTTGTTGCTGTGTCCTGACAGATGGAAGCAGAGGGTCACCAGAGGCAAACTTCCTTTCCAGCCTTTTTTATAAGGGTATTAATCTATCCAGAAGAGCAGAGTCCTCATGGCTTAATCACTTCCCCAAGAGCCCACTCTAATACCACCACAATGGAAATTAAGCTTCAACATGAATTTTGGAGGAGCCACTTAGTAAAACCCTCTCATGAACTGTTCAGTTCAATCCTGCTTGGGATTTTTAAAGATTTGTACTCATGAGTGAGATTCATATACATTATTCTTATATACTTTATCTCTGGGTTCTTCTTAGTCATCAATTTTGGGAAATTATCAGATCTTATCTCTTCAAATAATTGTCTTTTATATTTGTTCTCACCACTTCTGGAATTGAATTAACTATGAGTATGGTATCATGAGCATTTAAGAAATACAAGCTACCTTTGCTCATTATTTTATATATTTTTCATGAAAACATGATCAGATAATGAGTGATTTTTAAATATTTATTTCATGTCCTTAAAGAGATTCTTTCTGCCTCTCTGCTTAAAATTATCCAGTAGTCATTATCCAGAATTTGAAAACACAAAGGTAAGATCATTGTGAGAATATTTCCAACATTTCTGAACTATTTATTATGCCACTTACTAAGAGAATACTTCTAAATTATAGGCCACTGAAGTTCAGATTAAAGAACAAAACATAATTTTAAAAACAAAGTGCCCAGCCTCTTCAACAAATGGTGCTGGGAAAACTGGAAATCCATATGCAGCAAAATGAAACTAAACCCATATCTCTCACCCTGTACAAAACTCAACTCAAAGTGGATCAGGACCTAGAAATCAGACCAGAGACTCTGCACCTAATACAAGAGAAAATAGGTCCAAATCTTCATCATGTTGGCCTAGGACCAGATTTCCTTAACATGACTCCCAAAGCGCAAGAAATAAAAGCACGAATAAATGATTGGGATAGAGTCAAACTAAAAAGCTTCTTCTCAGCAAAGGAAACAATCAGCAATGTGAAGAGAGAGCCTTCAGAGTGGGAGAAAATCTTTGCCACACACACTTCGGACAGAGCACTAATCTCCAGAATCTACCAAGTACTCAAAAATCTTTACACCACAAACACCAATAACCCAATCAATAAATGGGCCAAGGAAATGAACAGACACTTTACAGAGGAAGATCTACAAGCAATCAACAGATTTATGAAAAAATGTTCAACATCACTCGTTATAAGAGAAATGCAAATCAAAACCACCTTAAGATTTCATCTTACCCCAATTAGAATGTCTTTTATTAAGAACACAGGCAACAACAGGTGTTGGCGAGGATGTGGGGAAAAGGGTACACTC